>OZ010797.1:138504745-138967745 GCA_963932465.1 Maratus speciosus | reverse complement strand
GAAAAAAAATCACCTATTAATACATTCTCAGTATTTTTCCGAACCTAACGATATCTCTGGTGTGAAAAAATATTGATATTTACTATTTAAAAAAAAAAAAAAATCTTGTAGTCATTTTAAGGATTCGCCAGAGGTTTTTTTTTTTCTCCCATAGTGCAAGTTTTTTCAAGATTTCGTTTCCCGTCTCAAAAATATGTGCTTTGGATATCATTTCGCATTTTAAAAAAGTGAGGGGATGGTGCGCATTTTATATTATTTATGTTTTATCAAGAATTTTTGGTCTGAATTGAAAGTTTTACGTATCTAAATGCCAGAAATTAAATACAAATTCGAGATTAGCTTGAAAAATCAAACCAGAGCATGGACATCACCCCGGTATACGCTGTAGAAGGCAGTAAGACCATCAACTCAAGTTTCGTGTGGATTGATTTTTATTTAAAAATGACAAATTATACAAATCCGAGGTTGTCCCTGTCGAAGACACTGTTTCTGACAATATTAAGTTCGTTTGGAAAGATTTTCGTTAAAAAATATTAAATCAAGACATACCGGACGTGCAACAAACCGGACTATGCGTTGCACGTCCTGTATATGATGCTGAAGCCATTGCTCCCCTCTCCCCATCGCTAGGTTCGATTGGAAAATTTTTTGTTAAAAACTAAAAATCATTCAACATTTGATTTTAGGCGTATTTAAGGTTATTACTATTACCATTTGCCCGGGAAATGCCGGTCGGGTCGATTAGAAGGACATAGCACGGGAATTTAAAACTCTTTTTTCAAAAATCTGTATTTTTCCGTTCATATTACAGCGATGTAGCTCCTAACTTATTTATGGCTAAATTGAATTTTTTTTTTTTTTTTTGTCATTTTAGTTTCTGTAGCGTGTACATGCAATGCTAATAAAGGCTCATATTTCAATACTTTCCATTTTATTTCTGAATTAAAATGAACAAATCTTAGAATCATAACCAGTTATTTCTCCAGTATGTGATTAGACACAATCGTACGCAGCGGGTGCAAGAAAAGGCTGTCTCGCCCAATCTTTGTAAAAGTAAGAATTTTTGTTTTTTTATGGCCAAATTTAGCCTACTTTCATCATCCCCTCCCACTTAACAAAAATTTTGTTTCCGCCATGATGATAGGCCCTGAGAACAAGATAATATAGGTAAAAAATATTTGTTGTTCTCGGAGATCTGTGGTCCTAAAAAACAATTTTTGTCCAATGATTAATAGTTTTCACAGAAGTGATCATTTGTAGGGGCGCTAAAAAAAGATATTGCTTCGGCCGCCGAAAGTAGGCTTTACTCTTATAAGCGCAAAAATCACGTGTTAAACCTACGACACGGAATGATAAAACCTTCAGAAATGGCTGATACTTCATTTTGCCAATGCAAATTTGCTCCATAGCTGACGCCAGTCTCTTCAATTTGAAATCTCTACATTGAAGTAGAGATCTGCACAGACCCGTACCCGGCCCGGAAAAATGAAGGCAAGCTTTCAAACGAGTCGGTCCGAGCCGGCAGAATAAAGACCATTTTTTTAACAGCGGGCCAATAAAAATAATAATCATAAACGGGCTGGGCCGGACCAATGAAAAAATTAAAGCGAGCCGACTAGCCCGATAAAAAAAATTTGAACGAAGCCGATAAAATTGAACTATTTGCAATGGATATGACTATGAATAAGTATAATTGCAAAGGTTGACAACATCATTATAGAAATATAATATAGTCAGCATAGAAATTAGCATCGGACAGTTAACATTGTGTCTAATCCCGAGAATAATTTTTTCAGCAAAATCGTGCAGGGCCGAATTGGGGCTTACATTATTTTTCTGCAGCTGGGTCGGAACTAAACTTAATTGTTCCCATGACATGCTGGGCAGGCAATATGTTTTGTAAAAATAGTAATAGCTATATAATGAAATTCTGTTAACGGAATAATTGTAAATATAGTGTCGGGTTTCCTCCAAGTCCACACAACTTTGAAGAAATCCTTTACTATTTATATGCTGCCACCACTGATATGATTACGTGATATCGGTCACGCTATGAGAGGATTGTTGAAAAGAAAACCAACTCTTTCAATTAAACTTAATTAACAGTTTATTTACATACTATTTACAAATTACAAAACAAAACACTATTTACACTTAAGAACTCGGATATAGGTAATCCGGTTTAACATTAAATTAAATACAGTAAATACTTGCTGTGTACTGTTAAACTACTTTATATCCCTCTCACCCTACGCTAGTTAAATTAGATTTATCGGAGATCACTATTAATCTCCCTACACATTAGC
This sequence comes from Maratus speciosus, assembly GCA_963932465.1. Taxonomy (NCBI): domain Eukaryota; kingdom Metazoa; phylum Arthropoda; class Arachnida; order Araneae; family Salticidae; genus Maratus; species Maratus speciosus. The sequence continues at coordinate 138,965,439 of OZ010797.1, read as the reverse complement.
TCTATACTCTCAGAGCTTCACTCCTAATCAAGCTCTATACTCTCAGAGCTTCACTTCTAATCAAGCTCTATCCACGAGCTACCCTGGAAATGAACACACACATTGAGTTCCAGGCATCAACTGTGCTCTGCAAAAAAGCGACTACACACGTTCAACTCTGTGCCTTAACTAATCTCCCTTCACTGTATCATTCCTCTCCCAAGAACATAAACAGGGTTTTCCTCCTGACCCCAAGGTCCGCTATTTCACTCTCTGGTGAAATCCTTCTGTCCGCCTTATCTCAGGTATGCATTTGAATAGCAGGGACCTCTCTCTACTGATAAACTACATTCCTTTACCTACTCTGTACAACTCACTAGTTCGGATTAAATTTCAGATAAGAAAAGAGGGTTACTTTAAAATTCCCAGTACACAGACAATATACAAACAAGAAAAAATAATATATAACCATAGTTCTAATAGTAGATGTTTCTCAGAACCTGGCATATAGTTTAATAAATTACGGAGAAGTATTTTCAAAAATCTACTTTTTATTATGTAGCTTCAAAAGCTATGATGCTTTTAACCCTCTTTTTTTTCTTTTATTCCTAACTACATACATTTTTTTAATGAATCTTTATCTGAATGTTGAAATGAAAAGTGTAAGAGTATTGCTATTGTTACTTTCTGTCTTGGGAACACATAGTAAACGAAAATATACTGTATCATTTCTTCATAACTATATGTATATGCAGTATTCTTTGGAAAGGATTTTAATCAGTATGTTATGAGAAATTGGAATTTTTTGTAGAAATTGAGTCGGGCTAATTTAATTGATTTTTGAATGGGTTGGGCTGGGCCTGTTTTCCCTTATTTTTGTACAGGTAGGGTCTAGGCCTGGAAATTACGGTCCGTGCAGACCTCTAATTCAGGTCTGTCCAACGTGTCTCCCGTGGATGCCATGGTGGCACCCTTTGAAAGTTTTCTTGGCGCCCATTCGAATCTTTCCTATTAAAAGCTATTTTTTTAAATTAAAAATTCACTTTAAAATAGGCTTTCTTTAAAATTAATAATATTTGAATGGGGTTCATTTAATTGTTACCAGTGGCCGTTATTTAATGTTAATTATTTAATGTTATTAATTAGTTATTTAGTGATTAAGGCTGAATCCATATCAACTCAGGCAGGGGGGGTTACCTTCATAGTCTCAGAAGTTTTTGAATTGAACATATGTTAAAATTTAAGAAAAAGTAAGATACTTGTATATTTTCATTTTGCTCAAAAAAATTCCTGGCCCGAGATACAGGCCGCCAAAGATGATATCCCCGGCATCCTTTCTCATTCGCGATTTTCGATAAAAATTTTAAAGTGCTCTATCTCTAGAACGGTGCAAGATATTTTGTTGCGATTTATTTTATTTTAAAGATAATATTCTTCTGTTTAAAATGATATACCGAATTTTGAAAAATGTATTCAACTTTTCTTGTGGCAGCCTTTTGAAAAGAAAAATTTTTTTCAAAAAAAATTTTTTTTTTTGGAAATGCCAATCCCAAAAATTTTCATTTTTTTTGCTGTTGATCAATACCATTGGGAACTACCTTCACTGTAAAGGAGAACTTCCACTTTTGAGTTTAACAAATTTTAGAAACATTTAAAAAATTCAGAGAAGTTTACAGGAACTGTATATATACAGTTCCAGTAAAAGTCACTGAATTTTTGCTTATTTGTATCATATTTGTAAGGATAATCCTACTATATATCCTAAACAAGTTAGAAATTATAATATCAAATGTGGCAAATGAGGTGCGTGCATAGTATCAACTAGTTTTATAAATATTCAGATCTTGGTGCAATAAGTTACTCTTGGGCAAAAAGGGCATGAATACAAAATTTATTATGATTCTACATATTAAATTCAGTAATACAGAAGTAATATGAATTCATCTTAAAAGGACTTAATCGCCATGGCAACCTAGAATCATTACCTATCATGGTATATCATTGAATCAATTATGTATTATAGGATTTTTAAATAGAATGAAGAAAACTTTTATTAATGTCTTTTGTGTTTTAATTTGATTTTCATAGCATTTGAAGTGATACATACTTTATTTTCAATACCGAACATAGTAAAACAATCTCAATAACATATATCAATTACACAGCAATACAAATTATATTAATACAAGTTAGAGTTCAGACAGATGGGCAGACAAATCGAATACATAAAGACTTCCAACTATGTTGGAAATTGTTAAAAACACATAAATAGGTCGGAATTTGACTTTTAGAAATTTATGTCAATAGACGGAAGCATACTTGAATACTTTCATACAACCCTGTATTTTACCTACTATCTTTATATACCTGCCACTATTTAGCTAATATTTAATTAAGATTAAAACATCCTTAAAACCAGTGAAATCACACTTCCAGAGATTATCATCCATAGACGGCCATGTATCTAATTCTTTGCGTGGACCTGTATATCATTTTATCTATATTCTCCAAAAATATCTTAGTATACTAAATGTAGTTCAGTGTAAAAATGCATAACTCATTTAAAAATCACCTTTAAGCTACTTTCATTCATACTCAGTAAACCCTTAAAATTTCTTTTGTGTAGCCCTGTATATGATCTGCAGCATTTATGCAAACAATGTAATATGGAAAAATTTAGTTAAACTTAAAAACTCAAACACAACTAAAAATGCACTTCCAGCAATACCCTTACGATTTCTTTTGTGTAGCCCTGTATATGATCTACAGCCTTTATACACACAACGTAATATGGAAATATTTAATTAAACTTAAAAACTCATATCGCAACTAAAAATGCACCTCTAGCAATCATCGCTAATGTACAGTATTTCCAATAAGGTAAAGTATCCGAAATCTTTTGTGTGTCCCTGTAAACACTATGCACTTTCTATGACACAGGAAGTAATTTTTTGTAAACCTCTGCAATAAAGTATGTATCACTTCAAATGCTATGAAAATCAAATTAAAACATAAAAGACATTAATAAAAGTTTTCTTCATTCTATTTAAAAATTCTATAATACATAATTGATTCAATGATATACCATGATAGGTAATGATTCTAGGTTGCCATGGTGTTTAAGTCCTTTTAAGATGGATTCATATTACTTCCGTATTACTGAATTTAATATATGGAATTATAGTAAATTTTGTATTCATGCCTTTTTGCCCAAGAGTGTAACACTTATTGCAGCAAGATCTGAATATTTATAAAACTAGTTGATACTATGCACGCACCTCATTTGCCACATTTGATATTGCAATTTCTAACTTGTTTAGGATATATAGTAGGCTTATCCTTACAAATATGATACAAATAAGCAAAAATTCAGTGACTTTTACTGGAACTGTATACATACAGTTCCTGTAAAATTCTCTGAATTTTTTAAACGTTTCTAAAATTTGTTAAACTCAAAAGTGGAAGTTCTCCTTTACAGTGAAGATAGTTCCCAATGGTATTGATCAACAGCAAAAAAATCAAAATTTTTAGGATTGGCATTTTCGAAAAAAAAATTTTTTTTGAAAAAATTTTTTTTTCTTCAAAAGGTTGCCACAAGAAAAGTTGAATACATTTTTCAAAATTGGGTATATCATTTTAAACAGAAGAATATTATCTTTAAAATAAAAAAAACCGCAACAAAATATCTTGCACCGTTCTAGAGATAGAGCACTTTAAAATTTTTATTGAAAATGGCGAATTGGAAATGGTGCCCGGGATGCCATCTTTGGCGGCCTGTATCTCGGGCCAGGAATTTTTTTGGGCAAAACCAAAATATACAAGTATCTTATTTTTTATTGAATTTTAACATATGTTCAATTCAAAAACTTCTGAGACTATGAAAGTAAGATTTTTTCTTTGGCTGCCTGAATTGACATGGATCATACCTTAAGGTTTCTGACCGTTCACATACAAAACCTTTCTTTGATATCAGTCAGCCGTCTGCAAAATGTAATTTTAAATTTACTATGATTTGCATTATTTCTTCAAATTATTTTTAGTCGTAAGCGACTTATGGCTATAACCATGAGATGTGTGCGCATCATATAAGACGTTTGTGACGCATGACTACCAGTATTTATGACCTCATTACCGCTGAGGAAACTTTTACCAGTATTTCCGAATAGTAATTTTTATCTTATTTATGACAAATTCTGCAGTAAGGAGAAAATTGCTATTTTAAAATAAAAACAAGTAGAATTTATCCCCTATGCTATGTAATAAAACTCTATCATTCTCTGCCACTACTAGAATGAGATTATAGTGCTGCATGTTTCCAGCCATGTGAATTACAGTGTCTTTCATTTTTTGAAGCTGCATGAAGTGCGCCTCTGTTTATTGAAAGTTTGCACAAATCTACGTCTAAATCACTTATTAGGAGACTGGGAAATAGAATTCAACGAAATTAATTCAGAAGTCAAGAAAAAATATTTTTTGTTTAATTAAGTTATGGATTTTTTAAAAGTATTTGCTCCTCAACTGAAATCTTTGGCGCCTTTAGTACTTCGGCGCCTGTGTGCACCGCACACTTTGCACACTGGGTCGGCGCGCCCTTGCTGTCACACATTAATCGAATGAATCATTATCGTGTCGTAGTTTCATGGTTTTACTGCTACCCTCTATGGATAGGATAATAAAATACAATTATGTCCTTGTAATTTATATTAAAAACCAAAATGTATATGATGGTATAGGGTCAGGTGGGGGAAAGTGGTGGTAAAATCTAGCTTTTTTTAGAAAAGGCCCTAAAATCAAACTATTAAATTTATTTTAATGAAACTTTTGATGCATTTTCTATACATTGGATTCATATAGATTAAACATGAAGCATAACTACTCAATTTTATTCGATTGTTTTCTGACAATGATACATTTAAAAGAGCATGTTTTGATACCACCGCTTTACCCCATGGTGGGGGAAAGTGGGGGTAGTTCCAAAATTAGTGTATATTTAAATAAAAATGGGTAAATATTGTTTTTTAAATAAAAATACACTGAAATAAATGTATCTTAATTATTTTTAAAGGTACAAATTCACAATTTTTTTTTTTCAGATATTATTTAATTAAAGAAATAATGTCCATGGCTATCAAAATTAGGTTCACTTAGTATGTAGCAGATATTGCTGAACTCTATATAATCTTCAAAACCAAATAGCAAGAAAAGCCTAATAGTTCCCTAATGGTGACTTATTCAAATGCTTTATGTGATACAATGTATTAATTTTTATCACTTGGGCGATTATTTTAGCTGATCGACTTTTTGACGGTATGCAATGAGCATAAACAAGATAGTTTGTAAACATTAAATTTGTTTCCGGTTTCTAAAACTAAAATAAGAATAGTTGCCATAATCTCAATATATGTGTCTAAAAAAGAATTAACAAAATATCTTAATTTAAAAGAGAGCATAGGTTTTTTTCAATATACACCCACTTTACCCCATGGGCCCACTTTCCCCCACCTGACCCTATGTAAAAAATAACTTTTAATTTAATTGTATTATCATATTAAGATTAAAATTTATAAATAAAGCCTATTTTTTTTTAGATTAATACTTTTATTGCGGCCCATTTTTAAAAATTAATCACATCTACAGTCTAAAATTGAATCATCATACAACATTGAGCTAAGCCTAACTATACCACCACTTTCCCCTACCTCAGAAAAAATATCATAAAAAATTGAAATAATAAAATAATTCTTACCTTGATACATGAATCTGTTTTTAAGAAGTTCTTCTACTGAAATGTATCAAAATATACTAATTTTTTCAAGTGAGAAAGGATCAAGAACAAAGTTTATCAATACCATGTGTTAAGAACAAACTGCACATATATGTAAAGAAGAAGATAAACAACAGTAAACTTGTTACCAGATTTACAAATCCTTAATAAAAATATTTGTCACAAACTCCAATTATATATTAATTGAAAAAAAAAGTAAAAATATGTACATTTATTGTGAAAAAAGTGCATTTTTTAGATTACCACCACTTTCCCCCACCTGACCCTATTCCGTTGGAAGTTATATAGTAATGTCTAAGAGAAAACCTGTTATTTAACACTGCAGAATTTAAACGGAACGTTATTTAAAAAGAGGAAAATGAAACAGCAATTATTACAAAATTGTCTCTATTCACATGACATTCAACGTTTTAGATATAAGATTCAATGAAAAAAATTATTTGTATTTTTTAACTTGTAATTATTTTATTATTATTTTTTTTTCAATTATTTTATTACAATTATCATTTAAATAGAGCAACTAAATAAATAGGGAGATGGTTTATTAGTAGTACTTTGAAATAGTGAAAACAATGAGTAATTCTTGTATAGTCCGGCGTATAATCCGCGGATTATACGCCAATGCGGATTATCTACTGAAATTTTTTTATAAGGGCCAAAAATTGCTGCTGCGGATTATAGGCCAGAAATTACGGTAAATTAGCATATCTATATAAAAAATTCCAGGGTTCGAAATGGAAAAATCCATAAACCGGAACGCTATTTATTGCTCGCAGATTTTTTTTTTTAAATTATAGACAAATTTATTTCTAAACATACAAAGCAGTATAAGAAAAGCATTCAAGACTCTAAATAACAAAGAAAAAAGTTACTAAAGCCAAAAGTGCTAAGAACGAATAATGACGTATCGATCTTACGATTACTCGAGCACTAGATGGCAGCATAGGGCTTTTGGAATCAAATTGAATCGATTTTATCGGTAATAATTTAATATTTTTCTAAATTTTTATTTTACATAATTACTTTAATAATTACTTAGAATTACCAATCAAATTAATGTTTCAAAAATGTAAACAAATCAATGACCAGAAATCCACAAAATTCTAAAATCCGCACAACCTCTGGTCCCAAGCTGTGTAGATTTGAGGGAGTCTACTGTATATCTAAATAGTCTGTAAAATCATAAATAAAGAAAAAAAGAAATAACATTTAGAAAGCAGCATACATTTTTTCTTTAAAAAAATTGTGACATAAGGGAGAGTGGTAATGAATGGGCCAATTTTTGGTTTTTAATTTTTGTAATTTTTTCTAATAATTTTTTTGGCTCAGAATTGGCTTTTCAGTTACTTTTCTTATTTGGTTATATAAAAAAGTCATAAAAATTGGATTAGAAAATGTCTATAATGAATGATAATAGAAAATAAAAATATAGAAATTTGGCCCATTCATGGGGCTGAATAGGCCATTGAACGTAATGAATGGGCCACTAAATGAATTCACTTAAAAAATGTGGAATTAATTTTTTAATTCACCAAATATGACAAAATGAATGCTACTTGACATGATATGATCAAAGCATACTGAAATAGCAAGTAATACACAATGCTTATCAAAATTTATGAACATCAAAAGTGATATTATTAAATCACATAATTGTAGCAGAAAAATGACTAAATAATGAGATTATAAGAAAGAAAGAACATAAAATATACATAAAAATAAGAGATAATACACATTATGATTTAACGAAATTTATGTTTTTCAAAATTAATATTAAACAACATGGTTGTAACAGGGTTGAACTGTCTGTTAATTGACTATTTAGAGTAAATTTCTGGTATTCTTTATTCTACCCACCAGATTCAGAATATAAACAATTTTTCTAGTTTTATATCAAATAGAAAAATACTGGTAGGTGTGGTCAACAACTGGACAGTTCACCTTAATCATTATAATTTAACTTATGTTTCTAATAAATAACTGATATTTCTTAGGGTGAAAATGTGCAAATTATTTTTTAGACATCACCATAAACCTATTCTAACGAGACAGTAATTTAATCTAAATCCATTATAGTCAGTAGAGATGTGTCATTTGTTGAGGAACGATTCTGGCAGTGAAACTGAAGGAACGATTCCATTCTGTAAAAAGGAATCGGTCCTTTTCGGAACGGTTCCTCGGATTCGGTACTTTTTGGAATGGTTCCTCGGAATCTGTCCTTTTCAGAACGGTTCCTCGGATTCAGTCCTTTTTGGAACGGTTCCTCGGAGTCGGTCCGAAATGTACCGACTCCGAAAAGGAACGATTCCTTGGGAATGGGTTCTTTTCTTGTAGACTGGCCAGTTTTAATAAATTAAAATACGCTATTTTATTTCAAAATAACAGATTTTGATTCAATTAAAGCTGACTTTATTTCCAAAATATCATTCTAATGTGTGCCACCCCCCCCCCTCCTCAAAAAAAAAAAAAAAAAAGAAAGAAAAGAAAAGAAAGAAAAAAAAGAAATGTGGGGCGGAGTAGGGCGTTTAATAAACATTACTATTTGATCTTCTTGTGCTAAATTAATCTGAAAGAAATAATTTTAAAAAATATTTTATACGAATTGGATTTTTTCCACCTGAGTGAAAAAGTGCCCGAGATGAGATTCGAACCCAGAAACTTTACGTGCTTTACCGATTGAGTACCTGGACCCCGAAGGTAATGGAACACCATGTGTACTTTAATACACTAATACTTTTTCTAATTGGTAAATGTATCATACAAAATGAATTTTTTCTAAATGAATTCTTAAAGTTGTTCTCAAATCCAAAAGGATAACTTTGTGACAAAAGTTTTAATTTATTTTTATTCGGAAATGCATGAAACGAGCAGGTGTTGTTCAGAAACTATGTAATCGAGCTGTTTTTTCCGGTTTTTTTTGGAAACGCAATAGATCTTTCAGAAAATAGTGTCAAAGTGGACGTTTTGAACAAATTTCCGCGCGAAAGAGGCATAATCGCTCAAAAATGGGTGAAAAACATGTTTGTTACGTGATCAAAATCGATTATAACTCAATAGGTAATTTACTGATCAAAAGATTGAAAACACAGTTCGATTCCAAATCGCTTCCATGGTCAAACTTTCCAATCTTATATATTTCTGTTAAAAAATGAATTTGTAAATGTGTCAAAACGTTTTACGCTTGCAGAGCAGATCACTTAAGAAGAACAAAGAAAATGCTTGTTTAACCCTAGATCTACCGGGAATTTTATTCAAGTTTTAATAAAACGTTCTACACCAGAATTTTTATTTAAAACTATTTAACTTATTTATTTACCTTATTTTTGTCTGGTTTATATACTTAGTTTATTTTAAAGAAATTTCTGGTTTGAATGAATATTTTGTATGTACCTGTCGGGTCCAATGGACCCGTCTGATAGACGGAGGGTTAATTAATAGTGAAAAATATTTTTTAAAATCTGATTAGAAACAGTTTTGAATAATATAAGAAATATAATGTCACTAGGCCATAAAAATTGCATTTTAATAGGATAATAATAACTGATTTTCAATTATTTTAATAATTGTAGAGTTACGCACTTTCATGCATATTTCACTATTTCATGTTTTTTCCTCAAACATAATTTCAATTTGAGAATCCTCTTTGTCAAAAGAAATATATGACCTGCTACAAGCGCTCGAGTACCACTTTATTTCCACAGTTTGGCGTCTTGTTTTTCTCTCTTGAAGAAGATGATTAAAAAAAATCTCGAAACTCTCGAAGATTGTTGTTTTAATCAACTTACATTGAGGTTTATTACATAGAGTAAAATCTGTTAGAACAAGGAATTTTTGTAAAACGTTTCTTTCTTTCTTAAGATAATGAATATTTCAAAAAGCATAATGTCTAATAATAATAATAAGATAACAGTAACAGTGGTGGCTGGGATTGAAATAATTTAACCGCGGTTCGCTCTCTGAATGGCCGTTTTGAGTATAAAAACGGGAAAGAAAAATCACGTGCTACATATAGATTATCGGACTTTCTCCAACACTGTTACATATATGTAAAGCTGCATATTTTATGCTTGTTTCAGTTTAATAGATTTATGTTAACCCTCCGCCTACCAGAGGGGTTCAATGGCCCCGACAGGTGCATTTATAATGATATTTCTAATTTATTTTAAAAACTGAAATTTCTGTAAATATGGGTTTTTTTCTGGGATGTTCTATCCTTTTGAGTAGAACATTCAAGAAAAAGTCACATATTTACAAAATTTTCATTTTTTTAAATGTGAAAAATCAATTTGAATGTACCTATCGGGTCTGTTGCACCGGTCTGGTATGCGGAAGGTTAATATTGCATTTAAAAACTTTTACAATATACGAATTTAATTATTGGTTTCCAAAGAATGCACGTTGTGATTCTGTACAGTTTTTTCATTTGTTATTTTATTTCTATTTCTTGCTAAATAATTAGAATTTAAATAACTGTGACTTTGTTTTAATTCAACGTAAAATAAAAGCAAAAAAAAAAAAAAAATCGTTTATCGTAATAATTTCTTATAATAATTCAGATTTCTTGATCGTTATTGATACTCACAAATCCCGAAATCAATGCCACGATTAATGCCTGTTACTGTGGTGATGGATAATACATATCTGAGTTTAATTTCGATCAAAGCAAGGCTCCCTTCATGCCAAACTAAATTTAATGTTTCAAGCCTAATACCAAACTTCCGTTTTTATTGAGGTAAAACTTACTGCAAATACGATACTAAATTTTATGTATTTTCCTTTCTTATTGTTATTCTTTTCACTTAGAAGATTTATTTATTTTCATTTTTTTTTTTAATTACATAAAGTTTTCTGAAAAGTTCGAATTTAACAATAAGTTTTATCTATTTTAAATAGTTTTGACAGTAAAAAGTTTAACTCCGAATAAAAAATAGTCAAATTCTCAAAAAAATAAGGTTGGTATTATCTATAACACGTTTACAACAGATGTCTTTCATTCAACGGCCGAAACATCGTCAAAAGGATAGTTCTTTATATAGTACTACACTCTGTAATAATAATGGACATACTTTTAATTTGTTTAATTTAATTAAACCAATAAACCGTTTTTCAGTTAAAATGTTAGCAAATTTCAAATTTAAAGAAATAGAACTCTGAAGTTTAGTGAATCACTATATCTTTTGGCGGAGGTAATATGTACTATATATGTATAAAATCATATATATTAGTATATATATACATATTATAGTATTAATATATATATAATATTATCTTATAAATATCACTAGCCATAGCCATGCTGCTAATGAATCTGTTTACAAATCATCTGAAGGAACTTTTACCCTTTCGTGTAACACAAGTGTTCCATGACTTCATGAGTTATGAAGCTCCAAAGATCCATATCCAAACAAACATATTAGCATCGCAATTCACTTACACCAAACTGAAGTTCAGTATAAGTAGAGAGGGTGACGGCGGATGAGGGTGTGAAATTAGAGAAATTCCTGTAGGTTCTTGTGAAATTGGAGATTCAAAAAGAGTTGTAAGTTTATTGAAATTCTACGTAGTTAACAGCAGTTCACAAATAGCGATGTTAGGGTATAAGACAATACATACATCAGTCACTCAGGAAAGACAGTGTACAAAAACGTGCTTTACTTTTTAACCCTTTCCAATAAAGTTAGTGTTTATGAATGCGATTTGTCTGTCCCTCAGACCGTCTGTTCACGCTCTAAGGCAAGTCACACACTAAGGCGACACATAAGACATGTCACTTGAATTCGCTAGAAAAACTGGTTTAAAATAAGTTTGTAACAACTTCGTTCTTTGTTTCGACCGGTTTTTGCACTTCATGTTGCGCTTTATGTCGTTCTGTCGTCTCAGTGTGTGATATGCCTAACTCCCGTAAATATACTCGGATTCCCATGCAATTGATATATGTAAATGATGTTTACCGTGGGATGTTTGGTATCCAGTATGAAGAGTGTAGCATTAATAGTTCATTTACAGGGGCACTCAAAAGTGTTTCGTTACATTATGGTCAACGGGAAAAAATCGTTTGCAGTGCATTTTAATGACATTAAGCTATTTCAAATGTATTAAAATTGATATATATCACTGAATTGCACTACAAGATGATTGCTATATTGCTGGGTGTTCCACTTCTGAACCAGATCCTGAAGACAGTGATAATAATGTTGATGAATTATGCGAAATATCCTGTGTGCGTAAAGTTAGGGAACTGAGGAGCAAGACGATAAAGGGGATAAAGTTATTGAAAGTACGGACACTGGAATAAAACGAACTCTACTTTAACAAGTTACATATCCAAACCAGTAGGGCCATCCAAATGAAAAATGAGATTCAGAATGAAAAATGAAATTAAGATTACCTAGAGGTAGATTTTCAAGAGGAATCTATGAGACTAAAAATTCCTAGACTCTGGTGACAAATATCAGAGCAATAATAAAATTTCCTATACAGGATGTCCACTCTCAACGATATCCAATGGCTAATTCCTAAACCGTTAGTCATAGCCATATAGTTCCAATTACAAAAATGTTTTTAAATGGGGGCAAAGAAGTATTTAAAAAGTGATTTGGGTCAATAGAATCATTTCCTGAAAAATTACAAAATTTAATTTTTTATACGGTCCCCCGCTCTTTCAAGTTATAGTTAATAAAACTTTCCTATTACACTTACAAGTAAGACAAATAAAAGTCCTATTATTCTACGATTAAAACTGACCGAAGTAATGACTGTTTAAAGTTGGAGCATATTTTTTGCTGCGAAATAGGGGTCATTTACAAATTTACTAGAAATATAAGTAATCTTCAGATATATAAAAAATATAGTTGATAGTAAAAATAACATTGCATTATAAATTTGAAATCTATAATCATTCTGAAATATTAATGCAAAATATACAGCTTGTACTAAACATATAACAGGAAAAAAAATGATAGAATTTTCGTTAAATAAAATGTTGAAAAGCAACAGCCTCGATTCTTTACGTAAAATGACTCATATTTTGAAATGTTATTAGATTATACTAGGATGCAAATTTGTGTTGTGTCATGTGTTTTAGCTTTTGATAATTAGTTCTTACGCATTTTGTAGCACTGAATCCAAAAATGGCCTTCATTTTTTATCACAAAGTACAGATTTTTTGCAAATCGTAAATTTGAAAGCTAAAAAGTGAAAAATTTACGGAAATCTGATAGTATAAAATAGACGTGATTGTTATTTCTTTTAACTTTTGATAATTGATTTTTATGTATTTTTTACTATTAAATCCGAAAATGACCTTCATTTTTAACCATCACGTCAGGATTTTTAGCAAATTGTAAATTTCAAAGTTTAAAAGTTCAAAGTTTTAATTGAACCTCCCACATCATCGGATCCCCGAGCTGTTTAGCTGTAAGAATCCTAGTATAAGCCAAAAATTGAATAAATTCTTGAATTAAATAAAATTAAATTGAATAAAAGAAGTTTTACATCCATTTTATAGTATCAGATTTTAGCTATTTTTTAACTTTGAAATTTACCATTTGCAAAAAAGTCTAACATGATGGTTAAATATGAAGGTAATTTTTACATTCATTGCTAAAAAGCACATACAAATCAATCGTAAAAGTTAAAAAATACAACCATCGACTCTATTTTATAGTATTAGCTGTTTTTTCAATTTTGAAATTTACTATTTGCGAAAAATCCTGACATGATGATTAAAAATGAAGATAATTTTCTGATTCAGCGCTAAAAAATACATAAAAATCATAATTTAAAAAATAAAAAAACACAACAATCGCAGTCTTGTGTTATCTAACCTAAAACTTTTTAGTAAACTTGCTGGCAGTAATCTATCCGAAATTTTTTGTGCTATTTTGTAAAATAAGTACATATGGTAAGCACTGAAAATCATAATAATATTACATTGTCATGTGATTTACGTCAATATGTAAAATTTAACCTCGATCGCATATTTTAAAGTGAGTTGAATTTCGAGTACAAATTTTGAACTGGAAAGACATACATACGATTGTTTCAAGTTAACCTATTGCCCACTGGTGTTGCGTTCACGCAATGGTCAAAATAATTGCTCATGCTTAAATTAATTACTTTGTCACCACTATTTTACAATTAAAAAAATTGCCTTATTTATTGGCAGAAATTTTAATATTTTAATAAAGCGAAAATTACCTTTCTGAATTTGTGGTGACAAGCAACTTTCAACAAGAAATTTGAAAATTCCTACTTTATAGTTTTGGCGGTTAATAGGTTAAATAAAAGCTTATAAAAGTAGCATAATTTTTGTTAAAAAAATCATGAAAAGAAACTGCTTCAAATCCTTACAAAAATCTGTCGTAATGCAATTTCTTTCAAAGCGCAGCTACACATGAAATAAATCCTTCAAATACTTTAAGCACTTTCTTTACAACCCCTAGAAGCATGGCTAAAATCATGTGTATTCGGATGCAGAAAAGTGGCATAAGTCTTGCATTTCAAAGTTTCGTATAACTTCATGAATTTTAGTGTTAGATGAATGGGACTTTTTTGTCTTTCTTTTAAGAGAACAGGAAATTTTTACTAAATATCACTTATAGGGCCGGGGGACCGTATAAAAAATTAAATTTCGTAACTTTTTTAGAAATATTTTTATTAATCCAAACGACTTTCAGAATAATTTTTTACCTTATTTAAAACATTTTTGTAACTGGAACTATAGGTCTATGACTAACGGTTTAGGAATTAGCCATTGAACATCGTTGAGAGTAAAGACACACTGTATAAAATAATAATATAAATGGACGGTCATTTGACGACATATTTTCAAGAGAAACCAATGATTACACTGGAAATCGAATAGACCTTGCGCCGCCCTTAAATTTCCAAGAGGAATTATGCTTTATACCATAAATCATAAAGTTAGAAATAACTGCAAATTAATTGCACACACTGATCAATGAAATGAACCTTTAAAAACAAAATCATCTGTTTAAGACATTACAAAATTAAGGCGACTGGATGCGCAAGAAAATGGATAGGTACATAAGAAAATAAATTAGTAAAAAATATTATGGATTGCATGTGATTTTCTTTATCTCGGAAGTGTTTTTTTCCCCTTGGAATCCTTTATTTTTCAAAATCGCTCTTTTTTTTCTCGGAATCGTTCCTTTTTTTCGGAACGATTCCGAAAGGAACGACTCCAAAGAACTCGTTCCTTTCGGCGAACGATTCCGGCTGGAACGATTCCTTAAAAGGAACGATGTTGCCCATCTCTAATAGTCAGTTATGTTTAGTATTAAAAAGAAAATCAGAAAAAAAGAAAAACTATATTTTCATGATCAGGGCAAAAGTGGCCCGGCCCATTCATGACCATGATATAGTGGCCCATTCAGCCCCACCTATACTTTTGGAATATATTCAGGTTTTTTTTATACATTAAATTCAAATAACATCTAAATACATTCTAAAATTAGTTTACAGATATGCAAAGACTTGCTAATACACATATCTGCAATGAAATAATAGATACTTTTTAGCTTATTTATTTTACTAATAAGGGAAAAAATTTACTTTTCAATCAGATTCTTGACCATCCTACTGTAGTGGGAAAATGACTTCTCCCAAACTATGGAAAATTTGATGAGTTTGGTAGAACAAATAGCTTCATCTATTGGTGGCATCTAAAATAATTTTATGCAAATACTTTTTCATATTTTGTTAATGGCCCATTCATCCCCATGGCCCATTCATTACCACTCTCCCCTATACAGGGTGTTTTAAAAAAGGTTGGATAATGTTTAAGACGTGTAGAGATTAGCAACATTTGTGTAGGAAACCAAGTCACAATCCATTTATCCAGTGAAATTTGTAGGGTACTAGCAAAATTCACGGCTTTGCTCACGTAATAATTGAAATATGCCAAGAGGTATCTGTGTGTCTATTTTTATTAGATGAAATTTACTGCTACCAATAATTCAAAAGTTTCTAAGCTACAGTTTGGCTAAACTTCATTATCACACTGAATCAGAGTTGGTAAAAAACCCGTTTTTTTTTGTTTAAACCAGGTTTTTTTGGTTTAACCCGGGTTTTTAAAAAATATTTTTTCCTATTACATATACATGCATATTTATTGGTAAAAATAAACATTGTTGGATATTTCAGTTTTCCGCACAATTGATTGTAATTATTTAATTTAAATTATTTTTAAATGAAGTTATATTAATATAACTTTATTTAAAAATAATTTAAATTAAATAATTACAATCAATTGTGTGGAAAATTGAAATCATTTAAAATTTAAACATTTTTTAGTAAAAGCTATGTCTTATGTTCCATGAATAAAATGCCCTACATAGTGAAACATTGATACCTTGAAAATCTTAATAAACAATCTTTTGATTACTAGTACTATAAATAAATATATGGTGTAGTTTCATAAATATAATATGGTGTAATCCATGTCAATTCAGGCAGCCAAAGAAAAAATCTTACCTTCATAGTCTCAGAAGTTTCTGAATTGAACATATGTTAAAATTCAAGAAAAAATAAGATAACTGGATATTTTTGTTTTGCCCAAAAAAATTCCTGGCCCGAGATACAGGCCGCCAAAGATGGCGTCCCGGGCACCATTTCCCATTCGCAATTTTCGATAAAAATTTTAAAGTGATCTATCTCTTGAACGGTGCAAGATTTTTTGTTGCGGTTTTTTTTTATTTTAAAGATAATATTCTTCTGTTTAAAATGATATACCCAATTTTGAAATATGTAGTCAACTTTTCTTGTGGCAGCCTTTTGAAAAAAAAAACGTTTTTTCAAAAAAAAAAATTTTTTTCAAAAATGCCAATCTCAAAAATTTTGATTTTTTTTCCTGTTGATTAATACCATTGAGTACTACCTTCTCTGTAAAGGAGAACTTCCACTTTTGATTTTGACAAGTTATACAAGGCATGTTTAAAAAGTTCAGTGAATGGAAGCATAAAACAAATAAAACAAAACATTCGAAAAAAATATCTTAACTGTGTACTAAAATGAAGTGTATTAAAATATACATTTTGTAAAATATGTGGTGCAAAGAATATTAATTATTCATTTACAGATCCTCACAAAAGAATTCCCTTAGATAATGGTATAAGGGGAATATTGTTTGTGGCGTATTTTAATTATGCTAAACTCTTTCACATATAATAAAAGTATATGTGTTGCTGTGGTTTACAAGTTACTTCCTGTGTAATAGAAAGTGCATAGTATTTACAGGGACACACAAAAGATTTCAAATACTTTACTGTGTACAAAATACTGTATATTAAATTAACGATGATTGCTGGAAGTGCATTTTTAGTTGTGATATGAGTTTTTAAGTTTAACTAAATTTTTCCATATTAATTGCGTTGTGTGTATAAATGCTGTAGATCATATACAGGGGTGCACAAAAGAAATCGTAAGAGTTACTGAGTATGAACAAAAGTGATTTAAAGGTGATTTTTAAATGAGTTATGCATTTTTAAACTGAACTTCATTTAGTATACTAAGATATGTTTGTAGAATTTGGATAAAATGATATACAGGTCTGCGTAAAGAATTAGATATATGGCCGTCTATGGATGATAAACTCTGGAAGTGTGATTTCACTAGTTTTAAGCGTGTTTTAGTCTTAATTAAATTTTAGCTAAATAGTGGCATGTATATAAAGATAAAGAGAGTATGTAAAATACAGGGTTGTATGAAAGTATGCGTCCGTCTATTGATATGAACTTTTAAAAGTCAAATTCCAACCTATTTATGTGTTTTTAACACTTTCCAACATAGTTGAAAGTCTTTATGGATTCAGTTTGTCTGCCCGTCTGTCTCAACTCTAACTTGCATTAATATGTTTGTATTGCTGTGTAATTGATATATGTTATTGAGATTGTTTTACTATGCAATGTTCTGTAGTGAAAATAAAATATGTATCACTTCAAATGTTATAAAAATCGAATAGAAACTTAAAAAGATATTAATAAAAGTTTTTTCCACTCTATTTAAAAGTCCTATGATACATAATTGATTCAATGATATACCATGATAGGTAATGATTCTTGGTTGCCATGGTGATTAAGTCCTTTTTAAGATGGATTCATATTACTTCCGTATTACTGAATTTAATATATAGAAGTCAAAATAAATTTTGTATTCATGCCTTTTTGCCCAAGAGTGTAACACTTATTGCACCAAGATCTGAATATTTATAAAACTAGTTATAGTACGAACGCACCTCATTTGCCACATTTGATATTGCAATTTCCAACTTGTTTAGGATATATCGTAGACTTACCCTTACAAAATGATACAAATAAGCAAAAATTCAGTGACTTTTACTGGAACCATATATATACAGTTCCTGTAAAATTCTCTGAATTTTTTAAATGTTTTTAAAACTTATTAAACTCAAAAGTGGAAGTTCTCCTTTACAGTGAAGGTAGTTCCCAATGGTATTGATCAACAGCAAAAAAATCAAAATTTTTGAGATTGGCATTTTTGAAAAAAAAAAAAAAAAAAAAAATTGAAAAAAAAAATTTTTTTCCCTAAAGGCTGCCACAAGAAAAGTTGAATACATATTTCAAAATTGGGTATATCATTTTAAACAGAAGAATATATCTTTAAAATAAAAAAAACAGCAACAAAAAAACTTGCACCGTTCAAGAGATAGAACACTTTAAAATTTTTATTGAAAATTGCGAATGGAAAATGGTGCTCGGGATGCCATCTTTGGCGGCCTGTATCTCGGGCCAGAAATTTTTTTGGACAAAACAAAAATATACAGGTATCTTACTTTTTCTTAAATTTTAACATAGGTTCAATTCATAAACTTCTGAGACTATGAAGGTAACCCCCCTGCCTGAGTTGATATGGATTCAACCATATACTTTTCCATGGCTATTCAAAATAATTTCTTTGAAATATCTGACTTTTCTGTTAGCACTACATGAAGAATTATCTTTTATTGAAAGTAAAGCTTTTAATAAAGAATTCCTGGAATGAGTTGAATTTAGCAGCAGGTTCTTTACACATTTCAAGAAGTACTGTGTATTGTCATTTGACACTTCTCCTCAGAAACTGCGATTAAAAAAAAAAATATGGCAACAGTAAAATAAACAGAAATACCTATTTGCCAGCTTTTTAGACTACTAAAAACATTGATCTTATAATGGAAAGTAGATTTATAAAAGGTGTCATCTACTAAAACATTTAAACAGCCATCAGACTTCATACACAGGATTTTTTTCTAAGCTATTTTATAATACGTATTACTTTTATATGTCTAAACTAAAAATTAATAATATATATTTTTGGGCATTTTTATGAGACTTTTTTCTGTTATGTCTCACGTGAACCTTATCTTGATTTTTACCTATTTTTTTGTCAGATCTAAATAGTGGATTTGATTATGCAATAGACGATTTAAATATCTTATTGCATATTTTAGTTAAAAGTAAACAGATGCTTTGCTAGCACCCAATTTTTCAATGTCCTCTTATTTGACTTCATATCTTGAGTTTCTTTTTTATTCTTAAGGCTGTTCTAAAATCCAAAAGGGCAACTTTATGACATAAGTTTTAATTTATTTTTGTTTGGAAATGCATGAAACTAGCAGATGCTATTCAGGGCTCGAAAAATAGCGTTCCCGGGATCCCGGAGAACCCAGAAATTATTTCTGGGAACGTATTTTTTCTCAACCAGGTTCCCGGCCGGGAACCTAACAAGTCGCCGTGTCCACGATGAATTTTTATTCCCCGATGGACTACGGTGATTTTCCGAAGGGGAAACGGTTGGTGAAAGAACGCGTTTAGCGCGCATGCGCGCGCCACACACACTCCGGCCTTGCATTTCCGTGTCTCTGTGTGTGAAAAGAGAGGATTTCTCTTTTTCTCCCTTTCTCATCCTCTGTGCTTTGATTCTGCGCGAACTAGTTGCGTCCTCGTTCACAGTGGAACATGGAGCTAAGAAGATATGTCGCGTGCCGTGGAAGATGTTGTATTTTTTCTTGTGTAGTATTTTACGTTTCAAAAATCTGGCAACACTGATTGACGTAATACTCTGACGTTTATCAAAGCGTTATAAGTAAGCGAACAAACTTAATGCTGGAATCAGGCGTAAATTAACACAGTTGCGCCACCTTGTGGACGGAGTGGTAATTCACATACGCGGGCTTTTAGTGTGGTGCGTATTTTCTAAATCTTTAGTCACTCATGGAAATGAGTTTTGTTCGCCACATTTATTGCAAAATAATGGCGTAGCGAGAGGGGCATCTAGACACACTTGATACCACGAAGTTTTCTTCGCGTTATCAGAAGCACTTCAGTTATTAATCAAGGTGAAAAAAACTTTACAATTTTAGTGGTGTGAGTAAGAAAACAGTTAGGTATCTACCTGTAGTTCACACTCCATCTGCTGCGTGGCGCATGACCTTGATTGATGTGACCTCGCTTTTAATCTTGCGGTTACTTCTCCCATTTAAGATAGGACGCTTACTTATATCGCTTTGAGGTTTATCTTCAAAGTTTCTGAGCACATGTCTTTTATCGCATGTAGACGGCTCGCTTGTTGAATTTTAAACGTGGTTTTTTTTCATATTAGAAATGGATATTGTACCATTTTTCCGAAAGAGTGCAATTAAAAAAGAGACTGAGAAAGTTCAAGATAATGTCACAGCTTGCTGTAGCAGTGAAAAGACTGCTGATGCTACGGAAAAAAAAGATTGCAAGCCGGAAAATAAAATGAAACGGAAGCAAGACGAAAACTATGACCAAAATTATGACAAAAAAAAAAAGAATTCATCTCGTTCAGTGCAGCTGGAAGCAAGAATTCCCTTGGTTGGAGATGAATGAAGATAGAAGTGCCATGTGGTGTTCTGTGTGTAAAAAACATCCGAAGATCGCGGACCAACACAGTGCTTTTATATCCGAAACAGGTGTAACATCAAGTGCGATTCGTTTAAAATCCGTAAGGAACCATAATAATTCACGCAAGCACAAAGATTGTGATAATGCAGAACTAGCTGCAAAAAATTCAACTGCAAACTCATTTTAAAATTATTATATAAGACATTCAGAGGAACTTTCTTTGCTGTTTGCTTAAATTTTAAACATTGTAAGATAGTTAAACATCATTGTAATATATAGATATAATATAAAAATATATTTAAATATGATATTTTTTTAATTTGGATCTACACATTCACCATTTACTCCATAAAAACATTAAAGGTGGTAAGTAAAGTTCAACATTTTCTTATTTGTGATGCAATTGTTTTTTATATCATTTGAAGTAATTTTTTTCTTAGTTTTGAAAGTGAAGATTTTAAGAAAAGTATATTTATATGTTATCTGTTAAAAAGATTTAATTTTTAATAGTGATGCATCAAATTCTCTGCAATATAATTGAAATTGAAGGGGGCGAGATCAAATCTTTAGCATGTCGTAAAAATGACAATTTAAAAAATAAATATTGTATGTATATATTGTATTAATCAAGAAGGTTTTTATAAGTTTTGAAAGTGAAGATTTAGGAAAAATATTGTTTTTATATATTATAAAATATAATTTTTAATAATGATGCATCAAATCCTGTGCAATATAATTTAAACTGGAGGGGGGGGGGGGGAATCAAATCTTTAGCATGCATAATAAATATGACAATTTAAAAATTTAATATTGTATGTATATATATTTATGTATATCTTATAATTACATTCTCTTCAATTTGTTCTATTTATGTTTGAATAATTGGTAAATGCAATGTGTAATGCTGAATCTTAGTGGGCAAAATTTCCCTTTTAAAGTATGCATCTATAGGAATATGAAAGGAGGGGGAGGATGTATGCTTTTTGAATAGAGAACAGTCAAAACATTAATTGATAAACCATAAAAGTAAAATTTTTGTTTATTATTCAGAACTGTGTCTATGTAACACAATATCTTTATCCATTAAGATCCGGATTTATTGAAAAAAAAATATGAACGCGTAAATTTTCTTGGGAACCTACACTTTTCATCTGGGAACCTATACTTTTCATGTAGGTTGCCAGCTGGGAACCTTAAAATTTTTAGAATTTTCAAGCCCTGCTATTGTTCAGAAACTAATGGAATTGTGCTTTCCGGTTTATTTTATTTTATTTTATTTTTTGCAAACGCAAACGATCTTTCAGAAAATAGTGTCAAAGTTGGCGTTTTGAACTGAATTTCCATGTGAAAGAAAAATAACTACTCAAGGAAGGTTAAAAACCTCTTTGTCACGGGATCAAAATTGTTTATAACTCAATAGGTAATTTATTTATCAAAAATGGAAAACACGGTTCGATTCCAAATCGCTTCCAGTCAGGCTTCCAATTTTATCTTTTCATTAAAAAATGAATTTGTAAATGTGTCAAAGCATTTTGCGCTTGTTGAGTAGAGCAGTTGAGAACAGCCTTAAAAGGTCATCTCCCTAATCAAGAAAATTTTCTTTTGCAGTTTGACTGAAATCTTAAAGGTCATTTTATGTTATTAATTGTAAATAATCTGCATTTTCTGCAAAGAAAAATATTTTATTCAAAATATTGAATATTTTTAATCTATTTTATCTTTGCTACATTCACATGTTTTAAATTTTATCTTTAGAGCTTCAGATATGTTCATCAACACATGCAATTTGCATCCTACATGCATACAAATATAACCTAGACACTATGTCTCACGGTGACTGCTAGGATAAGACTGTTAAAAGTAGAATTTATTTATATCCAATAATTTGAAACACTTAAATTACAAAAATGAGAAAATATTATATTAGATCTTTTCTAAAAACCAGTTGGTTAACCAATTGATTTAAACTGTGCCAATCCTGCTGGTAACAGAATAAAATCATAACGCAAAACCCCAATCCCGATGTAGGAATGCAAGAAAAACAAAAGCTTACTAAACCCAATAGCCATGATACAGCAAAGAAAACTCACAGCCAATCATTCATTAGCATACAGAACAAAAAGTAACCAATGAAGAGAATTACTTATGATTATGTCATCATTGAGGCATATGTAATTCTTAGTAAAACTTAACTAATCAAGCAATCTAAGTAGTAAAAGAGTATTTTTAGCTTAAATCTGCCATTTTGGCTACTATTTTTAAAAATAAAAGGCTTACAAAAAGAAGAAAAAAAATAACTAGTACTTGTTTTTTTCTTCCCAGCTAATTTTAGAAAAATTAGTTAGTCTGCTATGTAAGCTTATAAGAAAAGTTTGATTGATTAAAAATGTTTGTCACCTTTACAAATTTATTAATTTATCATTTTTATAAAGCTTTGCTTGTAGCTTCTGCATAACTTGGATTTTGCATTTTTCAATAATGTGTAAAATAAAAGAAAACATTAGGGAAAAATAGAAAAAAACAACATGAAAAAAACCATTTGGTTTAAACCAAACAGCCCTGCACTGAATAAGGCGAAAATGAGAATTAATTTAATGAAAAGAACTAAAACTAATTCTAAATAAATGATAATTTGAATGTAATTTGGAATGTAATTGGAATTACATTTTTGAATGTAATTGAGAATGTAAAATGATAATTTGGAGCTTTTATGCTCATTTCAGTCTTTATTTGAATTTTTTTAACTTTTTAGAAACCATTCTTAGCAAACATTTTCATCTTAAAAGTAACCTTCATGATATATTCCAAGCTTCCAGTCTAATGGTCTATCACCCTCCCACCCCACCCCCCCCTGATGGTAGTAGCACCAATATACAATAAAGCTTATGTTAGAACAGGGACTTTTACCATCAATTTACCAACATTACTTTCAGTTTAGCATTTCATGAGATTCCATAGAAATCGTAATTTAGAAAGCTTATTGCTTTCGTTCTTTTTACCTTTTTAAATTTTGAATATCTTAGAGACTGTTCTTAGAGAGCTTTTACATCTTATAAGTATTTACCATGACAAGTTTGAGCTTCTTTCTTTAACAATTCCATTGAAATCGAAATTTAAAAATTTTTTAAAGCTCTTTTCGCTCATTGCACCCTTTTAAATTTCAAAATTTTTAGGAACTTTCTTAGAGATCATTTACATCTTATAAATATCTATTCTACCATGCCAAATTTCAAGTTTCTGTCTTTAACAATTTCGTAGAAATCATAATTTAGAACGCTTTTCGCTCTTTTCACACTTTCGATTTTTCTTTTCAACTGTTCTTAGAGAGCATTTACATCTTAAAAGTAACTACTATGCCAAATTTATAGTTTCTAGCCCCTTCAGTATCACAATAATCGCAATTTTAGAACATTTTTTGCTCTTGAAACCACCTGATGGCAATGGCACCAACATAAAATATAGCCTATATTGAAGCTGGGACTGTCACCATCAATTTGAAACAATTACTTTTGAAATCTGCTTGATTTTTCCTGATATTACATAGAAATCTTGATTTAGAATGCTTTTATCACATTTTCACTCTTTTAAATTTCGAATATTTTAGAAACTGCTCTTAGAGAGTATTTATATTTTAAAGTATCTACCATGCTAAATTTCAAGTTTCTAGTCCCTTCAGTATATCACAAAAATCTCAATTTTAGAATGTTTTTTGCGACTGCGCACTTTTTCTGGTAGTGCCACAAACATAAAATATAGATTATGTTGAAACAGGGACTATCTCCAGAGATTACCCCTACAAACACATGCTACTTCTTTATAATGTTAGTTTAGATAAAACTTTGAGTCGAATCCAGATATTTTTTGAGAACTGTAGCAATAACGAAGATATTTTAGCGAAAATTACAATAAATTTACATGCGCTCCCATAATGTGAAATTCGATGTCACTTAAAGTGCTGGTAGTGCACAGTAATTCAGTCAACTATACCGTGATTAATGTTAACTATATTCCAAAATATAGAATATTTAAATCTAATTCAGCGCTGTTTGGACATAAATAATTATAAATTCTAGCAATTCTCGTGATATTATTACATTAACACAAAGCAAGGTCGATCAGTCTATTAAAAATTTTGCTAAAATTGCTTCATTATTAAAATTAGGAACAAGAATTCGGGATTGTCTTGGAGTGAAACACTGGGTATTTTTGACTGAAAAATTGGATTGCAACCCTGATTTTCTATATAAAAAATGTTTGTTGTATTATGCTGTTCAATCTTTAAAAATGTCCCTATGATTTTTCTAAACACTTTATATAAATCTAACATTTCATTGATGCATTTTAAGTTTTGTAACTCTAATATTGTAAATGCTGTTTAAATTAATCATAACCGCGTAACTGCTGATTCTAATATCCGAGAAAAAAAATCGTTGTGATTTCATTCATTAAATAGGCTGATTTGATTAGCCAGTGATTCAATTAACCAGCGACCATCGTTATCATCAACTCAAAACCCCACCTAGAACCTAATTCTGGTCTGCGCCACTGCTGGGTCATTTTCAAAATCTGTCCAAGTTTTGGCACAGCTAAATCAAATTTTAAAAAAACACTCAGAAATTTCTAAATTTTTCTAAATAGTAACCTCACCTTATAAATATTAATATACAAGCATCAGCAGAGACCAAATTACTAATTTAACATTTTTTAAACTGATTTTAAAATTTTAATGAACATGGTAATGACATAGTGAGCATGGTAATGACAGTTTGCGATAAAAAAAGTTAATGTATCCATGAATATTATATTTTATTAAATGTAATAAATACAAAAATATTTTATTAATTTATTATTGTTCTTTAAATAATTTGTCGATATTGGCATTGTTTTCTACAACAAACAGTCATGACGAAACAGGTACAGGCGGTGTTGGCATTACTGCTCTATACTGATGAACAATATTTCTTAAATGTATCATATATTGAAATAATGATTTTTTTAAAATCTCAATAAATTCCTTCTTCGTGTTAAAAAATTCTTCCTTCACAGTTTTTTTCTTTATCTTGCCATTTTCAACTTCTATATTTTTGGAAATCCATTTCAAATATGCTATTTCACTGTCATCTTTTAAGTTTTCCTCGTTAAAATCTATTGTTCTACTTTTGCAATTTAAACAGGTACGTTGAAGACAATCTTCACTCCAGATATCACAACAAACAGTTTTGCATAATGCAGTTGGTGTTGTTTCATTGATAATGCTAAACTTATGTGCAGCATTGACAAGAAGCTCAGCATTTTCATGTATAATGCAAAGGCATGTGTCTCTCTTTGATACATGTGGAGCAATAATCCAGAATGGCCTCAACCGTGTAAATGTGGTGTAGCTAATTTTAAATTTTGTCTCAGCCACAAACTTTTGATGCAAATTTGCCATAGTGTCATTTAATAGCCTTTTCTGATTTTTTATCATATTTCAAGTTATGCAGTCTTTTTTTCCTGGGCATTGGCGTGAATTTTCATCATTTTCAAGAAATCGTCTTACAAGAGATAGGAACGAAACAGCTGACTTTCTTCTCCTTTGTACTAGATGTTTAACATTGACAGTCTTTTTAAAAAAATGATTTGCAATATTTAAGTTGTCTATACTTTTTTAAAATACGACCTTTTATTACTCTATAAAAGCTCCTCTTCTCTTCAATCGATCTTGCTGCTGAATATCCCTCATGTACTTCGGATTTCAAAACTTCACTAAATATTAGTTTTTTTCTAATACTTTTTAGCGATGGCTTTGTTTTCAAATATTTATTAACTTTTGATCTTGGAGTGTTTGATTTTTCCTGCATTTGGTTACTGAGCCGGTAATATTTCTTTCTATACTTTTCAGATTTCCTTTTTTCAAATTTAAGTTGTTGTTCAAGATTTTTACATCTTCGGACAACTGAAGATCTATCTCTTCTTACTCGTTTTCTGCCTCTAGAAGCACAGCTACTTGTAGTACTTTGTAGATTTACCTCTAAATATCCTACCGAAGGTGTAGATATAGATAAAGTTGGTACAATCTTTTCTTCAAGCATTTCATTTTGTTGAAAAGTCTTTTGACGCTTCTTTCTTATGTTTTCTCGCCATTGCTTTCGTTTTGATCTTTGTTCCCTTTTGGTCATTTCTTTTATAGATTTGATTTGACCTTTAGCTTTCCTCTGAAGATATCGTTCATGTTCTTTTCTAGCAGCTTCCGCTCTTAATGCAGGATTTTCTTTTATTTTTTCTCTTTGTTTCCTTCCAGCTTCTTTTTTTTCCCGTTTTCTATCTTCTTCACTTTTATTCTTTTTAGGTGGCATTTCTATAGAAAAAAGAAAAAGAAACCTATTAGAATGAACTACAAAAATTGTAAAAGGTTTTTGAATAAATTTGTTTTCCTAATACTTCTAAGCATTTAAATATTATAAACAAATTCCATTATCAGCTAAATTTATATTAAACATGTTTTTAAAATACCATTTAATAATTATAAATATTAAAATTAATAATTTTTATTTAAAAAAATATTTATATTTAAAATTGTAAATTGGTTTTCTATATTTATTATAAAAAATGTTTATTTATGATTATACCAACAAATTAAATTTTCATACACATAATATTGCTTTATTGATATTCAGTATTACTATTGCTAAGTAGCAAATCAGAAATTATACTCTCATATTTAACATTATATAGTCATATAAGTATTTGAATATAATCATGTCATTACCATGTACATTCTGTCATTACCATGACAGAAAATAAGCATGGTAATGACACCCATGGTAATGACAAATCAAACAAAATGTTTTTTTTCCCCATAGGCCTAAATGGCAGCCATTAAATCTTTTAGCCCATGCAATGTTTTCTTATTTCTTATATAATAGAAGCAGATTAAGATATAAAAGTTCATTTAAATATATATTAGAAGCTACATGGTAATGACATACAAAAAAAATACTCACCAAAACAATCAAAGTCTTTGCTTGTTTTACTGAAATTATAAAACACTATACTCTCTTCAGCTAAGCCTGGTAACAAGATGGCTACTAGGGATTATTTGTACCTTGATAACAAAGCATGTGCTGCCCTCTAGGAAAGACCAGATGAACTTTTTCTCAAAAGCATGGTAATGACACTTTTTCTTGGGACACAATTTAAAAATTCATTAAAAATTAGAAATACTTGTAAAACATGAAAATAAATGTTTTTTTAATTAGTAACATCTTAATAAATACAAATTTACTAAAAAAAATTATAATTATCTGTTTCAAATACAACTTAGTTACATCTTTACCTGATAAATTACTTGTTGGGACAACCCATGGTAATGACATTTTAACTACAAAAGAATATATTTTTTATTTAAAAAATTTTTATAAACAATAATATAGCTGTAAATTATCACTAAAATAACATGATAGTTAAGATGCAATAATTAAATTTAGGATATTTAACTTTTTTTCAATGCAAATGCAAAAGGACAGTAAAACATGACACTTTTTGAAAATGACCCTGCTACTATCAATATAGACAAAAACAACAAAAATTTTATATTTGCAGTGGTGTTTTAGAATTTGAGATTTTATTTTGATACTTTATTTTTTTTTTTTTGTGAATCTTGTGACATAAACCTCAAATATTAATTTATATAGGGTCAGTTGGGGGTAAAATAGCTATAAAAACAGCTTTTTTTTTTTTAAATCTTACTTAGTTTGCCAAAAATGTATGGTTTTAATTGGCAAAAAAATTACACAGAACGTGCAAATGAACATTGCTGTCAAGATATCAAGGGCAATTTAAACAATAAATAGCAAATTATTACCCTCAAAGCCAGGGTTCGCAAAGCTGGGCCCAGTTCGAAAAAACCCGGTGGGTTTTTTCAGAATGGGCCCACTTGAAAAAGCCCACTGAAAAACCCATAATGTGGGTTTTTTCAATTTTCAGAAATATTTAAAATTTTAAACAACATATACATTTAATGAATTTAAGTCATTTCAGTAAATTTTGAAAAAAAATTAATATATAAAAGCCACAACATTAATACGTAAACACCCGAAGCAAAATAAAAATGTATTTTAGCACACTGAAATACTTTACTAACATAGAACATAGTAGCCAACATACATAGTACATAACTATAGGTAAAGGCAATAATATCACAAGAATGTCTTTATATAAAAAATTCAAATGAGCTATATTCATGAAAATAAAAGATATGTATTTTTACTTTCTTCTATCTTTACAAGAAGAAAGTATTTAATTTGTGAAAAATTTCGACTTCCAGTTTACGACGGATTTATACGTTTTAAAAAGGTCCTGAAGACGATTTGACAGTTTTTAGAAAATGTCTGTCAGTATGTGACAAATATTTTGTGGGTGCTCTATCTCAAGAACTAATGCACAGAATTTCACAAAACTTTAGCTTCAGTTAAAGCTTGATGTAAGCTGATGCTGATTAGTTTTTGGTGTATATTGCCCAACAGGTGGCGCTGCTATGCTGCATTTATCTCAATTTTTGCAATAGCTTTATCTCAAGAACTAATCACGGATTTTCATCAAACTTCAGATTCAGTTACAAGTTAAGTTGTTGCTTATCAAGTTTTGGTGTATATCACCCAACAGGTAGCGCTGTTGTGCTGCATTTTTTCACGTTTTCAGCAATAACTCTTATCTCAAGAACTAATGTATGAAATTGAATAAAAAATTAGATTCAGTTAGATCTTGATATAAACTGGTGCTGATTGGTTTTTGGTGAATATCACCCAACAATGGCTCTGCTGTACTGCATTTTTTATGATTTCCGCAATATCTCAAGATTTTCATCAAACTTCAGATTCAGTTAAACGTTGACGTAAGCTGTTACCGATTAGGTTTAGGTGTAAATTGGACAGCACGTAGTGTTGATATGCTAAATTTTTCATGATTTTTGCAAAATCTATATCTCAAAAACTAATGCACGTAATTTAATCAAACTTAATATTCTGTTTCACTTTCATGTAAATAGATCCTTATTAGACTTGGATGTAAATTGAATACAACAGGTGTTGATTTTATACTGTTTGGGTTGGAAGTTTTGGTTGTGGACATCTAAGAGGATGGGTTCCAAAATTCAATGATTTGTTTGAAACAATGTGATACTTTCATATCCTTGTTAAATGCATCCAATTCAATTAGCCTATATTTTACAATCCTCGTGATGAGCATAGATGTGGCACTGTGATAGCAAATTTTGAATTATTAACATGTATGAGATAGAGGAAAGTTTTGGGATTGGCACATCTGACTAGTTTACCCCTTTTTTTCTTCTACTTATAAATTTTAAATATTAATATTCCATACATTATTTTATTTTAAAGCAAATTAACAATTCTTTATCTTCTATTATATTTAAAATTAATTTGTGAGACACACTGACAATTATTTAAATTCATATAATATATGCAATTTATGACACTTAATTTAAATTCATATAATTTACAATTTATAACTTGTAAAATAGTATTACAATTATTGTATACAAGGGAACAATGCATAGTATATATAATGTATAAATAATATAGAATACAATAATGTAATGTCGCATACATTGTACTTTTGAAAAAACCCGATTTTCCCCGGGGAAAATTGGGTTTTTCATGAAAAAACCTGAAAAAACCCATGTGGGTTGGGTTTTTTCAAAAAAACCCGGGTTTTTGCGAACCCTGCTCAAAGCAGAATATGCTTAAAAGTGCAATGTATGTAGCAGAACAACAGGCTTCTCTACAAAACATTTCAAATTTTCAGTTTCAAGAAAATTCACCATTCAATTTGTCACTCAACAGCCGGGAAAAAAAAATCACAACATTTTTTAATTGTTCATTTAAAAAGATTGCAAAATTCATCAATTGGTTGCGAGAAAAACTTGCACAATTCATCAGACAATCATGGAGAACAAATCGTGAAATTCTTCAGCCTGTTGTGGAAAGACATACAAAATTTGATGAACAGTCGCGGAAAAAAATCAATGATTTTCACCAATCAGTCACAGGTTAAAAAAAAAAACGTGAAATTCGTTAGTGCATCGCCGGAAGAAACTGCGAAAAAAACCCCCTGATTTTCTCTAATCGGTCACAAAAAAAAAAGCCTAAAATTTTGCCTACGGTACTAAGAAAAAATTGAGAAATTTGTCAGTGGATCGACGGAAGAAACTGCAAAATTCGTCGATCAATAGCAGAAAAAAAAAAAAGCCCCTCACGACTTTCTCCAATTGGTCCCAAGAAAAAGTCGCAAAAATTTGCCTATTGGTAAGAAAAATATTGCGAAACTTTAAAATCTGTCACAGGTTTTTTTTAAAAGGTGAAATTCGTCAGTGGATTGGCGGAAAAAATCAGAAATTTGTCAATCAGTCGTGGAAGAAACCCCAATTGGCCAATTGGGAAACTTTGTCACAAAATAGCGACAAAGTTTTCCAATCAACAGAAAGAAAATGTTGCGAAATTTACCTATCTGTTGCAGGTAAAATGCGAAATTAGTCGATCAAGAAGCTGCTGCAAAACTTGCTTATTGGTACAAGGAAAATTTCACAAAATTCGTCAATCGGTCATGAAAAAAAAAATGCAAAATTTGTCAGCGGAACATCAGAAGGAAAAAAAAAAATCAGAAATTCATCGATCAGTCGCAAAAAAAAATTCACAATTTTTGCCAATCAGTTGCAAAGAAAAAACAACAAAGTTTGTCAATGAGTAGAAATTAAATATCGCGAAATTCGCCCATCGGTTGAGGCTAAAAAATTGCGACATTCTTTAGTGGATCATTGGAAAAAATCAGAAATTCTTCGATCCAATCAGTCACAAGAAAAAGAGAAAAAAATAGCCAATCAGTAAAACAAAAATATAATGAAATTCGCCTATCAGTCGCATGTAAAAAAAAAAAAAAAATTAAAATCCTCAGAAAAATCACAAAATCAGTTGATTTTTTCCCAATCTGTCGCAAGAAAAAACTAACATTTGCCAATCAGTTGTTGGTAAAAAACACAAAATTCGTAGTCCAGTAGTGTGAAAAAAACTATGATTTTCGCCAATCCGTCGAAGAAAAATATCGCAAAGTTTGCCTATTGGGTGCAGTTTAGCAAAATTAGTCAGTGAATTGTGGAAAATATATCTAAATTATTAAATCAGTCGCGGGAAAAAAAAGTGCGAAATTCGACAACTGGTTCTGGAAAAAAAAAAAATACGAAATTAGTCATGTAACAGAGGGGAAAAAAAACATGAAATTCGTCATTCAGTCGGGGTAAAATCGCAAAATTTGCCAATAGTTTCTTTCGCATGTGCACGTCAATGTTTTACAAAATGTGTTTTGCATTTCTATAAAAAGATGCAGCTGCACTTCTTCATATATAAGAAAATCTCCATGTGTCTTACTTTTTTATCGCCACAGAACGTTCTTGATCAGCTGAAGGTTGTTGCAGAACATTGTAAAGTATTCTGCTCTGGGGATTAGATTATTTATAATGGCATTTTAAAACACACTGTCAATTAATTGTTTTACCCCATACTACTGGGGGGTACAGTAATAAATACTGTAAAGTGTGGAAAGCAAGCCCCCCTTTAGTAGACAGGAAATTCTAATGATTTTAAGGGAGTGCTTATAATTGGATCTTTTGTGAAAGTGATAGGAATTTTGGGAGGTTATATTTTAAATTTATAAAATTTCACAGGATTTATACAATTTGTAAAATAAAATGATATCAAATTAACATTTTTTGGTTTAAAATTTTCTTCCATAGAAGCTAAGTAGTTTCCATTAATAAAAATAATAAATTAAGGAAACAAATTTACATAAAATAATTAATTTAGTATGAAAGAAATATGAACAAAAATTATGAAACTTAAACTGAATATAAATATCTATTAAATCTTAGTGCATAAAAATCAAGGAAAACATTAATAGTTAAAATACAGAGAACATATGCCATTCGGATACATGTAAAGTGATTAGATAAAAAAATATTCATTTAGGAGATATGGAAACAAAAAAATTAAGGAATTTCCTAAAAAAAAAAAATGAAAGCGTCAGAAAATAAAACTTGAAGGGGAGGGTTTATAAATGGTACTTTTTTTAAAAAGAGAAAATTAACATTTATGACGGGTGGGTGCTTACTTTCAGTAGTACTGTACCAGGGGTGTAAAAATTTTTTGAAAATCTAGGAGCCAGTTACTATCGATAACAAATTTGTAAAATGAAATTACAGTATAAGTTAATAATAGTACATACAAATTACTCTAATTACCGTAATTTTCGGCCTATAATCCACACCGGCGTATAATCCGCAGTCGCAATTTTTAGCCCTTATAAAAAAATTTCAGCAGATAATCCGCGGATTATCCGCCGGACTATACGGGGATTACTCACTTTTTTTCAACATTCCAAAGTACCACTAATAAACCACCTCCCTATTTATTTAGTGTCTCTATTTAAATGATAATTGTATTAAAATAATTGAAAAAAAATAACGATAAAATAATTACAAGTAAAAAAAATACAAAAAATGTTTTCCATTGAATCTTATATCTAAAACGTAGAATGTCTTGTGATCGATTTGGCTATAGATTTATGATAATAATCGACATCTATATCGATTTGACTACAGATTTATGCTTGATTATTTTGTAATTTTATGGTATGGTTCAAAACAGCTGAAACCAATGACTAAATCTTCTTATCTTTCCAAACAATGACTCTTATAATAGGAATACACGAGGGAATATATGTCTATATTGACTCAGACAAAATCTAAATCATTTCAGAATAATCGAGCTTCAATGGATATTTGTAATCGAATCATCGAATGTTAGTTGTTTTCGTGGGATATGATTGGCGTGGTATATTAGTATATTATACTATTTTTAATTTTATATTTTCTAATCGCCAATAGCACGTTAGTATCTAAATTAATGCTTTTATGTTATTACATATATTGTGTCGGATTAAATTCTTATTGAATATGTAATCTAAAAGATTATTAACACAATGTTAACAAGTTATTTTGAAAAGTATTTCACAAAAATTGACCCATTGAAGCAAACAAAAAAGAACTAATTTTAAAAAGTAATTACGTTTGTGTTTTACTGTGATTGTATATCGTAACTCTCAGCAGCGCGTTAGTTTAAAAAGCTGTTTCATATTTGACAATAAATTTATGCTAATTCCGATACCTATATCGATTTTGGGCCTACATTTATGCTAAATCCGATACCTATATCGATTTGGCTATAGATTTATGCTAATAATCGATACCTATATCGAAATCACCTTCCGCTTTTTAAATAACTTTCAGTTTAAATTCTGTAGTGTTAAATAACACATTTTCTCTTAGACATTATTATAACTTTCCACGTCATAACGATACACTATTTCATGAATGATTGAGATTGAAATTTTTGAAAGAGATGAGAAACGCTTTGTTCATCATCAAAACATTTAGCCAAAAGACTAAAAAAAATAACTTAAAAATCAGAAGCCACTCCCACTAGCATTGCACATCATATGTGAACCAATCACGAGCAACTCCGCGAACGGTCAATAGCAGACAATCGTGCGGTAGAATCTGGATGTCTGACGTGAACTTCTGCTTAAAAAAAAAAACAGATAAACCGCACCGGTAGATAATCCGCACTTAAAAATTTTGAGGTTTTTTAACAGATAATCCGCGGATTATAGGCCGGAAATTACAGTAGATATATCTGACACATGACATAATTTTTTTTTTGTATAAAAAAGTAATGTTACATAAAGTTATAAATATTGATGTAAAAAAGTTGGAAGTGCTGATGTAAAATACAAATAATAATCATTAAAAACTTCTTTAAACACCTCAAAAGTATAAATATGTAATGCACTTCAAGGACTATAATTTATGTCGTAAATCAATACTGTTAACTTATTGGAGCTAAACAGCACTGAAAACTGGCGATATGAAGCAATTAAAATAATAAAACTTTGTAAAAAAATCACCATAAAATAAAAACAATACATAGGACGCGTTTCGA
The DNA here is from genome assembly GCA_963932465.1 of Maratus speciosus. NCBI lineage: Eukaryota > Metazoa > Arthropoda > Arachnida > Araneae > Salticidae > Maratus > Maratus speciosus. The sequence continues at coordinate 138,930,742 of OZ010797.1, read as the reverse complement.
GCTAAAAATATAACAGCTCGTCATCAGCTACAGTAAACATATGTCCGTAAGCGGATAAGGTCAAAAATGAACATTATAACTGTTAACTTATTGTTTGCCCTCATTTTCTTTTAAAATTTTATGATGTTTATGACCGCTCATGTGTCTTGTTGTTTTTGATGTAAAGTACCAGCGTTCAACTGCTTTTGTAGGATCAAATGCTTCTACAGAAGGTCCATTTAAATTTATTAATAATAAATCATTTAAATTTTGTTATGTCAAAGAAGAGCGAAACTTTTTCTTGATTCTTTTTTTTTCTTTGCGCATGGAAAAAAAGAAAAAAAAATCCATAAATAATCAAGGTTGTAAATACGAATTATTTTTCATTTCCTAAGACATATCTAGGCACCAGTGTCGAAAATTTAGTCGCCCGGGCGACCTGGCGGCTGGTATTTTTACACCCCTGGTACTGTACAGTAAGTAATACTTATTTAAAGCTCTCTCTTTTTTTTAATCAAATAAATAATTGCACATGAATCTCATTAAAAGTTATCCTTAGAATGCAGAAGATATCAAACAACAGATTTAAGAGAAGAAATAGTCTGAATGGTGATTCATTTGTGGATCAGAAAGGACAGCTGATTTTGTTATACAGTAGAAGATCTTTATAATGCAATTCTATATAACACACAACTTCTTGGACGTAAACAATGAATTTTGCAATTAAAAAGCACCTGAATTCCCAGATTGTAAATAACTGCTAATCTCTAGAAAACTAAATTTGATAAATTAATTCAACTTTATACCCTTAATTTAGAATTTTTTAATAACAAGAAATTGCTATTATTAAACTAAACATTTTTGAAAATGAGTAATATAATAAATGATTTGGGTCCAGGTATATTTGGACCATGTTTATAAAGTATATATTTAACAATGTGTGGAATGATCAATATTATGCAAAAATTTATAATCTGTAGAACTTCTGGTAACAAGGAATACAGTATAAATATACTGTACAGTACTTTTGTTTAGTTTGGACAAATTTGGCCATATAAGGTAAATTTAATAACGTGTGAAATATGATCCATATAATGCAAAATTCTATATAATGCACAACCTTGCGTTTTTAGGTTTGCGGTATAAATGTCTTCTACTTTATATCAAACAAATTATGTTATCTTTCTCAGGAAACATGAAATAGAAGCACTGACTCTCTTTTCTGAATTTAACTATCTAATCCTGATTATTATGATCACTTCGATAGAAGAAAGTTCAAGACTGGAGACAGTCGTCACAAATTTTCTTTTCTCTTTTGCAGATTCTTTTCCCATAGAACCTTTAGTTTGCTTTATGTTATGTTTAGCTTTTTATTACTTAATACAAAAACTTAAGATTATTATTAATAAAAATGAATAAAATGCATAAAGATGTTACAGGTAAGTGATTTTGATTGTTTGATTAATGCTTCAATTGTAAAATATTTTACCTGCAGATTATTTTCTGCCCCTGAAGTATCTGTTGCAGACATGTGGAGAATTTTCTGCCACTGAGGATCACAAGAAATTTCTAATTTGTTATCTTGTTCAAAAACTCTGACCTAAAATCGAATTTTTATAGTTTGTCTGCTACTATTACTATTTAAATTAGATAAATTTTTCTCCTCTAAAGAAACAAAACCTCTTCTAAATAATCAACAACATTTTTGATAAGCCTTTAACCGTGATTTAGTTATTATTAGCCCCCGGTACGGAATGCTATTTCTTTCATCCAGCTTATTTTGTGTCGACTAAAAAAAATAATGTTACCTTACAGAAGCCAACCATAAAACAAAGCAGTATGATTAAATACACTATAGCAATTTTTTTTAACTTCTAAGCATTTCGCATTGTCAATTTTTATATTGTTGTATCGAAAAAAAAAAAAGTACTTTTAAATGGAATTTGTTTGAAAACTGCATCTCCATTTATTTTTGAAATATTGATTTGTTTGTAGTTTTTGTAGCCATTTGCTTAATATTGGCAACGGAAGTACTTCCATTTCTATAGAAGAAAAATAGTTGTAAATTATTAATTATATATTTTTGTTGCCATTTTTTCATAACAACCGATAGAAAATGTAATTAAAATAGGTGCTATTTTGAAAAAATATAAACGAATGATTTCTGTTAAAACATGGAGCTATTATAAACTATATTTAATTTTAAGTATCTCTATTAATGTTACAAACAAATGAAGGCCTATGAATCATTAGACAGCCCTTTTTTTTTAGTTTCTTTAATGACGGCATCTTTTTGCTGCATTTCTGTTTTATTTCACGATAGTGACACCCTATGCCTACTTTATTTTAGATGTTTAAGAGTGGATCATCAATGTGGAATTCTTAAGCGGATGCAAATGACATCATTTTACATAAAATAAAAGCGTGTGCTGCAAGTCTTAAAATTGAAATATGTTTTGTACTATTTTATATACATATTTTTTTTTTTTTTTTTTTCATCGGGGGCGACACTAAATTCTGAAAAAGCAGAATTCCTGTTTTCTAGTTTCAGGTTTCTGTTTCTCTTTTGTCCTGCCATTTTTTAAAAATCTTGTATAGAAATTTTTACAAATTAAGCATAAAGCTGACAGTTCCATGTTTTACTTTTACTATACATTAATTTATCAAATTAAATTCATGTTTTATAAAATTATGTAAATTGTTTTAGTGTGCAATATTGTTTTAATGTCAGATGTTACACAAAAAATTATTATGAAAGTATCAGAAAAAAAAAATGCTATTTGTTTGCTAAGACTAACAGTAATAACTATTTTATCCAACATAGTTTTTTTTTCTTTAAAAATATTACATTTTCTTGTAATAAAAAATGCAGAAAGTTAATCCTGAATAAATGTTTTATGCTGTACAATGGATAAATAATTTGAAAATAAGTTTTTATTTACTTTAAAAAAAAAAGTTTTCCTCATCATTTCAACCAAGTCATATAATCCAAAATTTTAAAGTGACTCCTAAAGTATTATAATATAGCAACAAATATTCTGGTATTCATTGAAAAATGATAACTGATACCTGTAACACACTAATTTGGCAAAACAACGGCAAAAATTAAGATTTGTATTTTTTATGAATCTATTTTTGAAACCTATCTATTTTACCCTTTCCTTGAACTACTATTTTAAATCTTTTCCTTGTTTATTCATAATGGCTACTTTATTAAGATATTTAAAGACTTTATTGAAATATTTTATCATTACTAATAGTATGTTATATTTTAAAATATTTATTTTTTATCATTATTAACTTATTATAATTAAATATTATCAAATTATAATTAAACTAGGGGGCTCAGCCCCCTGCTCGCTGACGCTTGCTCGCCACTATTTGTATCAACTCTTGCCAGAATGAGTGCTATCATAAATCATTATAATGTATTAAATTTACAAATATTTTTAATGTATAAAAAAGTAATGGAAAACTTTGTTGAAAATGTAAATAAAAATGTATTGAAAAACCTTGGAAACAGAATTTAAAATCTTAGTGAAAACACAATAAAAAATATTTTTAGTTGGGCCGCTATGCGATTCGAGCAAGCAACATATGAAATTTACAAATATTTTTAATGTATAAAAAGTCATGCAAAACTTTGCCGAAAATGTAAATAAAAATACATTTAGGTGGTGCTACAAATGGGTATAGAACATAGTTGGTTGGAACATAGTTGACCATAACTTAACCACTGAGAATCGTTGCTGTGGCTGTTGCCAAATAGCAAGCTACAAGTACAGCTTTTTTTTCAGGCTACATAAGAGAAATATATAGATAGATACTTATTAAATTACTATTAAAAACTTATTATAATTAAATATTAATATTATTGTTGTTTTATCAATGCGAGTAAGAAAGAGAGAATATTTTATAACCACGATTTTAAAAAGTATTTTATCTTCATTATTAAAAGAGATAATATTTATAATAAATATTATCTATATTCTATTAATAAATTTATAATATCTTACTCATAGTATCACAATATATGTTATAAAGAGATATTTTATAATGCATATTATAAAATATTAAAATACTATTTTCTGATTTATTAGTACTATATAATTATATTCATTTTTTTATTAACTGTTCAATAAATTTTAAAATATTTTTTAAAAAAAAATTATATATTAAAACGCAAAGGTAAAAATTTGAGTATCTGAAATTGGCACATCTGCACGTGTGTCAACTCTTTTTTTCCAAGTTCTTCAATTTAGAGGAAAATAGAATGAGTTCCTGGTGGCAGAGCGGTCTGAAGCAGCAGCTTAAAGCTCTGAATTTTTGTAGTGGACACCAGTTCGAACCCATTGCCTGCTAAAATGATTTCTGTAATATTTTTGATGATAATTAATTTCAATAATGACATATTTTATTAGGAGGAAAAGTTATATGATTTTTATTTTGTTATTAATATATTATTATTATTTGAAAGCTTTATAATTAAATAAAATTTAACACTCAACAATATTTTTAAAAATAATATAATAATAATTTGATATTTAAAATGTTTTCCATGTAATAAATTAAATAAACTGAGCTGATCTACATTTTTTTTTTTTTTTTTTTTTTTTTTTTTTTTTTTTTCTGAACGTTATCAAGAATATATATGTGTGTGTGTCGGAAAGAAAAGTTTTCCTTTCTTTTCTGTAAAATATAAAAAATAAAATGGAAAAAAAGATAAATATTCATATAACAAATGAAATTACCTTGAGATCCATGGTTTACTATTTACAAAATGTATAAAAATGTACAATAGAGTTAAAGTAATAGAAACTACTGCATTGATTAACTGCATTGAGTTTCAAATTATGAAAATCAGACTGATAAAAAGAAAATTCATGGCCATTTTTAAGGGTCATGTAGTTAAAAAAAATAAATAAAGGTACTTTTCAGTTAGCCGGGCGCCAGTGTTATATATTCATGTATGTACATATACATATATATACCGGGTGTCCTAAAAAGGACTGACTGATTTTAAAATTCAATAACTTGCAAATGGTGTCAGGTATTAAAAAAATTCTTGAAGGAGGGTTATGTATAAGATCAAAAGTTTTTTTACAGTGATTATCAATTTTAGTTTGAATTACAAACAATAGATGGCACTGTAAGCAATAGGCGCTAAATACAGGCTCGACTTTTTGGCCGATCTCTTCTTCCATGCGGAAAAAGGAGATTAAAATGTATTGAGTAGGTCCCGAAAGACCAAAAAGCAAGCCTAAATTTAGCGTCTATTGATCGCAGCGCCATCTATTGTTTGTAATTCGAACTAAAATCGAAAATCACTGTAAAAAAAACTTTTGACCTCATGCACAACCCTCCTGCAAGAATTTTTTAAATATCTGTCACCATTTGCAAGTTATTGAATTTTAAAATCAGTCAGTCCTTTTTAGGATACCCGGTATATGTATATATAAATATATGCACATACGCATGCATATTTATATGTATATATAACACTGGTGCCCGTCTAACCGAAAAGTACCAAAATAAATAATTAAAAATAAATATTGTTTTAAAAAATAAATAAATAAATAATAAAAGAGACCATAGTAAGTAAAAGTAAATGCTCTACCCAATATTTTTAGGTAAATTTCTGATAAAAAGGATATCAAGCATAATTGGTTGTAAATTATAAACCTAAAATTCTTTGACTTCATTGAATAGCTGGCTGACTCTATCGCCTTAAGGGTGCTGGTCACTCAACTTCCGATTTTCCCTCACTAATGTAAAGTCTATGGGCATTGGATACATTTGCATATTTAAAATATTTTCTCGAGAAATTAATATTTTTAAGTTCTATTTTTTGTGTACATTTCCCAAAAGATGTCTCTTTTTAGGTGCGTTCGTAATTATATAAATACGTAGCACCTATAGTCGTCGTTCAGTCCGTCCGTCCGTCCGTCCACATATAACAGAGCAAAAACTACCCAACCGAATGGTCTGAAATTTTAAATATATGATTGTTGCAAAATTTTGTCGAGCCATTTCAAATTTTATGAAAATCGGACTATAGTTTAATTACAGGGACATTACTTATTATCAACATTAAATATTTTCATTATAAATAAAACAGCTGTGCAAGTCATAATGAATATTATTTCCTTTATTATCTAAAAAAGATAGTATTTTATAAATAAATATTATAAATTGTCATTAATTTTTAATGAAATATTGATATGTAAAGTTTCATTTATTGAAATATATGGATAGTATTTCATTACTAATATAATAATAATAATTTGATAATAATCTAAGTATTATTATTATTGTATCATTATATTTGTTAATAATAAATTATCAAATATAATAATTTGTTATCAAACCAATTATCTATAAATTACAGTGACATATTTAATCATATAATAACAACAATAATTTGATAATCATAAATTACAAAATATAATAATTTATCTTTATCAGATTTCTATTATTTTATGTTCAAATATGCTATAATAATAAATAAGTTATATAAATACTTATAATAATATACTATCAATAAATAATTTGATAATAATAAAACATCAAATCTAATTAACTATTTGGAGTCTAAATACAGTAGAACCCCTCAAATCTGCAACCCCAAAATCCACACATCTTCACAGATGTAGGCAATGAAACTTTCAGTTCAATGTAGAGAATAAATTACAGACTTTTTCATTTTTATATTATTCCATATGTATTTTAATGTATAATTCTAGATAATATGACTGAACTTATGCTTTACCATAAAGGAAGTATAAATTTACTTCTGAAAAAAACTGATATCACTGGTAATTGCAATCATTTTTACAAAATATATTTATGTATATCAAGCTTTGTTAGTTATTAAGACTGGCTAAATCTGAAATAAAACTTTCTTACTTTGTGATTTTGATGTGAATTTAATAGGGTACCATTATGAGGCAAGTTTCATTCAACAATTAAAGTAAAATATATCTGATCTTTATTATGCAAATTTACTTTTTATCATTTTAGTTTATTACTTTTTACTTAATTATTTTACTTTATTCTCTATATCTATACAAGCTTTCATTATAATTTTGATTGCATTTTTACACACAAATTTCAAATTACTGTTTAAAAAATGTAGACAAAGCAATGACTAGAATTCTGCACAATTCTAAAATCCGCACAACCTCTGGTCCCAAACTGTGCAGATTTGAGGAAGTCTACTACATTATCAATTTTTATTGTCCTTTATTTATACTATTATCCTTTTTATTTAATCATTAGTGATGTTATCTTTATTGCTATTGTATTTGATCTTTATGATAATTTATAATTTATCATTATTTTTCCACATAATTTCATTGTAGTATTATATTACATTTTATTAGGTATGGGTGCATGAATTCTCCAAACAAAGTGATTTTACGTGGAGAGTGATGAAAACCTATCCAAAGGCTGGTAGGAAAAATATCTATAGAAAAGATTATCGGTGTCAACACTTAACAGATAAAAGAGCTATTGGAGCTGGTCCATCAAAAAATACAGATTGCCCTGCAAAATTGGAGGTTTTTGTTAAGAGGTTTAACATTTTTATTTACTTTTATTTCAGTTGCAATTCATATTGTTTTATATATGGATCATTCTCCCAAAAGTGTACATTTTCAATAAAAAATTTTTGTTTTTCAAAACAAATGTTATCATTTTTTGAAACTTATCACTTACTACAAGTAAAAAGCAGCAGTGGTCCACCTACATTATATTTATTTTTTTCAAAAAAAAAAAAAAACACAAAAACTATTTATTATATTAGATATATAACAAAGGAGCAATTCTATGTAAGAATGCATAATGAATTTATTTGGAATGAATATAAAAAAATTGCAAATTCATCTCACGTCTGGAGCTTTTTTTCATCAGCCATCTTTTGTTATTCTATTCTTCTCTTTTAAAGTTTTGAAACTATCTTTTTTGATTTACAGCCATTGTAAACTCCTGTTAAGCATTTTTCTCTGAAATATACATTTTCAAAATTAAGAGATTCACGGAGTTGAGGAACATGCTCTAAATGACATACACACACACACACATATATATATATATATAGGGTCAGGTGGGGGGAAAGTGGGCCCATGGGGTAAAGTGGGGGTATATTGAAAAACACTTGTTTTCTCTTTTTTAAATAAGGATATTTAGTTAATTCTTTTTTAGAGACATATATTGGCATTATGGCAAATATTTTTACTTAAGTTTCAGAAACTGGTAACAAGTTTAATCTTACAAACTATCTTGTTTATGCCCATTGCATATGGTATGTTAGTTTAAGCTTCTAAAACTTCCTTCTAAAATCATTCTTAACTATCAAAAACTATTAATTTTAGTTCAGATTTGTAGAGGAACATCTAAGGAACAGATCTACATAGAAAGTTAAAAATAAATTTTATAATTCAATTTATTATGAGTTATTTTCTGAGGTGGGGTAATTTGGGGATATGGTTAGGCTTAGCTAAGTGCTGTATAATAGGGATTTTTTTTTTTTCACCTCTGTATTAACTTTAGTAAATATCTGATGCTTTATATTTTATATTAAAATGACTACAGACATATAAACTAATTACAGAGCCAGAGTGATTATGTTCTAACCAATGAAACTGTTTTAGAAAGGTTGGCTGTTGAAGAAAGTGACCAAGTAAGAAAAAAATCATCAAGCAAATATAGTAAAGGACATAAGAAATGCAGAAAAAACTGACCATAAGAAAAAAAAATCTAACAAGAAAGGAAAAGGAAGAACATCCAAAAAGCAGAGTAATTATAAAAAGTAAAATAAATGAAACAGAATAATATAAAAGTAGACTTTAAAAAAAAGAAAGCAATGTTTATGGACAGAAGTCGAGTACCGGTCAAAAAGTCAATCAGCTAAATTCATCAGCCAAACAATAAAAATAAACACATTCTATCACAAAGTATTTGACTAAATCACCATTAGGGGACTATTACAATTTTTCTGCTATTGATGACATGAAGATTGTGTAGAGTTCAGCAATATATACTGCATACAAAGGGAACCTAATTTTGACAGCCATGCACATCATTTCTTTAATTAAATATGTAAAAAATGTTTTTTTGTGTATTTGTACCTTAAAATATAATTAAGATACATTTATTGCAGCGAATTCTTATTTCAAAAACAATATTTAAATATTTATTTAAATATAGACTAATTTCGGAACTACCCCCACTTTCCCCCACCATGGGGTAAAGTGGGTGTATCAAAACATGCACTTTTCAATGTATCACTATGAGAAAACAATGTAACAAAATTGAATTGTTATGCTTCATGTTTAATCTATATGAATGCAATGCATATAAAATGCATCAAAAGTTTCATTAAAATAAATTTAATAGTTTGGTTTTAGGGCCTTCTCTAAAAAAAGCTTGATTTTACCCCCACTTTCCCCCACCTGACCCTATTGTTATTGTTCTTTAAATCAACATCTGTTGATATAATTACATAAGCATATATCTTAGTGTTCATTTAGTTACCTTGAATTAGTTCACGGATGTGAGAATCCTCAATAACCATGGTTGCTTTTTTATAAACAAAACCTAATACCTTGATATAAAAACAAATTTACGTCATTTGTGTTGATGTTGCTTCACAGATGTATTGCCTTTGGTGTTGATCAAATTAATGTTTTAAGGAGCTTTGTACGAATGTTTTATTGTTAAATATGTTTTACCTGGAGCATAGTTTAAAACAGCCAAGTTAGCCAAAGTTTTTAAAAGTTTCTTTTAAACAAATTGCCCGATCCATATCAGACTGTTGTGGCAGTTTTGTTTGACAACACTAAAAATCGTGCCAAAAAAATTTATAAATTTTAAAGAATCCTAGAAATTGTAATCGTTTTAGCAACACATAAACATTAACAGATGCTGGCACAGAATTTTTATTTTTAACTGTAGCTAATTTTTTAATTTTGTCTAATACTTAATGTCATATTTATACTTATCCTGGTAAAAATTTCGGAGGGGGATCAATCCCCCCCCCACAGTTGGCTACGGCCTTGGGTAAGATCTCACATACTGTGTACTAAAAAATAAAAAATATAGAGTAATTATAAAAAATGTATGGACACATTTACTCTTCTTTTATTTTCAATAGAAAACATAAATTAATTCAAAAATGTTCATGTCAGATACTGAAAAAGGCTTTATGACTGGAATTGTACACTTTTTGGAGAATGACCCACATGATATATGTGTCAGTTTTCTAAATACATAAAAATTTTAATTTTAGTGTGATTTATAATTAAAGTACTCAATTAATTGTTTATTTTACATTATTGCAGTCACATTATGTTTATTGTAACCATTAAAATGCTATAAAATCAATTGCATCATTTAAGCATAGTTTATATTCAGTACACATCAAACATCAACCTGGGATCCAAGGTTTTGTGTAATTTTGAATTGTGGATTTTAGATACTAATTTGCTTTGCTTACACTTTAAAATAGTTATAGCTTTTTTAAATAGTTATACAGTAGACTCAGACTCCCTCAAATCTGCAAACATCTAAAATCCACACACCATCACAGATGTAAACAATGAAACTTTCAGTTCGAATGTAGGGACACAATTAGACTTTTTTAATTTTTATATTAATTCCATATGTATTTTAATATGCAATCATTAATATCACTGAACTCATGCTTTTTCATGAAGGAAGTATAAATTTCTGAAAAAATTAAAGATATTGCTGATTTCAATTGCAATCACGATCTTTTTACTAAATATATTTATGTATTAATCAAGTTTTTCTGCTTATTAAGGCTGTCTAAACTAGGGGTGCACAACCTTTTTAAGAGAAGGGCCACTTACAAAAATGGGTACTTTTCAGTTAGCCGGGTGCCAGTGTTATATATACATATATATGTATATATACATGTATGTATATGTACATATATATTATTTAGATATATATGTATGTATATGTATATATGTGTATATTTACATATATGTATGTATATAAATATGTATATATAACACTGGCGCCCGGCTAACCGAAAAGTACCCAAAAATGTCTGGGATGTCGAGGGCCACATAGTAACACGGAGAGAATTCTATTTCGAGGAGGTGATCTGTGGCCTATAATCAGATAAAAAGTAAAGTTTCAGAGGGGGGGGGGGTGGTATTTCTCTAGATTTCCCTATCCGGTCAACATATCCAATTCAGTTGGTAAAGATATATCAACAGTATTTACTTTTGTATATATAACAGATATAACAAGGATTATTTTCAAGAAGTGATTAAATTCCTTGTCTTTATTCGGGAGAGTAAATTTTGTTTTATTAAAAGTGCTAAAATACAAACACAGGCATGAAGGTGGCCTAGTGCCGAAAAAAATGTAAGCTTTATGAACGAAGGGCAGAAGATGAGCCGATCAGCGAAATTTGAGATTTTTCCGCACTTGACCGACAAAATTCGTGATTTTTCCGAACCCGATCGACGAAATCTGCTATTTTTCTGCACCTGATCAACGTAATGCGCTATTTTTCCGTCCCGATCGACGAAATTTGCGATTTTTCAGTTTGTGATAGACAAAATTCGCGATATTTTTTGTGCTATACAAACGGAATTAGCAATTTTTCGGAGCCCATCGGGATCAACAAAACTCACAATTTTTTCAGTGGTCGATTGACGAAATTTACGATTTTTTCACCCTTAATCGAAGAAATTCGTAATTTTTCCACACCCACCAACGAAATTCGCGATTCTTAATTGACTGACGAAATTTACCAATTTTTCCCACTGCAAATTGACGAATTTCGCGATTTTTTTTTTTCGCTATAAACTGACGAAACTTATGATTGTTCCGCAGCCGATCAACGAAATTTTCAATTTTTCCGCTCATCATCAACAAAATTAGCGATTTTTCCATGCTCGGCCAACAAAATTTGTGATTTTCCATGCCTGATCAATAAAATTCGCTATTTTTTCGTGCCCCACCAACGAAATTCGTGATTTTTCTGAGCCTCATAGCAAAATTCGCTATTTTTCCGCACCTGATCAACGAAATTTTCAATTTTCGTGCCCGATCTACGAAATTCGAGATTCTTAACTTACCACCGGAAATTTCGTATCAAAATGACGAAATTCAAGATTTTTTCCTGCGACATATGGACTAAAATTGCAATTTTTTCCAGTTATAAATTGACGAAATTTGCGGGCCATATGTTAACTCATCTCGGGCCACAGGTTGTGCATCCCTAGTCTAAACCTTAAATAAAACATCCTTATTTTATCATTTTGATGGGAATTAGTAGGGTACCTTTATGAGGCAAGTTTCATTGAATAATTTCGGAAAAATATATCTTATCTTTATTATGCATATTTAATTATACATTATTAATTATTTATTTGACCTTTACTTTTAATAATTTAATCATTTTTAAAATTATCTAAATTTTTATTATTTTAGTTTATTACTTTATTAATTATTTTAACATTTTACTATATTGCAATAGTATTCATTATAATCTCGATTGCATAAAATTATTCAAATTATTGTTTAAAAAATGTAAACAAAGCAATGACCAGAAATCTGCAAAATTCTAAAATCCGCACAACCTCTGGTTCCAAGTTGTGTTGATTTGATTGAGCCTACTGTATTATAAATATTAAGTATAAGTACTAATAAAAATCAATATATCTAATGTATATATTATATTACGTATGCATGTATATATACATTTAATGAATAATTTGGTTAAGTTATTATTGGTTTTAATTACCATTGCAAATTATTACTTGAAATAACTGTCTTCGCCTGCTAGTGGGCATAATAATACATGTAAAGAACAAAACTCACAAATATTTTCGATGTCGTCAAATTCTATTTCTATTTCCTGTTAAACTGCTAGTAAATTGCATCCATTAGGATAAAAGCAAGTAAAAAGTATGTTGTTTGTGTGTGTGTGGGGGGGGGGGGATCAGATATCTTTTTTTTTTAGTGTCTTTTTCAGCATTCTGAGATCTAGCTTGTTTGAACCAAATAAACTAAGCTGTCTCTAAATCTTCGTGCTTAGCAGTTCTCATATGTTTTCTCTTTGGCTTAAACATACTGCACTCAAAACATTAACGTTATGGGATTCCTGTTTTTTATTATTGTTGATAAAGTAGAATTGGCAATGCCAAACTCTTTGCAGATTTCTGTTTTCCTCCTCCTTTTTTGTCAACTGCATTCAGCAGCTTCATATACATTTGAAGCGAAATGGCAGTTTGTTTTTGCACCGTTTTCTCACCCATTGTGCTAATAAAACATAAGCTAATTTACAATAAACATTGAATTCACTGATTTTCACCCAAAATTCAGTGGTTTTAACACAAAATTCACCAATTTCAACTCAAACTAACTAGATCGAAAGCGAATTTTTTTCGTGTTAAAAGAAAAAGTTTTAAATTGCATAGTATACTGCCCAGACTTCTATATCATTTCGTGTTAACCGATTTTTCATGTTAAGCGTTTTCATGTTAAACGTATTTCACTGTAACTATCACTAAAATTATGTGAATCGTGAAAAATGGAGCATAGCAGCACCACCTGTTGGGTGCTTTACACCAAAAACTGATCAGCTCAAATTTTTTATCAAGGTATAACTAAATCTAAAGTTTTATTAAATTCTGTACATTAGTTCTTGCAGTAGAGCGCTCACAAAGTTTCTGTCACATACAGACAGACATTTACTAAACTTGTGAAATATATAAATCCGTCCAAAACTGGAAGTCGAATTTTTTTACCAATTCAATACTTTCTTCTTGTAAAAATAGAAGAAAGTAAAAAGCATATTTATTTTTCTATTAAATAAACTATTAATTAGAATTAGGGATGCACCGAATAGTGATTTTGGCCGAATACCGAATAGTGAATATTCAGCTCGCCAAATAGTAAGTGCTAGTCCGAATACCGAATATTCGACCTTCCGAATAGTAACCATTCGGCCGAATACCCAATATTCGGCTTGTCGAATACTTTTATATTTCAAAGTTTAAAGGCATTAAAATGTTAAATTTCAAAACAATTTCACATAATATTTAAAACAGAAACTTTTATTCTAATAAACAAGAGCTTTTTTCAAGTAAACTTTATGCTGAAAAAAAAAATCTGCTTTGAGTTATTTAAGAAGTTATAAAAAATTTTAAATTAATAAAATTTTAAATTTCATGGCTTCTTCTGGGAATTAAAACAAATGAATAAAATTTTCTTAAATTCTAAAAGAAAAATTTTAAAATCAAAGAGAAATTGTGAAAAAATTGGAAGAAAAATTGTACAGGATCCTATATTATTTGTTTGTCAGGAAGAGACTAAAGTAAAAATAAATAAATAATACAATCTATTCAAATTTTATATGATGGCAACTCAGCAAGAATAACTTTTCTACTCCCTTTAATTAAGCAAGGAAGAGTTTAAATGCATCCTAGATCGGTGTCTGGAGTGGGCAATCATTTTCTGAAGTTGTAAACGTTGTTCTTAAAATCTTAGCAAGAAACAGATTATGTACTGGTCAATGTTCAGGAACTTGCATTTTCACATAATTAATTCCTATGAAAATCCTCATGATTGGTTAATTTTCTTAAATAATACTTAACAAACAGCAAATAAATAATGTAAAAACATTCTCTTTTATTTAAATATGATTCTGTTTCTAATTATTCTGAATATCTTTATAAGTTTACTATTAAACGTAGAAGTAGTATAAGGTTTTTAAAAATATGTTTTAAAAGTTTTTTTAAGTATTCGGTTCAGCCGAATATTTTTGATATTCGGCATGCTGAATAGCTTGCTATTCGGCCAAGCCGAATATTCGGCATACCAAATAGTTTGATATTCTGCCAAGCCGAATATTCGGTAACATGGCCGAATATCGAATAGATACCAAATATTCGGTGCATGTCTAATTAGAATTTTTATGTTTTTAGTTTCAGTCTTTTTATGTATAAATATCATTATCATTAATACACACATTGTGCTTATTATTTTAGTTCAAAATTTGAGCAATTTGTTTCAAATTCTCCTCTGAAAAAATATCTGTAGTTATGCCCCTGCCCCTATGGGGGCTGAAAGTAGGGAGGGGGCACAGGATGTGCATAATATGAAAGAGTTGTTATAGTGCTTTTCCGATAATATATCACATGATAGGTCTCAGCAAAAGCTTCAGAATTCCCCCCCCCCCCCCCCCCGACCTATGGGCCTACTGTCGTGTCTCTGGAATACACCATCGCTCCCCCCCCCCCTCACTTTTGAAATTTTTATCTATTCTAATATTATAAAGAAGAAAAGTTTGTTTGCTTGTTTGTAGGAGGTAATCTCTGGAACTACGGAACCGATTTCAAAAGTAATGGTATCAATATGATGGTTTTAGTCCCTGTTCGAACATAGTCTATATCTTATGTCCATGCCACGACCCCAAAGGGGGTGTAGAAGCAAAAAACATTCTAAAAAGGCGATTTTTGTGTTACTGAAGGGTCTAGAAACATGAAATTTGGAATATAGTTACTTATAAGATATAAATGATCTCTAAGAACACTTCCTAAAAAATCAAAATTTTAAAGATGTGAAAATGTGCGAAAAGCATTCTAAAAAATGTTCTAAATGGCGATTTCTGTGCAGTCTCTTGAAGTACCAAACCAATTTCAAAAGTAATGGTTGTAAATTGATGGTGACACCCTTGCATCAACATAGTCTCTATTTCATGACGGTGTCGCTACCACCTGGTGGTTGCAGGAGCGAAAAAATTCTAAAAATGTGATTTTTGTGATACTGCAGGGGCTAGCAACTTGAAATTTGGCATGGTAATTACTTATAAAATGTAATGCTCTTTAAGAACAGTTTCTAAAAAATTTGAAATTTATTAAAGATGAAAATGCGCAAAAAGCATTCTAAAAACGTTCTAAATTGTGATATCTATGCAATCTCAGGAAATATCAAACCAATTTCAAAAGTAATGGCTGCAAATTAATGGTGACAGTCCCTGCTCCAACGAGGACTATATTGTATGTTGTTGTTGCTACCACCTGGGGGTTGCATGAGCAAAAAATGTTCTAAATTGCATTTTTTTATGATACTGGCATAGTAATTACTTAAAAAATGCAAGTGCTTTTTAAGAACTGTCGAAAGAAAATCCCAAATTTAAAAGGATAAAGTGAAGCCAAATGAAGTTTAAATATGCATTACTTTTATTGTCAGTGTCGAATTAAGTTCATCATAAACAGATTAGGATAAGATTTAAATAAGAGTTATACAGAATAGCAATATTTCATATTATTTAGGCTTCATATCTCTTTGAATTTTTACGGTATACCCATTCATACTTTTCTCGTATATATACAGCTGTATCAAACCCTACGTTGTATCGTTTTTTACAAAGTCTTATTTTTCTTTTAGTAACAATTTTTTAAATAATACAGTTGATAATTCATATATTTATTGTACTGAACCCTCTTAGCATGAGTAATAGAGAGTGTTGTACCTTCGGATGCTTGTACTTTGGGACACTGACAATTTCTAATAAACTATTGGCAACAGAAATCTTTTGTTTATTTCTAATAGTGACCTATAACCAACAGATCTCATCAGAGTAACATCAAAGCCATTGAATTAATGACTTGGTGAGAAAAAGAAAATTTTTTTAGTCCAAAGTAAATATTTTCCCTCATTCTAAATTCCTTTTTTCCTATGTATTTTTACAAGTCAACTGCAATTTATATTTTAAAGAGAAGATTTCTAAATGTTTTTTGTTATGAGAAAATAATGATAGTGCTACGAGATTTACCACCATTTTGGCTTTATTTAAACCAAGTGGTTATTGTACCTTGCGATAGTAAAATATGTTGTACCTTGGGACATATCCCATGTACAACAAATTAATGGTTGGTAATAATATTGATAAATAAAATATTTTTATTACTTATTTTACAGAAAATTCCACAATGCATGTGAAATACAATACATTAAATAATTCAACTTTATTTTGGATATACTTTATAATGATTGAAGTTTGCAAATATGAATCTGGCAACTCCCAATAAACCTTTTTCTTTCCATTGTCTTTCCATGTGATGCAACGTTCTAAAAAGCATATATTCTGATGTATCTTTCTTGGTTTTGAATCAATTTTGAAGGTATATTTATGTATTTCACTATGTTGTTAATCATGGATAACCTAGCAGCCATGTTTCGATTCTTACAACAGAGAAATGCCAAAAAGTTGGAATCATTTTGTTTACAATTCATACCCATTCCTCCCATAAACTGCAGCCATTTGACTGTACTATCTCTGGGTCATAGAAAACATACTACAAGACTTGTACTAATGAATGGATGATGTCACATCCTGGACAGCCAATGACAATATAAGCAGAAGTTACTGGAAATGCATTTTGCACAAAGCTTTTCACACCATCGAATATCATTAAAGGTTTTAAAGTAACAGGTATTTATTCAATCAATGAAAACGTTTTCAGTGAAGATGAATTTTTAACGTATGTAACTGACAGACCACTTCATTCAACTGAAATGTTTAATGAAACAGCTGAATTTACAGCAGCAAATGTAGAAAATGTGTTATCAGATGTATGTATTCACAAGTTTGTGTTCACATTCTCAAAATGTCACATCCTAGGTCACTTTCCAAAGCTATAGCTCATAAAAGCAATGTTTGTAGAAGAAAAGGGAAATCTTGCATTTAACAATTTCTCTGTAAAAATCTGAAATTGAAACTGCCATGCTGAAAACTGCTGTAACAAGAAATCAAAATAAAAGACCACCTCCAGAACAAAATCTGTTAATAATAAACTTGTTTTATCTAGTTCTGAAGATGACAGTATTGATTATAATCATACCACAGATGTATTAGAAGTAAGAAATCAAGAAAGTAGATTACTTTCCTGCAAAGTATCTGGAGAAAAAAATATTCCCTTCTGTGTATCTGAAATTAGTTGACATCCTTGCCAATGATAAATTTTAAGTAAAAATTTTAAAGCACATAGGGGATAACAGCAAATTTGCTCATTGAACTGATGATACCTATGATATTTGCTTATCAGATATTGAGTGTTAACTCTCACATCCAATTTCCACAGGGGGAGGGGATGCAGGGCCTGATTATCACAGGGGCACACGGGGCATGTGCCCCAGCCTACATTTTCAGGGGGACCTAAAATACATTTTCTCCAAGCTCGGAAGATATAAATTAATGCAAACTTCCATTTACAACTCACAGAAAAAAATAACTTTTGCCATATATGTGAGCTAAACTATCGCAGTTTTCTTTACTAACGACAATAAAATGCAATGTAAATTTCGAAATTCAGAATAGAAAGGGTATTATATCAAACATGTTTCATTCAGACCCTTAAATTTAGAATTTTACTAATTCTAAATAGTATAGTGCAGTAGATTTTACTTCCACATAATTTTTTAATGCTTTTTTAGATGTGTCTATAATGTATTTTTTTTTATATATATATAAAGCTGTTTCTCGTGTTTATAAAGCAATTTTCTTGAGAAAGGGGGCCCCGACACAGCCTATGTGCCCCGGGTTCCACTTAGAGTTAATCAGGCCCTGAGGGGATGGGTCAGAACGACAAAATCATACAACTGATTTTCCAAGTTGACTTTATATCATACAGTAGACTCCCTTAAATCCGCGAACGCCTAAAATCTACGTATTTTTTTCAGATGTAAACAATGAAATTTACAGTTAAGTTGCAGGAACAAAATTCGAGATGGCACGAAAATCAGCAACTACCGCAATGTTTTTTTTACTAAATTTTTTGTTAATCATTCTCTTTTGGTTATTACAGCTGATTTATTTCTAAATAAATTTACATTACTTTTGATTTTGATATAAATTAGCATATCTATATGACAAAGTATCAATCTTACAATCGCTTTACCACTAGATGGCAGCATAGGACTTTTGGAATCGAACTGAATCGATTTCATCGGTAATAATTTAATATTTTTCTAAATTTTTATTTTACATAATTATTTTAATAATTACTTACGTTTAACCTAATAAATTATTTTAATATTTTACTTATTTTAATGTTTCACTTTATTGTAAGCATTCACTATAATTTCTCTTGCTTAACTACCAATCAAATTAATGTTTCAAAAATGTAAACAAATCAATGACAAGAAATCCGCAAAATTCTAAAATCTGCACAACTTCTGGTCCCAAGCTGTGTGAATTTGAGGGAGTCTACTGTATAATGTTAAATAATTAGCACTTTTGTATTTTTCTGTATTTAAAAATCATTCTTGAACATGTGTTTCATTCTATATTTCCTTGAAAAAAAAAGTTTTTGTTTATTGGCACAAAATTAGTTATTGTTATTGTACAAAATATTAGTTATTGTGCAAAATTATTAATTAGTTATATGCCTATTGCCAGAATTATGCAGTATGTCCCAAGGTACAACATCCTGTTGTACCGTGGGACAGTTTGTCTTCCCTACTTTAAATGAGTGACGATTTTTTATTTTCAAACTGCCTGAATTTCTAAAAATATATTATAGAGAAATATGTTGGTGTATTGAAATGTTGCCTTTAAATTTTAAATCTAATTATAATTACTGGAGTAAAAAATTAAAATGTGAAAATTATCCCAAGGTGCAACACTTTCCCCTACTCGCACTTGACTGTTTATTTTTAGGGTTTCGTTCATCTGACGAAACCCTATTCGTCTCTCTCCTCTGTCTGTCTGTCCGTCACAGAGCCCATTCCCACAAACTATACATGTTGGAGACTTGAAATTTTGCACACTTATAGCTGAACACCACACATCATACGACAAATCATAAAATTTTAGAAAAGTCGTACATTTAACCCTTTGGGCTCCCAAATGTGTATTTTAAACAATTCTTTCTAAGTGACCCCCTAATTAGGTTGAAGGCGTGAAATTTTGCGTACGTATAGCTGGACACCTCAGACCAAAGGACAAATCATAAAATTTTGAAAAAGTCGTACGTTTAACCCTTTGGGCTCCCACATGTGTATTTTAAACAATTCTTTCTAAGTGAGCCTCTAATTAGGTTGGAGGCATGAAATTTTGCATACTTATAGCTGAACACCTCACATCAAACGACAAATCATAAAATTTTGAAAAAGGTGTAAATTTAACCCTTTGGGGTCTCACATGTGTGTTTTAAACAATCCTTTCTAAGTGAGACCCTAATTAGGTTGGAGGCGTGAAATTTTACATACTTATAGCTGAACACCTCACATCAAACAACAACCTATACAATTTTGAAAAAGTCGTATATTTAACCCTTTGGGCTCCCACATGTGTATTTTAAACAATTCTTTCTAAGTGAGCCCCTAATTAGGTTGGAGGAGTGAAATTTTGCATACTTATAGCTGAACACCTGACATCAAACGACAAATCATAAAATTTTGAAAAAGGTGTAAATTTAACCCTTTGGGGTCTCACATGTGTGTTTTAAACAATCCTTTCTAAGTGAGACCCTAATTAGGTTGGAGGCGTGAAATTTTACATACTTATAGCTGAACACCTCACATCAAACAACAACCTATACAATTTTGAAAAAGTCGTATATTTAACCTTTTGGGCTCCCACATGTGTATTTTAAACAATTCTTTCTAAGTGAGACCATATTTAGGTTGGAGGTGTGAAATTTTGCATATTTATAGCTGAACACCATCATGCGACAAATCATAAAATTTTGAAAAAGTCGTACATTTAACCCTTTGTGCTCCTACATGCGTATTTTAAGCGAATTCTTTCTAACTGAGCCCCTTATTAAATTGGAGATTTGAAATTTTGCATACTTATAGCAGAACACCTGAGGCCAGGCAACAAATCATAAAATCTTTAAAAAGTCTTACGTTTAACCCTTTGAGCTACCACTTATGTATTTTAAGGAATTCTTTCTAAGAGAGCCCTTAATTAAGTTGGAGACATGGATTTTTGCATACGACATCAGACTTCTTGACTGAATACTTCAGACTACACGACAAATCATAAAATTTTCAAAAAGTCTTATATTATTTACTCCTCCGGGCTCTAACTTGTGTATTTTAAGCAATTTTTCTAACCTCCGCCCTTTTCACCCGGGGAGCACTTTTCCAACTTTTGTCGACACCCCTTTGACCATTCTTTCATATTATGCACCATAGCCTTACATATTTTAGTTCCACTTTTTACCACCAGGGGCGCCTACTTATCTCGAGTGCTATGGGCCCAATCCCCTCAACTAATATATATACGGATAGTATGTAAAACGGAGTTTCGTTCGGATAGAGGTTTGTTTAGAATCAAGAGGGTTGTACCTAAACAATAAGAAAAAAGGTGAGGACTAAAGACATGTCTTTTTTCTCTTTGTTTTTACTCTGTGAATTTCCTAGAAATGTAGACTTTATTTTTTTAATTCAACAATGTATCGTAAACAGATGTTGTGCGAGAATTTCACCCGGGGGAGCTGAGCCCGTCTGAAATATTCCAGGGGGAGCCACAGCTCCCCCGGTTCCTACGCCTTTGTGCTAAGGATAAAAGCATTGAGTAAATAAAAAATAAATTGTAAAACCTTTTAAAATTATAAGAATAATAATATATTTTTCGGATAATGATGAAGGAAAGTATTTAAGAGTGGAGGAATCCCGCACAGCCTTTTTTTACTATGATTTTCCTATTTTATGTGTGACTTGTGTAGTAACAGTTGAAAATGAAAAAAATATACATAATAGTATATACTAAAACTACCAAAACAAATTAACATTTTAAATGCTTGACATGATTAAAAATTATCTAATTTTTTAATTTTACAGTAAAAAAAAAAAAAAAAAATCAAACTATACAACTAAAGATGACATATATTTTTTTTTTTTCTTTAATGGAAGATGTTTATTTTTAGTTAGATGGAAATTACTTTCCAAATTAGAAACTTTACTCGATTATGTACTTCATATAGTAGAAATCAAAGAAACTTGTTGCATTGTAATTAAAATTTATTATTATTTTTTTTTTCATTTACAGATATGTAGAAAATACAAGGTCTAAAAATGTGGATAGTCTAGTCAAAGAATATCCAGGTATGATCGTTCTGAAAAGCAAGCATAATCATCCCATTTATAGTGCAGATACATTGCACCACATAGATATGTCCCCTGAAACAAAAGAGAAACTAGATATATCTCCTGAAACAAAAAAGAAACTAGATATATCTCCTGAAACAAAAGAGAAACTAGATATATCTCCTGAAACGAAAGAGAAACTATCAGCACTCTTTCATCAAGGTCACAGTCCTTCTTCTGCTCGTTATTTATTAAACATTGATTTAATGATGAATTCTGCAGAGAATTATGATAAATTTGCTGCAGATGTTAGGTACCTGCCTACATTATCCACTGTCACGAAATTATTTCAAAAAGAGTTTGTCTCTGCTGAAAGTGCTTTAGCTTCTGCCTTGGATGCCTTTGGGAAATATTCAGGAGTAAAAGCAGCAACTCTAAGAGCGGCAAAACAATTACTTCGGCTTTCTCGCAAAACTGTTATTGGGGTTCAGCCTACTACTCCTGTGCGCAAAAAATTATTATTGAGTGGTAGAAAAAAATTAAATGTCAAGCAGACAACTGATGTAAGAGAACCACCTAGAGAACTTTCCCATCATAATCACACAAGCTTCGGTGTTCTTCCTAAAAGAAAGCAAAAAGCTCCACACATAATAAATATTTAGGTGGGCGTTAAAAAAATGTAATTTATTATTGAATATACAATTTCTTCTCATCTCTCGAATTTATGTGGAACTTATCCATGTACAGGGTTGGGCTTCTTCCGGAAGAAACCAGTTTCTTCCAGGACAGTGGAAGAAACTGGAAAAAAACGGAAGAAATGGAAGAAACCAACAGATGCTCAAAATTAAAGTATATTAACTATGTAAAAGAATCAAACTCAAAGTATAATTATATGAAATATAAATTCGAAATTTTAATTAATATTAAAAATATTATTTTTGGAAAAATAAGTTTAAAAAAAAAAAAATAACAAACTTCAGGTTCAGCAGACATTTACAGGTGATGGATTTTACAACTTTAGAGGTAGAGGGATGGTTTTTTTTTATTATTATTAATTATGTTGTTTATGTAAAATGAGAAAAAGACTACCTACAAATTCTTTATTTTTCATATAAAAATACATTATTTTTAAATAAAAATGCATTTTTTTAAAAACTGCACAGCACAGTAAATAAACAAATTTGTAATTGTTTATATATTAGCATCTAGCATGCATATCTCAATGCTGATTTTAAAAGACTAATACTCTAAAAATATCTATGGGCATGTCAAAATACTTTTAAAACTTTCTTGAAGTTCTGTAGGACTTGAAAGAATTTTGTTCATCTTTTGCATTCATCCATTCTAAGTTGAGTAACTGATTGCAGCATCCTACTGCTAAACAACTTTTTTGTTATACCATGCTGCATTGTAGTAAGGAAAATGAGGAATTTAGTGAACTTTTTTTAATACAGTAATTATTGTATATTACTTACCTTAATAAAATTGATGTAAATTAAAAGCACCGTCTTTTATTTAAATAAGTTTCATTCTATCATTGGTAAATGATCCGTACTATTTACTACTAGTTTCAAAAGGTTAAATAATTAAAAAATATGCTGTTAAATTGAAATGGATAACATTTAATTGATTTTGTGTATTTTGGATAAAATTTCTTTTCTTCATTTAGCCATTGGTTGAAAAGCTTTAGATTTAGAAAGGTGTTGTGTGTGATCTTGGCTAAAAAACAGATGTAATTATTAATTTAGTATATATAATTTTTTAGATTTGTATAGGCCTAATGGAATTAATTTACATAAGGTTATAAGAAGAAGACATTTATTGTATCTTACAAAGTTGAACTTATATGATCAATTTTTAAAGAATAACAGTTTCTTCCATTTCTTCCACTTGGAAGAAACCTATTTCTTCCGGCCGGTTTTTTCCATGGTTTTTTCCACTTTGGAAGAAACTTGCCAACCCTATCCATGCAACTCACTGCTGTCATTGCCTTTAAATGCTTTAATTTTGCTTTAAGTTTTGAAGAATTATTATTAGATATAATAATATACAGCATTGAGTTACATTGACTTTGTCTACATAAATTAGAAAGATGAGACAAAATTGCATATTTACTAATAAATTACAATTTTTTATTAATTATTATTTTTGACATAAATTATATTTTTAAAATATATAAAATTTGTTTATATTTTTATAAACATTGGTCAATAAGAAAAACTTCAGCTTGCTGTGTGCACTGTACCTGCAATTTTTTTTTTTTATAATATAAAAATGATGTTTGTAATTAAGATATGTAAAACTTGTGATACATGTAACATTAAACAAATATGATAAATTATGTATTTTAACATGAGTTTATATTTGTATTGCGGATGTTTCATCATGTATTATTATTATTATTTAAAAATTCCTTAAGAGCATATGTACACACTGTATAGCCATTAATCACCGGACTCTTTCAATTGTAGACATTTTGTTGAATATTTAAAGATATACTTGTCAGATTCTTCTGGAACTTCAGGATTACAAAGAATATGTTTGGCCTCATATTTATCAACGTCGATTTGATAAGGAGGACAGTTAGAGGAGGGGAGGGGGCAACAAAAAAAAGAATAATAATAATATTTGGGATCACCCTGTAAATAAAATGCACAAAATCTATCTCTATAGCATACAAATATGTGGATATTGTACAATATGTGTATTCATTTGTGTAAGAATAGCACATATATTCATAAAGATTTAAAAGTTCAAAAAATTCTTCCACTTTTTTGCTTACATCATGCAGATTTTTCAACCTAATCTAACGCCATCCTCATAGAATTTGGCAAAATGTAGTAGGAACAATATAGTGTAATTGGAATATAAATATATTAAACATTTGATGAAATATGAGTAGTTGTATGAAATATTTTTTATCCATATATGCGCGAACGATAACAATTTTTTTTTTTTTTCATGATTTAATAGTCAACTGTATGGAGTAACTCATATAAAAGAGCCAGTCAAATATTGTAACAATTCAAAAAGATATCCGTGATAAAGTGAGCTGATTTTTAGTTGCTCTCTAAAATCAGCTGAATGATAAGGGATTTTCTACAAGTTGTCATTCTTTATTTACTAACTTTCAGCAAAGGAGTTTTTGAATGAATGAATTTAATGAATATCCAAGTAAATTTGGAACAAATGCTTCAATTTTGATACTTCTTTTTTTTTTTTCTTTTTGGAATGGGCTTGTTCTGGTGGTTTTCCAAGAAGAGCTTATAGCATCAATTAAAAAAGAAAAAAAAAAAAAATGAAAATTAATCCTCAATCAATTCATTTTTTTGTAATCCTAAAGTTCCAGATAAAAAATCCAAGAAGTATATCTTTAATTATTCGATAAAATGCCTGAAATTGAAATCGTCTAACGATTAATGCCTATATAAAGCATATATAGTCTTTTGAAGTTCATGTTCTTATTTCTTTGTGTAAACTTTATTAAATTATTTTGCTCCATTTATATTTTTTAATATTTTCTCAACCTTCGCCAGTTGAATCTACAATTTTGTTAATTTACTAAATTTGAAACAAAATTTAACTATTTGTATTTCAATCCTATAAATAAAACTATGTTACTTATAGAAATACCTGTTCACCCAAATTATTCTTTATATATATATATATATATATATATATATTTAACTGAAATAAATTAAGTATGATGTTTTGCTCTAAAATTACTAAGAGAAAATTAAATTGATGACCCGTTTCTTTCAACGTTAATGAGTTGTAAAGCCAACCTAGGATAAGTTTATTTAGGCTGCATCTATATTTTATTATTTACCTTATCGTTGAAATTTATCCTTAAAATACAACTTTTTTAATGATTAGTTAATTTAATTTTATCATATTTGATAGGGTCAGGTGGGGGAAAGTGGTGGTAAAATCAAGCTTTTTTTAGAAAAGGCTCTAAAATCAAACTATTAAGTTTATTTTAATGAAACTTTTGATGCATTTTCTATACATTGGATTCATATAGATTAAACATGAAGCATAACCACTCAATTTTATTCGATTGTTTTCTGACAGTGATACATTTAAAAGAGCATGTTTTGATACCACCACTTTACCCCATGGTGGGGGAAAGTGGGGGTAGTTCCAAAATTAGTGTATATTTAAATAAAAATGTGTAAATATTGTTTTTTAAATAAAAATACACTGAAATAAATGTATCTTAATTATTTTTAAAGGTACAAATGCACACAAAATTTTTTTTTCAGATATTATTTAATCAAAGAAATAATGTCCATCGCTATCAAAATTAGGTTCACTTAGTATGCAGCATATATTGCTGAACTCTATATAATCTTCACCACCAAATAGCAAGAAAAGTCTAATAGTTCCCCAATGGTGACTTATTCAAATGCTTTATGTGGTATAATGTATTAATTTTTATCACTTGGGCGATTATTTTAGCTGATCGACTTTTTGACGGTATGCAATGAGCATAAACAAGATAGTTTGTAAACATTAAATTTGTTTCCAGTTTCTAAAACTAAAATAAGAATAGTTGTCATAATCCCAATATATGTCTCTAAAAAAGAATTAACAAAATATCTTAATTTAAAAGAGAAAATAGGTTTTTTTCAAACCCCCACTTTACCCCATGGGCCCACTTTCCCCCACCTGACCCTATGTAAAAAATAACTTTTAATTTAATTGCATTATCATATTAAGATTAAAATTTATAAATAAAACCTATTTTTTTTTAGATTAATACTCTTATTACAGCCCATTTTTAAAAATTAATCACATCTACAGTCTAAAATTGAATCATCATACAACATTAAGCCTAACTATACCACCACTTTCCCCCACCTCAGAAAAAAAAATCATAAAAAATTGAAATAATAAAATAATTCTTACCTTGATGCATGAATCTGTTTTTAAGAAGTTCTTTTACTGAAATGTATCAAAATACACTAATTTTTTCAAGTGAGAAAGGATCAAGAACAAAGTTTATCAATGCCATGTGTTAAGAAGAAACTGCACATATATGTAAACAAGAAGATAAACAACAGTAAACTTGTTGCCAGATTTACAAATCTTAATAGAAATATTTGTCACAAACTCCAATTATGTATTAATTGAAAAAAAAAAAGTAAAAATATGTACATTTATTGTGAAAAAAGTGCATTTTTTTAGATTACCACCACTTTCCCCCACCTGACCCTAATGATTATATAATGGAAGAAAGAGTGGTGACAAAAATTAGTATGTTTGTGATTTAAGCATAAAAAATAATGAAAAAATGAATACTTCCTTTCAAATAACAGCTTGCGATCACAATAATATAAAGAATATTTCTTCATAAGTAATTTGTAACAAAATAATTAACAAAAATTCAATCTTCTAATATTTTTTTTAACAAAATATGTTTCATTAACTTCTTTTAATGCGATTATAATAGCTTTTTCATATTTTAATTCTTTATTCATATTTACAATTTAATGTTGTGTTGTTATGTGAATATAGATTTCATGAGATATTCATTTGATTATCTTTTCTTATATGGATAATAATTGGAAAAATTTCGTAAATTTAAACTGAGGTTAATTATATATTCTATATACAGATTTAAATTTGCTGCCTAATAATGTTATTTTGAAAGATCATCTACAGGAGTGGGGAAATACATCACCTTACTCGCCAGTGGCTAGTGGATTTTCTGACAGGGCGAGTGAATTTTTAGGTAGTTTTTGGAAAAGTGTAGGCTATAAAAATATACCAAAAACCATTTTTTTAAAACCTAGATATTGTAACTTTTCAAATTATTGCAATGTAAACATGGTACTAAGTTCTATTCTATATTAAGCTTTTCTCTCTTGTATATATTTCTTAATTTTATAGAAAAAGAATTATGAAAATGCATTGTAGTAATAGTAATTATTTTTGCAGTCATATACAATTTTGTCATAACTATTTTCAACTGTATGTTGCATCTTGCTGGCTGGTAAAATAAATCCTTGGCTGGTAAGATTATCTGAAAATTCCTCACCCCCAATCATTAACAGTGATAGTAAAGCTGTCTTTTATAGTTAACATGATATAAAAAATAATTTTACTTGGTTGTCAATATGCTCTTTTTTTTTTTTAATCTGGATTTATACACATATATTGTTCTAACAATTTTATTCATTTTGTTATTCCTAAGCTAGTCAAAAGCATTGTTGACTCTCATGAATGCAGAAAATTTCAAAAATTGATATTCTAAAATGAAAAAGGAAAGATGGCAAATATAAAAAACTTTAAAAATACTTACAAATTTCTCAACTTAATTACAATTAAAAAAAGGTAGCAATCCTCATTCATTATCCAAATCATTATCAGAATTTTCAAGCAACTCATTAAAATTGCTTTCTTTCATTGGTACATCAGTATGAATATCAACAGTGTCTTATTCATCATCACCACAATCGCCGTCTTCTTCAAAAAGGGCAGTATCTCCAGTTCCATCCATCACATTATTGGTGCAACATTTTTTGAAAGATCAAATGATCATTTATTGTGGTAATTCAAGTCAAAAATAGGATATTTGTTTTTTATGAAAGAGCAAGTCATAACAGAATGAGCGGGACCCAATTAAACAGATTTGGCCCAGGACAAAATCAGGGTTTGCCCAAGTGGGCCCACTTGAAAAAACCCACTGTGGGTTTTTTCAAATTTTTTCGTGTTTTCACAACTGACATTATTTAATATAAGGTATGAAAATGGAAAGAAAAAAAAAAGGAAAAACAAAATATGAAATTAAACATTTTAAGTTACTTTCATCTGAAGCTTATGTTTAACAAATTTACAAATATATGATAAATGACAATTTAAATACATTTCAAAAGGACCAGTTTTAAAGAAATTTCTAAGCAGAGATGAAATGACCAAAAAGGAAATTAGATGAAAAGAAAGAAAGCATTCCTGTTATCTAAATTCAATCCAAATGCTTTAAAAAATGCATGCTGATGGTAGTACTGACTTCCATGACAATCTGATTTAACATTTAATACTACTGCAATATATATTGTAGCAAATGTTGCTAAAATTCTCAAGAGTATTATTCTGAATCCTATTTTTTTCAACAACAAAAAAAATAAATATATATATAAATGTTGTTATCTTGTCTTCAGCGGATTTCTGATTGAAGTGAATGAAAGAAACTGTATAAATTTAGCCTGTTTAACCTAACCCTTTTGTTCTGTTTGGGTCTATATGACCTGAAACACAGTTCAATTACTTATAAAAAATGTTAGTAAAAAATATTTTCTACACATTTTTTGTCATTGTTGAATGATATATGTTATCTCTATGTAAATATAGATTTTTCTTTATACTTATCTCTATATATTTTTTAAATAGCGCTTTAAATTTGCATAGTAAATGCAAACAGAACAGCAGGGTTAAGGTAAGAATTATATAAAGAAATCCAGTTGTAGTTGGTTTAATATATCCTTACTACAGAAAGCTAGTCCCATGAGATACAAATTTACCTTTTATATTAAATTGATTTTTTTCTTTCTATATATTTATTCTTAATTCATACTTAATGCAAAATTACACCCAGGTTTCACTGATAAATGAAGAATTTAGGTATTATGCATATGAAAATTAGAAATTTAAAAAGTTCTCCAAAAGAACTCAATAAAACCTGAAAAAACCTGGGGGTTTTCAGACAAACCCAAAAAAAACAAGTTTTTTTCAAACCCTGTCTATAACTATTAATAGTATTGATAACTTGTGTAAAAACTGTGTTGCTTTCTACAGGAAAAAAATTGCAGAAGTTTCAAGTGAGCCCAAAGAATAAATATGTCAAATTAAAACTTCATCATCCTTTATTCCAAGCAATGAGATTGTAATTGTAAGTGCTTTAAACCAGGGTTTGCCCAAATGGGCCTGCCCGAAAAAACCCATTGTGGGTTTTTTCAAATTTTCTCATGTTTTCACAACTGTAACGTTATTTAATCTAAGGTATGAGAGTAGGTGAAAACTGGAAAGTTGGGTTAATAGTCAGTGGGTGTTAAGCAGGGTTTGCCGAGTGAGCCAGCCCAAAAAAAAGGCAAGCCCACTCGAAAAAACCCATTGTGGGTTTTTTTCAATTTTTTTTGTGGTTTCACAAATGTATTATTATTTAATTCAGGGTATGAGAATGCAAAGATAAATGCCAATTTAAATATATTTCAAAAGAATCAGATTTAAAGGAATTTCTGAGCAGAGATAAAATGACCAAAAAAGAAATTAACTGTAAAGAAGGAAGGTTTTCATGCCTGTAATTTAAAACGTATCCAACTGCTTTAAATCTTAATGCATTCAAAAATATGACACTTAGACCCCATCCTGATAGGTTGCATTGTTATAGCTTTTAAGATTAATCGTCCCATTTATTATCCGGCTTCAATGTTCAATGAAAATATTATGTAGGAATTTTCAACACAAAAATGGTTCAGATTATGGCTAAAAAGAGTGAAGCAGATAAGTTTCCTCTTGGAATTTATCTGTTTTTATTTTCTTTATATTCAGTATACCAGCTACCTCTGCTTCAATCGAACAATACTTTTTTACAGATAGCACTGACACTGACTTCCATGATAATCTAATTTAACATTTAATACTATTGCAATATATATGTAGCAAATTTAGCTAAAATTTTCAAATATATTACTACAAATTGCATTTCTTTAAGGAAAAAAAAAAAGTCTTCAACTGATTTCTGGTTTGAAGTCAATGAAAGAAACTACAGTGAAGTCTGTGAAATCCACACACTTAGGGACCAAGGGTTTTGTGGATTATAGATTTTTTGCAGATTACTGATCATCCTTTATTTACATTTTATTTTTTAGACTGACTATAAGCCTGACTATAAATTAAGAACAACAGCACAAAAATTACAATTATGATGGAAAAGAGAAACATAATATATTTAATAACTAAATTAACTAAAAGAAAAATTAAATTATAAGCTATATAACTTTTACTGATTATTCTTTTTTTTTTTTTTTTTTTTTTAAGTGACAACAAAATAGTAATTTCAGTTTTGGTTTGTTGTCAGTATTTTTTTTTCTTTAATCTATGAACACTCATTACTTCTTGTTCCGAGAGAAAATTTCGTTGCTCAAGGAAATTTAAATATTTATATCTAATTTATATTTAAATATTTATTGGAAAATTGATAACTCATGAAAAAAAACCCCAAATCTAACTGTTAATAACAGTTGTCATTGTTTACATTCCAATGTGTAGTGTAGACAACAGATGTTTGTGGATTATACATTGGCAGATTTCACAAAGTTGACTTATATAAATTTAGCATGTTTAACTTAAGGTAAGAATTATATAAAGAAATCCAGTTGTGGTTCACTTAATATATGCTTAGTGCAGCAAACTAGTCCCATGCATAGAGATACATATGTACCTTTTAAATTAATTTGATTTGATTTTTTTTCTTTTTATATATTTTTTGTTAATTCATAATTAATGCAAAATTATGCCCAGGTTTCACTGATAAATGGGGAATTTAGATATTATGTATATAAAAATTAGAAGTTTAAAGTGTTCTAAAAAAAAAAAAAAAAAATCAATAAAACCCAAAAAAACCTTGTTTTTTTTTTTCAGAAAACCCCCCAAAAAAACCTGGGTTTTAGACTAGTGGGCTCAGTGGACCGGGTTTTTTCTAACCCTGGACAAAATAGGAGAGAGAAATTATTTCAAAGAATGCATTTTTTTTCTATTATCTATGTACAAAAAAGTGCTAAGTTTTCATTTGCTGAAATTTTTGTCACCATTTTTTAACATTGGCTTATATACAGGTTTCAAATTTTGGACTATCTTTCGCTGAAAAATTGTATGCTTGCCTTATACATGGAAATATACGGTAAATACATAACATATAAATATTTCTTCATCAAAATGTACAGTAGCGCTCAAAAGTATTTTGACAACCTTATATTCTCTCTTATTTTATTTAATATAAAAATGTAAAAGAAAATATATTCCCTATAATTGAGAACACTATGACTGCAGTTATTTAAATGTATCAAGTTTCAATTTGTTTGTTTACATTCGGCGCCACCGAAGAAATATGACTCCTCCTTAGCTCAAAAGTATTTTGACAATGAGTTTGCATTTAATTGTTGAAGGTGTCAGTGGCGCTATAGCTTCGATTAGTGTTTATAGTGACTTATTGTGATTATTTTTAAGGATCAGGAATGCCGAAAAGTAAAAAATAGTGAAGTGATTCTAGAAAAGCCGCTGTAAATGCCCTAAAGAAAGGTAGACTGCAACAGAATTAGCTCATTCTTTTAACGTGTCTCGGCAACTTGTTATTACATGGAATAAAGTTTTTAATAAACAAAAATACATCGAAAATAAGCCTCAAAGTGGCCATAAAAAAAAAAACAACTTGCAATGTTGACTATATTATAAAAATGATATCTACAAATGATTGTCGTAAGTCCGCTGTGATAAAAAAAAAAAAAAATGAATTGAAAGAAAATTACGGCATAGACATACACGTTTCATCAGTCAAATGATGCCTAAACCTCTATGGTTTACAGGGTAGAAGACCAGCAAAACACGCTTGTTATCTACTAAGAATAGGAAGGCTAGAGTTGCATTTGTAAAACGGCATAACCCTTTTAGGGGCAAAGTAATTCCATTGCTAAAGTGTTGAAATTAATGATTGACACCGGAATTTGAAAACATATTTATTTTTAAATACGAAAAAGCTATATTTCACCCACATAATAAACTGATTTTTTTTTTAACCAAAATTCTGGTGTCAGTCATTAATTTCAACACTTCAGCAATAGCATTGCTTTGTCCCTGAAAGGGTTATGCCGTTTTACAAATGCAACTCTAGCCTTCCTATTCTTAGTAGATTAGAAACGTGTTTTTGCTGGTCTTCTGCCATGTAAACCATAGAGGTTTAGGTGTCGTTTGACTGATGAAACGTGTATGTCTATACCGTAATTTTCTTTCAATTCATTTTTTATTATTACAGCGGACTTACGACAACCACTTGTAGATATCATTTTTATAATACAGTCAACATTGCAAGTTGTTTTTTTCAGATGGCCACTTTGAGGCTTATTTTTGATGTATTTCTGTTTATTAAAAACTTTATTGCATGTAATAACAAGTTGCCGAGACACGTTAAAAGAACGAGCTAATTCTGCTTGCAGTCTACCTTTCTTAAGTGCATTTACAACGGCTTTTCTAGAATCACTTCAATATTTTTTACATTTCGGCATTCCTGATCCTTAAAATTAATCACAATAAGTCACTATAAACACTAATCGTAGCTATTGCGCTACTGACACCTTCAATAATTAAATGCAAACTAATTGTCAAAATACTTTTGAGCTAAGGAGGAGTCATATTTCTTCGGTCGCGCCGAATGTAAACAAACAAGTTGAAACTTGATGCATTTGAATAACTGCAGTCATAGTGTTCTCAATTATAGGGAATATATTTCCTTTTACATTTTTATATTAAATAAAATAAGAGAGAATATAAGGTTGTCAAAATACTTTTGAGCGCTACTGTATGTTCATATATATGCAGAGTGCCCCTGAATTCATGGACCAAACTGTAAGGGAAGGTAAAGTATACATAAATAAGCAGTTTTGGTATAAAATGTAGGGTCGGAAATGAAAAGTTTTGGTGAAAAACAAGAAATGCAGAGGAAATGAAAACAAATGCTTTATTGACATAACAATTACAGTAAGTGCTCAAATGTGCCACTACCAACATTGATACATACCTTTAGAAGGTTTCAGATGTTTCATCTATGAGACACCAATTGACCCTGGTGAGGACTGCATTGCAAGACTTTCAGTCATTGCTGCAAATGTTCATGAAACGCTTGGAATCTGTGGAAAGGTACACCAATCACTTGCTAGACGTTGCCAGTGTCACATTTGAGCGGTTGCTGTAATTTTTATGTCAATAAAGCGGTTGTTTTCATTCCTGACCCCACATTGCTATACCAAAATGGCTTCTTTATGTCTACTTTACCTTTCCTTACAGTGGCCCATGAATTTGGGGACACCCTGTATTTGTTCTATCATTTTTACTGATTTTTTATTCCTAAACAAGTCAAAAGCATTCTTGCCTCTCAAGAATGCAGAACATTTCAGAAAACAATGCATTTCTTTGGAACTAAATGTATAACATATAAATATTTCTTCATTAAAATGTACAGTAGCGCTGAAAAGTATTTTGACAACCTTATATTCTCTCTTATTTTATTTAATATAAAAATGTAAAAGAAAATATATTCCCTATAATTGAGATGACTGCAGTTATTTAAATGTATCAAGTTTCAATTTGTTTGTTTACATTCGGCGCCACCGAAGAAATATGACTTCTCCTTAGCTCAAAAGTATTTTGACAATGAGTTTGCATTTAATTGTTGAAGGTGTCAGTGGCGCTATAGCTTCGATTAGTGTTTATAGTGACTTATTGTGATTATTTTTAAGGATCAGGAATGCCGAAAAGTAAAAAATAGTGAAGTGATTCTAGAAAAGCCGCTGTAAATGCCCTAAAGAAAGGTAGACTGCAACAGATTTAGCTCATTCTTTTAACGTGTCTCGGCAACTTGTTATTACATGGAATAAAGTTTTTAATAAACAAAAATACATCAAAAATAAGCCTCAAAGTGGCCATCCAAAAAAAAACAACTTGCAATGTTGACTATATTATAAAAATGATATCTACAAATGATTGTCGTAAGTCCGCTGTGATAAAAAAAAAAAAAAAATGAAAGAAAATTACGGCATAGACATACACGTTTGATCAGTCAAATGATGCCTAAACCTCTATGGTTTACAGGGTAGAAGACCAGCAAAAACACGCTTGTTATCTACTAAGAATAGGAAGGCTAGAGTTGCATTTGTAAAACGGCATAACCCTTTTAGGGGCAAAGTAATTCCATTGCTAAAGTGTTGAAATTAATGATTGACACCGGAATTTGAAAACATATTTATTTTTAAATACGAAAAAGCTATATTTCACCCACATAATAAACCGATTTTTTTTTAACCAAAATTCTGGTGTCAGTCATTAATTTCAACACTTCAGCAATAGCATTGCTTTGTCCCTGAAAGGGTTATGCCGTTTTACAAATGCAACCCTAGCCTTCCTATTCTTAGTAGATTAGAAACGTGTTTTTGCTGGTCTTCTGCCATGTAAACCATAGAGGTTTAGGTGTCGTTTGACTGATGAAATGTGTATGTCTATACCATAATTTTCTTTCAATTCATTTTTTATTATTACAGCGGACTTACGACAACCACTTGTAGATATCATTTTTATAATACAGTCAACATTGCAAGTTGTTTTTTTCAGATGGCCACTTTGAGGCTTATTTTTGATGTATTTCTGTTTATTAAAAACTTTATTCCATGTAATAACAAGTTGCCGAGACACGTTAAAAGAACGAGCTAATTCTGCTTGCAGTCTACCTTTCTTAAGTGCATTTACAGCGGCTTTTCTAGAATCACTTCAATATTTTTTACATTTTGGCATTCCTGATCCTTAAAATTAATCACAATAAGCAGACCCTGACTATCGCACGGGCACATGGGGCCCATGCCCTGGGCACAAAATTTCTGAGGGGCATGAAATTTATCATAATTCCATCTAAATTTCTATTATAAAAATCATAATTGTTAAAAAATGTGATATTTGAGATAGTAATATGATAAAATGACAAAAATATATCTCAATATATGGTTAAAAGCACATTGCAATAAATAATAGAAGAAATATTGTATTTTTATTCCTGGAACCGTTTTTCAAATTTTTTGAAAACGTAATTTTTTGGGTTGACACTTTTCGAATAGGTGTTTAATATGTAAAAAAGCTAGTATCAGCCAATGCAAGGGGGCACGAAAAGTTGAAAGTGCCCTGGGCACAGAAACTTCATAGTCGGGCCCTGACAATAAGTCACTATAAACACTAATCGAAGCTGTTGCGCTACTGACACCTTCAATAATTAAATGCAAACTAATTGTCAAAATACTTTTGAGCTAAGGAGGAGTCATATTTCTTCGGTCGCGCCGAATGTAAACAAACAAGTTGAAACTTGATGCATTTGAATAACTGCAGTCATAGTGTTCTCAATTATAGGGAATATATTTCCTTTTACATTTTTATATTAAATAAAATAAGAGAGAATATAAGGTTGTCAAAATACTTTTGAGCGCTACTGTATGTTCATATATATGCAGAGTGTCCCTGAATTCATGGACCAAACTGTAAGGGAAGGTAAAGTATACATAAATAAGCAGTTTTGGTACAAAATGTAGGGTCGGAAATGAAAAGTTTTGGTGAAAAACAAGAAATGCAGAGGAAATGAAAAGAAATGCTTTATTGACATAACAATTACAGTAAGTGCTCAAATGTGCCACTACCAACATTGATACATACCTTTAGAAGGTTTCAGATGTTTCATCTATGAGACACCAATTGACCCTGGTGAGGACTGCATTGCAAGACTTTCAGTCATTGCTGCAAATGTTCATGAAACGCTTGGAATCTGTGGAAAGGTACACCAATCACTTGCTAGACGTTGCCAGTGTCACATTTGAGCGCTTGCTGTAATTTTTATGTCAATAAAGCGGTTGTTTTCATTTCTGACCCCACATTGCTATACCAAAATGGCTTCTTTATGTCTACTTTACCTTTCCTTACAGTGGCCCATGAATTTGGGGACACCCTGTATTTGTTCTATCATTTTTACTGATTTTTTATTCCTAAACAAGTCAAAAGCGTTCTTGCCTCTCAAGAATGCAGAACATTTCAGAAAACAATGCATTTCTTTGGAACTAAATGTATAACATATAAATATTTCATCATTAAAATATATGTTCCCAACTATATTTGTCCCATATATATTTATGTTCCATTACCATCTCTCATATGATGAAAATTTTTTTGAAAGATCATAAGAATAGGTTTTCCTTTGTGTATAATTATACTCATAATTGCATATATTTTTTAATATTTCATTTTTGTTAAATTTTGTTTGTGATTCAATTTGTGTAATATATTTCTCATTTAATGAAAACGTGAAAAAAATTTAATATTTGTATTTTTGTATTATCCTTATGTACTTTTTTAATATTTCATTTTTATTTAATTTTGGATTGTAGTGTACAAAGTTTGTATAATTAATTTTTTATGTAATGAAAAAGTAATTAAAGTTGTATTTTGTAATATTGTCGTATTTTGTAAGTCCTTATTTTCTTGCTAGCTGAAATACCTGGTGTTTCCTACGTTTTGAAACATGTTTGATTAGAAAAATCAATTTTAAAATTAAACGCCATATGCACAATGAATCTCACACAAATATGCTCTCTTAATATATTGGAAGCCTTGAGAAATTTTGCTTTTATACCAGTATTTAAAAAAAGTGTTCCCTAAGCCTAAATAAATAGTTTTGATTCTTGAAAAAAAAATTGAAAAAGAAATGTAAATTCATGAAAAGCCCTTCATGATATCACCAAGATGTAAAAGCCATGCATTAATCATATTTTTGTTTTAAATATGAGGTCATACGTGAATTAATGTAAATTATTCACATCTAAAAACAAACTATGCATCTAGTATTTGTTGAGAATTAAATAAAAATCATGCACTCGTGACATAATTCACTTTTATATTTTAACAGAATAATAAGGCTACTATAATTTGTGACTTGTGCTATAGCCACTATATACATCAGGACACATTGCCATTATCATTATCTTTTTAGGTGTGAACATTTCGCTATGGTACTCCATTGTGAAATTTGGTAATTTTTAAAATTCTATATTTGGAAAACGACGTAATCATCAGATTTGAAATTTATGTCAAGAAAAATACAATTTTTTACCTTTCTAACGCAGTTTGCCTAACAATTTTCTGACAAGTACTTTTCGAGCTATTCATTTTTTCAGTAACTTCAAATGTTTCATTTTCTGAGATTAATCTGTGGCAATGATTAGCGAAAAAGCCAGTTGTCCTCAGCAATGCATAGTAGCTTTTATCAAAGAGGATTATAATATGTCCAGCAATTTCTAAGATGACCAATTCTGTA
Source organism: Maratus speciosus (assembly GCA_963932465.1). Lineage (NCBI taxonomy): Eukaryota > Metazoa > Arthropoda > Arachnida > Araneae > Salticidae > Maratus > Maratus speciosus. Next base: position 138,892,563 of record OZ010797.1, on the reverse strand, counting down.
GAAATTAAAGTGTTCCTCTATTATATTTTATATTAATTGTATTTGTAAGTATTGTTTTATTAGTATTGCTGTTATGGTAATGCCAACCCGAGAAGAAAGGTGTGACATAGTGTAAAGTTTCGGAGTGAAAAAAAAAATGTCTGACATTGTGTAATTTGATGAAGTTCGTAAAAAACTGAATAAGACTCATGGAATGGTAAACTTCAAATATATGTGTTTGTGTGTATGTGATCATTAATAAATGTGTGTAATAGATGGCTCATTTTTAAAAATAATATCCCAAGACATCAACATATATACAGTAGACTCCCTCAAATCCACACAGCTTGGGACCAGAAGTTGTGCAGATTTTAGAATTTTACAGATTTCTGGTCATTGATTTGTTTACATTTTTGAAACATTAATTTGATTGCTAGTTAAGCAAGGGAAATTATAATGAATGCTTACAATAAAGTGAAACATTAAAATAACTAAAATATTAAAATAATTTATTAGTTTAAACGTAAGTAATTATTAAAATAATTAGAAAAATGTTCAATTACTACCGACGAAATCGATTCAATTCGATTTCAAAAGTCCTATGCTGCCATCTATTGGTAAAGCGATCGTAAGATCGATACGTCATCATATAGATATACTAATTTATCAAAATCAAAAGTAATGTAAATTTATTTAGTAATAAATCAACTGTAATAACCAAAAGAGAATGATTAACAAAAAATTTTGTAAAGAAAACATTGCAGTAGTCGCAGATTTCGGCGGCATCTTGAATTTTGTTCCTGCAACTTAACTGTAAATTTCATTGTTTACATCTGAAAAAATACGCGGATTTTAGGCGTTCGCGGATTTAAGGGAGTCTACTGTATGTATTTATATGAGCATATGTACACACACACACACACATATCTATTCTAATATAATAGAGTAGACTCCAACACATATCTATTCTAATAGAGTAGACTCCATCAAATCTGCACACCAACACAAATGTAAACAATGAAACTTCCAGTTCAGATGTAGGGGCAAAATTACAGACTTTTTTTTAATATCATTATGTATGTATTTTAATATGTAATTCTTGATAATATGACTGAACTCATGCTTTTTCATGTAGAAAGTGTAAAGTTTTTTCTGAAAAAAAAATTTGAGATATTGCTGATATCAATAGTACTGTCAACCGGGCTACTTTAGTCCTACTTTGGTCCAGCCCATAAAAAAAGATTTTAATCTTTGTATTGAACAAACAATACAAGATAATTTGGAGTTTTTGCCCTTGAAAAATAGTTTATACCCTACTACAGGGTATTTGAATAGTTTGGGGGTAATTTAATTTTTTTTAATGGCAACACTGAATGTATTTGTAAACAACTGTTTTCATGTGTAGATTTTATCTCTGCAAACTTTCTATTGTGAAACAATCTTGATAAAAGCTACAAATAAAGTAAGTGTCAAAATATTACCTTTAGTAACATGTAACCCATGTGTGATCATAATTTTTCTTTAACTTTTTATTTTGGCAGAAAATCTTTGTTTTCATAAAGCTAGCATGAAAACTAGTATTTCGAGGTTACTTTGTGCCAGGCCTGTTTTGGTCTGAAATACCTGGGTCCTGTTTGGCCCCAATTACTTAGAAATGCCTTTTATACAACCAAATCTTTTAAAACATGTTTTAAGTAACTTTTTTTCAAATGTTACTGTTGCAAAATGTTAGTTGAAATTGGTGTGAATGAATAAGAACAAAAGAACTTCTTTAAACACCATCAAAAACTTTTAATTGCGCTAGGCCTTTTGAAAGATCTGAGTCTTTCTTTGTCAGGCACAAAAAAAACATGCTTCTACTATGAAAGCATTTGAGTCTTGCTGCTGCTTTCATAGTAGAAGCACGTCTTCTTTGCACCTGACGAAGAAAGACTTAGATCTTTCAAAAGGCCTTGCGCAATTAAAAGTTTTTGATGGTATTTTAAGCAGTTCTTTTATTCTTGTCACATTGTTTTTGTTCCAGTTGCTGAGGATAACATGACGAAAACTGTTTCTTGTTTCTTTAATATTAACAATTGGTTAATTTTGTTTAAATGTTTAAAAAAAAAAATTGTATATCGAGTTTGCAGTGTTAATTTATTAGCAAATGCTATTGCAAGGGTTTTCCATAAAAATGTATTCATTTACATATGAAATGTATTCATTTTATATGAAACTAAGTGAATGGACCAAAGAAGCCCCTAGCAGGGACTACTTTGTTCCAAAACTTTAAAAATAGTTTTAAAAAAAAATCCTCTTTAAAACCATACAGTTTGCTTCATTGTTTCATGTTAATTGATTACAACTCCATTTCGACATTGAAAAATCACATAAAATATTTTTTAATAATGGAAATGTGAGTGGAACCAGGAAAAAGTGGCCTAAAGTTCGACAGTAATTGCAATCTTTTTAATAAATAAGCTGTTTTGGTCATTAAGCCTTGCTAAATCTCATACAAAGTTTTCTTATTTTATGATTTTAATGCAAATTAGTAGAGTACCTTTATGAAATAAGTTTCATTGAATAATTCAAGATAAATTTATCTCATCTTTATTGTGCATATTTAATTAATTATACATTGATTGTTTACTTGACCTTTACATTTAATAATTTAATCATTTTTAAAACTATCTTATTTTTATTGTTTTAATTTATTATTTGACTTAATTATTTTAATATTTTACTATATTGTAAGCATTTATTATAAGTTTGATTTTGTTATTGCATTCAAATTACTGTTTAAAACTGTAAACAAATCAATGACAGAAATCTGAAAAATTCTAAAATCTGCACCACCTCTGGTCCCATGCTGTGTGAATTTTGTAAAAAAAAATGAAGATATTGCTGATATCACTGGTAATCACAATCTTTTTACCAAATATATTTATGTGTTAATCAAGCTTTTTTGGTTATTAAGACTGGCTAAACGTGAAATAAAACTTCCTTACTTTGTGATTTTGACGTGAATTAATAGGTTATCTTTATGAGAAAAATTTCGTTGAATAATCCAAGGAAAATATAGGTCATCTTTATTATGCATATTTATTATGCATTATTAATTTTTTACTTGAATCTTTACTTCTAATAATTTAATCATTTTTTAATTTTCTTACTTTTTATCATTTTTGTTTATTCCTTTACTTAATTATTTTAATATTTTACTATACTGAAGCATCATTATATATTCTGGTTATGTTATTACAGTCAAATTAGTGTTTCAAACATGTGAACAAAGCAATGACCAGAAATCCACAAAATTCTAAAATTTGCACAACCTCTGGTCCCAAGATATGTGGATTTGGGGGAATTTACTGTATTAATATAATTGCCTTAGATTCACTTTAAATTTACAGTATGAAGATTTATGAAGATTAAATATATATATTATGCTCATATATATATTTATATGAGCATATGTACACACACACACACATATCTATTCTAATATAATAAAGTGGACTCCATCAAATCTGCACACCATCACAAATGTAAACAATGAAACTTTCAGTTCAGATGTAGGGGCAAAATTACATATATATATATTTTTTTTATATCATTCCGTATGTATTTTCATAGTGATATCAATATTTATAGAATTTGTAAATATGACAGGTAGGATAAATGTGCTTTAAATGTCAATATCCCATTTATATCCTAGGTAAATGATATCAAAAAACTATACAAGGTCAAAAATTAATACTAAATTGACTGTTCTAAAGTACAAATGCAAATATTATTTTAGTGTATAGCTGATGTATACAGTAGACTCTCTCAAATCCACACTGATTGAAAACAGAGGTTATGTGGATTTTAGAATTTTGCAGATTTCTGGCCCTTGCTTTGTTTACATTTTTTAAACAATAATTTGAATGTAATAATGCAATCAAAATTAAAATGAATGCTTGCAATTTAGAAAAATATTAAAATAATTAAGTAAACTAAAATCATAAAAATTAAGATAATTTTTAAAATGATTAAATTATTAAAAGTAAAGGTCAAATAAATAATAATAATGTACAATTAAATATGCATAATAAAGATAAGATACATTTTCCTTGAATTATTCAATAAAACTTTTCCCATAAAGCTACCCTATTAAATCACATAAAAATCATAAAGTAAGAAGAAAGTTTTATTTCAGGTTTAACCAGTCTTAATAACCAAAAACACTTGAATAATACATAAATATATTTGATTAAAAAAAAGTTGTAATTACCAGTGATATCCTCAATATCTTAATTTTTTTTCAGAAATAAATTTATGCTTCCTTCATGAAAAACTACAAGTTCAGTCATATTATTGAGAATTACATATTCAAATATATACGGAATGATACAAAACTAAAAATTTCTGTAATTTTGCCCCTGCATCTGAACTGAAAGTTTCATTGTTTACATCTACAATGATGTGCGAATTTGAAGGAGTCTACTGCACATGAAAACATTACCAAAATGAAAAATAAATTCATACTTGATACATGCTATTTAACAATATTTATTTCACTCTGAGCAAATAGATGCTTAGAGATGTATGCATAATATCTGATTGTGATATTTCATTTGGTATGTTTTGTAATATTTAAAGGAAACATACAAATATTTTGAACACACATTTATAAGACTTTACTTGTGAGAGTGATGGTATAATTAAAAATTAGTGAATTTTATTATTTTGTTTCTAAAATCAATTAAAGTGAAATTGTTCAAATATTTAACATCTTCCAAAGAGAATAACCCATTCCAGAGAGACTTTTAATTTTTTCATTGTGTTAATAACCCAGAATGGAATATTCTCTCTTGAAATTCCATGATGTTTCTCCCTTTTGGGAGAGTACTGAGGTCCCTTCAGAGAACAGGTCTCAATATAACACTGAAAATAAATGTTATCAAATTTTGGAAATTAAAAACAAAATAATCATTTGCCGTAAATTCTGCAATGTTTTTTGTTAATGCATAGTGTCATATTTAGTAAATACAGGGTGTTTATAAAGTCTTGGACCCATTTTGATGTTTAATAACTCATAAAATAATAAAGATAGATTAAAATTAATAACATAAATGGTTAGATAGACTCAAAAAGTTTCATGACCCTTGTCAATGAACTTTCACGTGTGCCCCCTTCGTCGCACGGAGAATATCAAGTCGATAGTCAATTTCACGCCAGGTAGCGACAAGCATGTCGGCATCCACAGAGGCTATTGCGGTTGTAATTCTGGCTTTTAAGTCATCAATGTTCGACACTCTCCTCCTGTAAACATTGTCCTTTACAAATCCCCAAAGGAAAAAGTCCAGCGGCGTTATCAGGTGATCTGGGTGGCCAAGGAATTGGACCTCCTCGCCCAATCCATCTTCCTGGAAAATGGTCATTCAAAGAAGTACAAATGATGGTATCCCAATGAGGTGGTGCACCATCTTGTTGCAAAATGACATGTGGCTGAAGCTCTTCTAGTTGTGGAAATACGAAGTTTTCCAACATGTCTAAGTATACGACTGATGAGACCGTCTCTTCTGTAAAAAAGAAAGGCCCAATGACTCGGTCGTGCATTAGTTCACACCACACATTAATCTTTGGGGAATCCCTTACTGCCTCACGGTATTCATGGGGGTTGATATTCTCTGTGCGACGAAGGGGGCACACATGGAAGTTCATTGACAAGGGTCATGAAACGTTTTGAGTCCATCTAACCATTTATGTTATTAATTTTAATCTATCTTTATTATTTTATGAGTTATTAAACATCAAAATGTGTCTGGGACTTTATAAACAGCCTGTATAATTTGATGAAATTATTCATGATTCTCCCAATTCAAGAATGATCAGTAGTACATCTATCATGCATACACAGTCAAGATATGTTCGAGTGAAACTGAATAAAATAAAAAATCGATTGTAAAAGATTTTTTAGCAAGTTTATAAAAATCGTCATTCAATAAATGTGTAAGAAAACACTTCTATTGGTTAACTTTTATGCCCTGGTGGTACCCTTTAAAGTACCACAGTTTCCTATCCCAATTAAAATACACTCATTGATTACATTTGTTTTTACTTTTAAGGAAAGAATAGTAAATACTTCCCTTGACCAATCATTAAATAGCAATAGCAGTTTCGGTAAGCTGGAAATTGTTGACAAAGCTATTTTGGCATGTGTGAGTGTCAAATTTGCTTCCATTTTCTTATCTGACATGATATTCCTAGCTTTTACTGGGAAACATCTTTAATTTTAAAGGTAAAATTATCTTCTTTTTTTTTAACAGATCTTTTGATAATATGTTATGCTAAAAAAAAATAATTTTAAGTTTACGAAGCATTTTTCAAAGCAGTATTTTTAAGTACCATCGAGACAGTATTGAACATTTTATCATTTGAATACATATTGTGCATAAAAAAGTATATACAGACTATATATATAAGACTCCCTCAAATCCGCACAGCTTGAGACCAGAGGTTGTGCGGCTTTTAGAATTTTGCAGATTTCTGGTTATTGCTTTGCTTACATTTTTTAAACAGTAATTTTAATGTAATTAATAATGCAATTAGCATTATAATGAATGCTTACAGTATAGTAAAATATTAAAATAATTAAGTAATAAACTAAAATAATAAAAAGTTAAATAATTTTTTTTTAAGATTAAAATATTAAAAGCAAATCTCAAGTAAATAATCAATAATGTATAATTACATATTTATTATAAAGATGAGATGCATTTTTCCTAAATTATTCAATGAAACTTTCCTCATTAAGGTACACTACTAATCAAAATCATAAAATAAGGAAGTTTTATTTTAGGTTTACCCAGACTTAATAATAAAAAAAGCTTGATTAATGCAAAAATACGTTTCGCAAAAAGATTGTGATTACCAGTGATGCCAGCAATATCATGATTTTTTTCAGAAATCAATTTATTATTCTTTCATGAAAAAGCACAAATTCAGTAATATTAACAAAAAATACAGACTAATAATTATATAGAATTGATATAAAACTAAAAAAAGTCAAATTATGTCCCTACATCCGAACTGAAAGTTTCAATGTTTACATCTGTAAATTATCTGTGGATTTTAGGGTTGTGGGTTTAAGGGAGTCTACTGTATTTACTAGGGATGCATTGGTGCTAGATAGGTGGATTTTGATACAATGTAGGGGAAGATATTGCAGGATTTATATATGATATTGATGAATAATAAAGCAAAAAATATGTTATTTTTATCTTTAGAAAAAATATTGTATTTTTATAAAACAAAATGAGAAAAAAATAGTGAAAATATCTTTTAGCATTTTTATGAAACCTTTTGAGTTTTATGCATCTGAAAGTTTGGAAATTTCTTTCAGATATGCTTTCCATCGGGCGATAGTGTTACAACTGTATATCATATATAGTCATATAATACATCATAGACACATATACAGTAGATACAGTAGACTCCCTTAAATCCGCGAACGCCTAAAATCCGCGTATTTTTTTCAGATGTAAACAATGAAATTTACAGTTAAGTTGCAGGAATGAAATTCAAGATGGCACCGAAAACAGCGACTACCGTAATGGTTTTTTTACTAAATGTTCTGTTAATTATTCTCTTTTGGCTATTACAGCTTATTTATTACTAAATAAACTTATATTACTTTTGATTTTGATATAAATTAGCATATCTATATGATAACGTATTGATCTTACGATCGCTTTACCACTAGATGGCAGCACAGGACTTTTGGAATCGAATTGAATCGATTACATCGGTAATAGTTTAATATTTTTCTAAATTTTTATTTTGCATAATTATTTTAATAATTACTTACGTTTAAACTAATAAATTATTTTAATATTTTACTTATTTTAATGTTTCACTTTATTGTAAGCATTCATTATAATTTCCCTTGCTTAGCTACTAATCAAATTAATGTTTCAAAAATGTAAACAAATCAATGACCAGAAATCTGCAAAATTCTAAAATCCGCACAACCTCTGGTCCCAAGCTGTGCGGATTTGAGGGAGTCTACTGTATATGCATAAGTCACACTAAAACAACAGGAAAAAATTGGATATAATTTTTTTCTTCTAAGACTTGATTTTTATCCATGCGTTATGACCCAATGGTACTTTGAATTACCACATCAAATAATTAGTCATAATTAACAACAACAACAAAATTTTAGTTTTAGTGCATATATCTTCTAATGTATCACAGCTATACAAAAAAAAAAAAAAAAGTTTTGAGGAGATAGTTTTTTAAATTCACAATTTGGGATATGAAGGGTTGATGTACAGTACATGCCCTCAAATCTGCACATCATCACAGATGTAAACAATGAAACTTACAGTTCAGATGTAGGGTCAAGATTACAGACTTTTATTTTTATATCATTCAGTACATATTTTAAACATAATTCTCATTAATATGGTTGAATTCGTGCTTTTTCTATTTCTGAAAAAATTCAAGATATTGCTGATATCTTTGGTAATCACGATCTTTTTATCAAATATACAGTAGCGCTCAAAAGTATTTTGACAAAGATAATAATTCACTTAATTGAAAAGAATAATAAAATACAAAAATCAATCATTTATTTTATTTAACCAAATTCAATGTTTTAATTTTAATAAATTAACAATAAATATTAATAATATTAATAAAATTATATATATACTATATAGATATAGATATCCATATATATATATTTATATCTGAAATTTGTCATGCCGTAACTCTCGAATTTTTTAACCGATTTGGATGAAATTTTTCATATGCATAGTACACACTAATCCCTCGACCGAGATCGTTGGTCAGCTTCATCTGCGATCTTGTTTCAAAATGGCGGCCCCTTGAATTTTGTGAACACGTTTGGAAATTTTTAGGTTTCGTAACTTTCTCTTTAAAATGACCTACATTGTTAACTTTCACTGTGTGACTTTTTAAAATATCTTTTAATGTTTCTAACATTCTGTTTAAAATGATATATAAGAGTTTGCATTTTGTGAAACGTAACATTTTCTATAAGTATACAGTGTTAGAAAACATAAAAAATTTTCAAAAATTCCAATGGCCGCCATTTTGAAATAAGATGGCGGATGAAGCTGGCCAACAAACTTGGTCGAGACATTAGTATGTACTATGCATAAGAAAAATTTCATCCAAATCGGTTCAAAAATTCGAGAGTTACAGCATGACAAAATTCAGATATAAATATATACATATATATGGATATATCTCTATAAATATCTATCTATATATATAGTATATATATAATTTTATTAATATTTATTGTTAATTTATTAAAATTAAAACATTGAATATGGTTAAATAAAATAAATGATTGATTTTTATATTTTATTATTCTTTTCAATTAAGTGAAATATTAGCTTTGTCAAAATACTTTTGAGCGCTACTGTATTTATATATTAATCAAGCTTTTTTGGTTATTAAGTCTAACTACTTATGAAATCCTTATTTTATGGTTTCGATGTAAATTAGTAGGGTATCTTTATGAGGCAAATTGCATCAAAAAGTTTTTTAAAAAATGTATCTTTATGAAGCATATTTAACTATACATTATTAATGTCTGACTTGACATTTATTTATAATAATCATTTTAGAAATCATCTTAATTTTTATTATTTTAGTTTATTACTTTATTATTTCAATATTCTATTATATTTTAAGCATTAATTATAATTTCGATTTTATTATAACATTCAAATTATTTTTAAAAAATGTAAAATCAATATCCAGAAAATTCTAAAATCCACACAACCTCTGGTCCCAAGCAGTGTGGATTTGAGGGAGTCTACTGTATTAAATTTAGTTAAATGTATGCAATTAGTTGCACAATGAAGAATATTAGGATTACCAGTAATATCAGCAATATCTTGATTTTTTTTTCAGAAATAAATTTATATTTCTTTCATGAAAAAACATGAGTTTAGTTATATTAGAATTACATATTAAAATACACACAGAATGATATAAAACTAAAATATTATGTAATTTTGTCCTTACATCTGAACTGAAAGTTTCATTGTATACATCTGTGATGTTGTGTAGATTTTAGGTATTTTCAGATTTTAGGGTTGCAGATTTGAGGGAGTCTACTGTTACAGCTTCTTATAAAACATCCATATCTAAAGCCTCTACTTGATTTGTATATTTTTTGCAACTAGAATATGTCAATGAATTAAGAGATATTCGGAGAGACATCTATTTTGAATGCTCAGTAATACAATAATTCTGATTTTTTTTTTCTTTTTTATTCTTCCTATACATTTCCTTTCAGAATGAATTTACTGTAGATAAATTTACAGAATAATGCATTTTCACATGGACATTTATATGGAGTGTCTAATCTAAAAAAAAAAGAAAAAAATGCTTTCTTAGTTTAGCAATGAATTTTATTGCTAGAATAAATTGGCAAGGTCAGGTGATGGCCCAGGGCACTAAAAACTAAGAATCGAAAAATAGGCAAAATGTTTGATTAAAACTTAATAGCTTCTTTAAAAGATATCATTTGAAGAGGTGCTGACAAAATCTTACCCAGGCTGCTCTGGCTACAAAATGTGTCTTTAAATGACATTACTCTGTATAAATCTATCGCAAACTGGAAGCCGAAAAACATCAAGAATCTAACATTTTCTTCTTATGTATGAAGCAGAAATTAAGTGAGGGAAAACATTTAGTCATGTTCATGTCAATCACATATAAGATTAACACGTTCACGCCGGTGCGGTGGGTCACACTCGACTGTCTCAGAGCTGCCAAGTCTCCGGCTTTTTTGATACCAGTAGTTTAATACAGAAAATGTTGTTTTATTTAATTAGAACAATTGGGCGATTTAAAGGAACAACATTTTCTCTAAAATAATAGTGGTGTGAAAAAAGCCGGAGACTTGACAACTCTGAGATAGTCGAGTGTGACCCACCGCGCCGGCGTGAATGTGTTAAAAATAAATGAGTGAAAGAAATAATACTGAATATCATTTCTCTTTAGCATTAAATATCAGCTTGCTATGAAGGAAAACCCATGAAAAATCTTATCGCCGGAACCTCTTTCCTTCTGGCCCCTAGGCTTCAGCCTACTTGGTAATCTGCCTGTAAGTACTGATATTCTTTAACAGAATCTCAGTTGTAAAACACATTTTAGGCCTTAATAAATGTGTATTTCAAATGTAAAAAAAAAAATGATAATAATAATAATAAACTTATTCTGGATTTATAAGCTCATGGCTAGCAGATGGTACAGAAACCTTGTGCACAAACCAGCCCCCTATGTTATGCATAAAACATAGGGATTGTAATAAATGATTAACCCCCTCACTGACAAGCCCGTGTAAATACGTTCACTAAGCTCCAGGTTTCACTGCAATACAAGCAATATTTAAAGTAATATAATTCTGTTGATTTAATGTATTTTTAATACGTTGAACAATTATTAATACTTCCAAGGATTGCATTCATATTCGTTATTAAGTTTTTTTATAAAATGGTCAAAGAATCATTTTTTTTTAACATTTAAAGCAAAATGCAGAGAAAACAACATTACAATTTTGCCCTTTTCCAAGACAGTCGGAGGGTTAAAACTTAATAAAAAATGTATGCTATTACATAAAATTAAGGTACAGTACAATTTATGTATGGAGTGAAATAAAAGAGAAAGATCACTACTATAAGATAAACTTCTATTCATTTGAATGTGTCCCTAAAAACAATTTCATATCAATTCTTTACTTAATTTTATACACCATAATTATGATGTGACAAAAACATCATATCATGCAAATAATTCACTGATAATAATCTATAGAAGTATAAATGATTTATACTTATCTTACCTTATTGTTAGTTCAAATAATGTCACCCCATACACACAAAAATAAATAAATAAATAAAAACATAAGACGAATATTTAAAAAGTTAAAATATATTTTATCACTAAAAGAGTAAATAAGGTCAAATTTACATCCATATAGAGTAAAGAAGATATATATAGAGAGAAAATCGTATTGTGTTGCTGTCTATTTCCAGTGATTTAAATGAAATTGGTTATTAAAAGAATTTTATAATTAACTGAATAGAGAGCTTTTAATTGCTTATAACTGAATTAAAGGAAACAATTCCGAGATGCTGTGCTTAAAAAGAATACAATAGTAATAATATTTAATACTTAGTAAAATATTATATTAAAATAAAATAGGATATAAAACAATAATGCATTATTAAATTTGTAAAAATCATAAACTAAACATTTAAGTTTCATTTATGTGTACTGCTTAAAGTAAATTAATAGTGATAATTTAAAGAAATACTATTTTGACAGCAGAACATATTTTTAACTTTATGTTAAAAAAATAAATATATACATATAGAAAAAATAGAACTAAGAAAATCATTATCCTTATTATTATTAAGTAACAATAAATGTGAGAAAGAGTAATATATATATATGCAGCTATATTTTTATTACTAATACGGTTAAGTTACTCATTGATAAGCTCATTTGCTTAATTTAACTCTTTATTTGTTGATTAATAAATAATTTCCTAATTGCATTAGTATTATCACATGAAGCTAATCCTAAAGCAGTATCTGTCAATAAAAATAAAACGATAATATGATTGACTTAGGTATTTAAAAAAACAATAAAGAAAGACTAAATAAAGTTGAGTATTTAGTAAATGAAGTCTATTAAATAATATGCAGTTCCTTCTATTGAAATTAATAAAAATTTACATGGGCTTTTACCAAATTATCTTTAATTATTTAAAAAATATATTTTTTGCAGGTGATTTAAAATAACTAAACAATAAGAATAAAAAAACATATAATTGATGGTAGAGGTATTTTTATTTATTATAAGGCTTTGAGTTATTACAAAACATTTACAAAAAGTTTTCTCATGAACAGAAAAAAATAATGTTGATAGGATGAAAATGTCACTCCTGATAAGCTAAAAACGCCAATCTGGTAACCTCTGCGAACGCATGCGCAATTTCTTATACTTTTCCTTCCCGGTTGGGATCGACAAAATCGAAAATGCTGGTGAGTGAGAGCCATAGCCGACGTTACTATGGCCCGGAAGCGAAATCGAAACTAGAAGGTCACGTGACCCAGATAGACGAAGAAGTCGATGGTCGAAGCATTGCTTGCGTTGAAAATTAGCTCGGCGCCGGATGCGATATTTATTACAATACAAAAACTTTCATAAACATAATTAAACTTCCACGGGGGGGGGGGGGGGGGGGGGGGGCAGCCACTTCTTTTCGACGAAAACTTCTTAATTATATTTTCTGTTAATGTTTAACAGTTTTAAATCACTCAGAAATAATAAGTTTTAATTTTTCTTTTTAAATCGCCAGAGGAAAAAAAAAAAGTTCATTATTATTTTTTTTAATTTAGGGAGAGGCAATTGACTCCCCCCCCCCCTTAAAAAAAAAAGTTCCATTTGGGAGAAGTTACAGTTGGGGAGGGGGGCAGTTTCTCCTCTAAGGAATCTGGTATTTCAAAAAACCTGTCATCACAAATCAGCCACAAAGGAAAGAAAAGAAAAAACTTTTCAGAACTTGGTTGCACAAAAGCAAAAATGTCTATCCAGGGTTGTTTTATTTAAACCAAATAGATTTTTCAGTGGAGAGTTACTTCTCCTAAAGAATTCAGAAGTTTGTTTTATGTTTTGTTGCTTAGACCTGCAAATTACAGTTCCCATATGTTTATTGACAGAGGTATTGATTCAATAATATGATCAATAGAGTATTTTTAACAAAATAAATATTTGTACTATTTACCTAACATAGAATTGCTGTTTCTTCTAACATGAAGTCAGGTATCATTGAAATCATGGAAGAAGTGTTTTCACTGTCTTAGATATGAAATTGATAAAATATAGCATGGAAATTTAATTTGTTGATACTTGTATTGTATAGTGTATTTTTCTTTTTATGTCCCCCCCCCCCCTTTCGTGTCTGAATTTACTATTTGCTATCCACTAATATATTTTCATTCCTTATGCCGCTGTAACTTGGGTAATCATATTTATACATTTATTTACAGATAATTTACATATTATTATCTACATTTTAAGATTTACAAAATTTCCACTTATATTTTAGCAAGATATAAAATACCTTAATTTTAAAAGCAAACCCTCCTACCAAAAAAAATGGTTTGTGATACAGTAGTTTCGTTACTATATTTTTATTTACCAGAATGAAATCTAATAAGAATCAACTATTATTTTTACAGAGGATTTTGTTGCCGACCAGTGTTATCAGTATGATTTCCCATCCACAATTAGCATGTTTCTTCGCAAACTAGGCTCTTTGCAAAAGTTGAATTTCTCAATCAGCCTATGACATATATAATAAATATTATTTTGAAATATATCTTTCAGAAAATAGTAATACACCTTATACATTTTGAAATTACAATATGTTTTCAATATTTGAACAATAGCAAATTTTGAGTATTCATAAAACATTATTTAAATGATCTGAATTATTTAAATAATTTAATTATCTAAAATCCTCTTAATTTCAATTTTATATCATAATACTCAATATAAAAAAAATGTTTAAACAGCCTTAGATAGGGTTGGACATTTTGTCTCATTTGCAACATCCACTCTTGTCCCTACAAACTTTGGAAATGAGGTGAGGGGGTGGTGGCAAGGAAGAAAAATAAGAATACTTTCTCGCAGTGAAAATCCATAAATATTTTTTTTTTCTTATAAATATATAAACAACTTGTAACTATCAATTATGTCGTGAAAAGTAATTCATTATGAAAATACATTTCATTTCAAAACATGAAAAGCAATAAAGAATTACTTAAATATTTTTTAACATGAAAATTAGCAGATAAAAACAAACATGTCTTTTTTTTATTTAAAATTATTAAAAAGAGTTCTGACTATTTTTAGCTATAGTTGTTTGAAGAAGGGGGTTAATAAAATGTGGACTCTTGAATCTTGATAATGATTGTAAAAATAAACTAAATATGTTTTAAACTGGGAGCTATTAATCTATGAATTGAAACAGTTTATAGAAAAAAATTAATTTCTTTTACATGAAAATATTAACTGAAAGTTGGTATTTCAGCTAATATGTTTTTAAGTATATATTTAGAAGTAAAAAATTAAAACTTTGTCAATATTTAAATGAATTTTCCATGCTTTATAAATTTACTTTGATTTTAAAAATATTTATAAAATTCAATAAATCTTCCAATTAAAAATAACAAACGTGAAATATCATATGGAAAAATATTGAACATATTTCAATATATTTTTATATGCACATAAAAAAATGGATTAGAATTGTGTTATCAATAAATATTGAAGTATTTAATTATTAACCGGTAATGTTTAAGTGGAAAATATTTAAAATATTTCATTTAGATATTGTGTTATTGAGTAAAACTTGCCAAAGAAGCAATTCTTTTTCTAAAGCATACCTAGATTAAAAAAAAAAAAGTAGGATACCTAATAATAACAATACATAACTTAACCCTTTCAGGGGCAAGGTATTTGTATTCATAAAATGTTGAAATAGTTGAATGACACCAGTATTTACAAGAAAATTTATTTGTAAACAAGAATATTTTCGCATACTTCATAAAAGTGAAATTTTCGTTGGCTTATGGTATTCACAACGTGTGCTTTGTTTCTTTATTAAACATTGAAAATATTTAACTCATATGAATCACTTCATTTTAATTTAGTTGCTACAAATTTTAGAATTCTTATTGCATTTGTAATAAAAATAGGGGAAGATAGAGATACTTGAGCAACTTTTTTAAATTTTTTATACTTAGAACAAAATAAAATATTGTAGTTGAAAATTTGATAATTTTTCTTTTCCATTTTCTGTTAATTTTGAACTATTTTTCTTTGTTTAATAAATTTTTACGTTTTCTTTTACATTGTGGCTCAAGTATCCCCATGAGGGGGATACGCGAGCCATTGTGAAGGGATACTTGAGCCAATACTAAAAAATACCTACAAAAATAATATTTTTCTTTTTATTATTTTATAAATGTTTTATATAGTGATAAATCAAGATGCACCAAGTCCTTCGAAACCAGTTGTGAAAACAAAACGAGTAACACGATCATTTGTTGTGGTGATAATTGGTGGTCGAAGGATCATTTCAACTTGGGTTTCATTGATGATAGCAACATCGTCAGTTGGTGGTTAAGTTTTTAAAAAAGTTACAGTAATAGTGGTTACAATTTCAGTATACAATATTTAATCTTAAAATATTACATTAACAAAATAGATATTTTAATATTTTGGGCCTAACTAGTTAAAATATTAGAGATTATGACCAGTAAAATCAGTTTTAAAAAGTGATTTTAATATTAGTCAAAAAGTTAAATTGAAAACTATGCCTACATTTATCTAGACAGACTATTTTGTTAGTCAAAATGAAAAAAAAAAGGATATTTTCATTAACAAAATATGCATTTTTAAACGTATGTTTTCAAATTAATTCCTTAATGAAAAAAAAAAATAAAAAGAGTTCTTCCTCATTTTACCCAGAAAAAAAATTAAAAAATTAAAATTAAAATCTATCTGTGAACATGAAAAAGACATTTTTTTGTTTCATCCATATCTCTAATTTCCTAGTAGGGATGGTTGAGCATGGCTCATGTATCCTCAATCTCAGTATCCCCATTACTACCATTTTTGTTTATCAGACTTTTACTAAGTAATGAATGCATCTATTTGAATTATTTTAGATTCAAAATTCACTTATTAAATCTATCTATATTGTTGCAGCTTAAAACAAAACTTTGATTACAAAAAAATATAAAAAACACTCACCTAAATATTTACTTCAGATAGGGAAAAAGCAGCTATTAATCACTATATACTTTCAAAATGGTTCCAAGATATGCGATTTTTTTTTTTTTTTAATGTGCAGAACTATAAGAATATTATCATGTTGCTAATTTTAGAAAGAAAAATTAACCTACAGTAGAGAAAATAGGGATGGCTCAAGTATCCCCACTCTCCCCTACACTAAATAAAAATAAAGAATCTTTTAATACAACTGTTATCCAAAAGTGCATAGGTAAAATAACTTTCAAACCCCAAATGAACTTAATATTAACAAACTGTAATTGAAACCAGATCATCAGCCAGCGTGGTGTGGACATTGTGTTGGTAAACAAGTACTTTGACAAGTTTGAAGTGGGAACATCCAGTATAAAGGAACTAGCAAGGTACACTCACAGACAGAAAATTAAATAAAGATCCTGCCTCGCAAGTGCACCCAGCTGTCATAAAAATCCAAAAATATCCTTCTTGACTCAATCCCTTGACCGCAGAAAGATGACATCTTCAATAACTGCACTACATATTAAGTTAATATTTGAAATTCATTTGGGATTTGGAAAGTTATTTTAATTGTACATTTTTGGGTAATAACAGTATTAAAATGTTGTTTTTCAATAAATATTTTCATTTATACCAGTATCTGAAAAGTGTTATATACAAGAAATTATAAAAGTAATCAGAGCAATCTATAATTGCTAAATTAAAATGAAGTTAATCAAATGTGTACTACAATTAAATATCCAGTACTGAGTACTATCATTTTCATTGTTTTAAACAAATGTACATACATTAAACTGAATAATTTTGCTGTTTAAAAATAAATACTTTTGTTTATATAAAAATTGAGCGCTACTCTCACAGAAAGACCACTTCACAACCTAGAGCTGGAAAGAGAGAGTATTTTCAAAAAATGAGATACTTGAAAAAGAGTACTTAAATTTTTAAAGAGGGGGGGGGGGGGGGTTGGGAGGGTAAGATATAAATCTTTGATTCACTGTTATTATATCTTAGAAAATGAGTACTATTCTCCACAATATATAAAGAAGGGTTACACTTACTGATTATACACTGAGAACAATACTAAACTTTTTTTTTTGAACACCTTTTTCTAGATACCACAGTACTGTATTAATGAAATATATGTATACATCACACTTCAATTATAAGTGCTTATAAAATCACATTTTAAACATACATATAAAATAAAAAGAGAAATATAATTATATATGAACTCACATTACTTCCTCCGATAATGCAATAACAGTTAGGCTTAAACTGATGAGCTCTTTTTGGCAGTAAAATAACCAATTACTGCGCTAAAAATTTCTCCGTACACGATGTAATCCATGATCAACGGTTTAAGAGCACATATCAATAGCATTTAAAATAAATATTTTCAAATTTTATCACATCTAACTAAACACTGATGTACAAACAGAGACAGCCAGCTACAGCACACAGCATAGCGAGATAGTAGCAACTACAGTCGGATTGCGCGCGCTCAACCGTCTATCTGGATCACGTGACTTTTTCGCTTCCAAGCCATTGTAAAGTCAGCTTTGGTGAGAGCACTATCTCACAGATATGAAAGAGGAGCAAAAACCCGTACCGGCTAGAGTTTCTCTAGTACCGGCGCGATTCTAGCGCCACTACTGAGCACAGGCGGGAACAAATGCGCGAGCGCGGAATTTTATAAACATAAACTGTTACTGTCACTTTCACGTGTTGTAAAGTTTGATATTGAGAGATCTATTTGAGAGATTTATAATTTTGCAAAAGCTCTTTTCAGAGCTATTTTTCTTGTATATAAAAATTATATATTTACAAGTGCTCTTTTTAGAGCTGTTTTTTTGCAATTAATTATTGCAAAATGTCAAAAAATCAGGTGTTTTGTCAAGCGCAATCATGTGCAAACACCAACAGGAACAGCAATTTGTCGTTCTTTTGTTTTCCTACAGGAAATAAAAGAAGGTGAGTAATTTCTGTATTTATAAATTATAAATGCATGAAATCTAGCTTTATTTTACTTTTTTGTAGATTTCTTTTTTACGTATCTTTCATCCATTTCCATGTGTCTTTTTTTAATACGTGTTTTTGATTGGCATTTCGATTTACATTTTCTTTCCGAAAATTTAATCACACGCATTTTGTATTGTATTTAAAACTTTAAAAAAAAATTGTTCTTTATTTTTAAGAAAAAAGTCATTACATTTTCTGTTATTTTGTGAAAAATTGTTCTGCATTTTAACAATAAATAATCGATCATAAAAATTTCCTCGCCACTCCCCGTACCCCGTATTTTTAAGTGGCGTTTTCCCTTTGGTCCCTTTTCAAGAGCACAAAATCTAAAATCTTTAAAACTGTTCAGTTTATTTTTTTCTGTCCTATTTATCAATATTTAGTAATAAATGATTAATCATCTATCAAACTCCATACCTCCAATCATCTAATCAACTTCTCCCCCACCTCCAAATCAATAAATAAAATAATAGTTGTTTTGAAATAATTATCAGGAACAAGTGCCGTATTCGTCCGAAACAATAAATAAGTAAAATAATAGTTGTTTTGAAATAATTATAAATAATAATCCTAAATTTCTACTGCCACATGGCAAAATCTGACCTCCCCCCCCCCCGCCCCCCTTAGCCATTTGAATGTTTAAAAGTTGTATTTACAAAACTGAACTTTTAAGCAGTGCTGTAGTTGGGGAAAAAAAAATATTTGTGGGAACTCAACTTTTCATAGAGTAGATGTTGATGCTACCAGATTTTTACTAAGCAAAAAGCCAATTTAAAACATTTAGCCAAAAGCTGACTTTTTTAATTAACAGTTATAATTATTATATTCTAGTATTTATAGTATTGTATTTGTATGGTATTCAACTAAAATCAATATTTAATCGCATAGTAACATTTTCCATCATGGATTAAAATTTATTTGAAATAACAAATAAATCCATACATTATGTACTAGCACATCTATCCTAGAAGTTTCCATAAAGAACGATAATGAGATTCTTTCAAGGAAGCTCCTACATGGCTTATGAATATAAGTGAACTGACTTATTCAATAAGGAATGAATTTCTCTCATCGGTCATGTTATTCATACAGAACTTTTCACTTTCAATACTTACAATGAATACTTTTTCACATTCAGACATTAAAATGGATATAGTTTCCACAATCTGGGGAAGAGGGTTTGGCTCTCTTGGCTCATCTCTAGTATCAATAAATTTGATAATTATCGTTATAATAAATAACAATAACTTTTTTTTTGCTTGTGAAAAAAGAAAAGTTTTGTGTTCCTGCATGCTATTTTTTTTATAGTTACAAACCAAATATTTCTGGAAACAGCATTGCCATCCAACTACAGCACTGTTTTTAAGTCCTCAAACTTTTCTTGCATTGGTCTTTCATTTTTATTTTCCCCCACTCTTTATTTTTTTTTTCACAATTTCCACTTATCATTTTGCACATTCTGTGCACAAAATTTTTAAGCCTCTTTAATTAAAAGAAAAATTCTATTTATAATTCTATTAACAATAAATAACTTTGTTTGAATTACTGCTCTCCCTCCTTTCATTCTTTATAACAAATAAATTTTCTAAATTTACTCCTCTGCAACTGTCAATAAAAAATTACAAACTCAATTTAATAGAATTATTTAAAACTAGATATGTTTATATATTTATGTACATTTATTTTCCTAGATTGGAGAAATGGACGGCTAACATTCAGATGAAACCGATTACTAGAACTCGTCAATACTTATGCTCCGATCACTTTCGAATGGAAGCATTTACAAATACTTTGAAAAGGCGGCTTCTCCCAGAATCTGTGCCTACCATTCAAGTAGTTGATGTTCATAGAAAAATCCAGCTGCACGCACCCTCATCTTCAGTCCAGCTGCATGCACCCTCATCTTCAGTCCAGCTGCATGCACCCTCATCTTCAGTCCAGCTGCACGCACCTTCATCTCCAGTCCAGCTGCACGCACCCTCATCTTCAGTCCAGCTGCACGCACCTTCATCTCCAGTCCAGCTGCACGCACCTTCATCTCCAGTCCAGCTGCACGCACCTTCATCTCCAGTCCAGCTGCACGCACCTTCATCTCCAGTCCAGCTGCACGCACCTTCATCTCCAGTCCAGCTGCACGTTCCTTCATCTCCAGTCCAGCTGCACGCACCTTCATCTCCAATACCATTTAAAACACCCAAGAGTACATCGAGTTTTCCTTTCAAACTTACGCCGAAAAGCAGAAAATTGAACAGATACAAATCTTTAATTTACAGGTTGAAGAAACGACTATATTTCAAAAATTCTCCGAATTCCCCTAATATATCCAAAACATCTGCTTTGAACGTGCTTCGGAAACATTTACGGCCTTCTTTGTATAGCATTCTGGAAGCACAGTTAAGGAATACGGGTCCTGCAAAAGGAAGGCGCTGGACAGCTTCTGACAAAGCATTTGCTTTTAATATTTATTTAGCATCGACTGCAGCATACAAGGTTTTAAAACGTTTTCTTATACTGCCATGTATAAGAACATTGAAACGTTCTGTACAAGGTCTTTGTGAAAATACAGGGTTTTGTACAGAAATATTTATGGTACTGGAAAAGAAAGTCAGCCATTTAAATGAAAAAGAACGACTGTGAGTTTTGATGAGATGGCAATAAGACCATCTCTTCATTATTCACCGAGAAAAGATGTTGTTATAGGTTATCAAGATGATATATCTGTTACTGATAATTCACCTATCAAAATAGCCACTAATGCTTTGGTTTTAATGGTGAGAGGCTTGTCCACTAAATGGAAACAAATTTTAGGATATTTTTTAGTGCACCGCAGTATGCCAGGAAAATCACTAAAAACACTTGTGGTCTCTTGTATTTCTAAACTCCAGGAAATAGGACTCAAAGTTGTATCTACGGTTTGTGATCAAGGGCCTAATAATATATGTTTGTTCAATGAACTTGGACTGTCGATAGATCAAACCAGTTTTGAAGTTAATAATCAAAAAATCTTTTTTATGTTTGATCCACCTCATTTACTCAAATCTTTCAGGAACAATTTGATGAAATATAAATTGGAGTTTGAAAGGCCTACTTTTGGAAGAGTTACAGCTGACTGGGAGTATATTCGTAGTTATTATGAAATAGATAAAAAAAATGATCCACGAGTAACACCAAAACTGAGTAAAACACATATTGAACCTGTTGGCCGAGCAAAAATGAAGGTCAAATATGCTGCACAGGCACTCAGCACGTCTGTTGCAGCTGGTATTTCCCTACTGAAATCAGTTGGCAAATTTGATGAACCAGCGCAACACACAGCTCATTTGATTTATACTATGGACAAACTGTTTGATAGTTTCAACAGCAGTGAAGAGTACGGTAAAAAGAAAATGCTCTGTGCTGTAAAAAGAGACTCTGCTCATTTAACATTTTGGGAAGAAATGCTTCCTTTTGTTGAAAGTTGGGCTTTCAAAAAGGATGATGACAAAACTGTTCACACTCATTGTAAAAACGGATGGATTGTGACATTAAAATCTGCAATAAATTTATGTAGAAATTTAGTCGAAGAACATGATTATGCATACATCTTAACTAAACGTTTTAACCAGGATGCACTGGAAAATACATTTTCTATTATAAGATCGAAAAGAGGTAACGATGAAAATCCAGATTGTTCGCAGTTAGTAAGTTGTTTGCAAGCAGTTATGGTAAATAACATTTTTACCATGTCTAAAAATACAAACTGTGAAATAGACTTCGATGAAGTTCTTGTATCGTTAAAAGATAGGAGTCCTTCCAAATTTTCCAGTTTAACATCATTATTCAGTGACCATGTTAAAATAAATCCAGATGTCCCACTGAATGAAATTCCATGCTTGCCATCTGATACTGTAAGACAAAATGTCATTTATTATATTGCCGGATATGTTGGAAGGAAAGTAGTTTCAAAATTAAACTGTGATCATTGTGAAAATACTTTATTTGATACTACAAATGCTGCAAATGACAATTCTTTATTGACTCAATATAAAGATTATTCAGGTAGTAGTTTGAAAAAACCGAGCAATGAATTATTCAATATAGTGCATAAAATGTATGATGTTGATACAGCTCATATGTTTTGGTCTACAGATGTGATACAAAACATGGTAAAATTTCACGGAGAAGTGATCAATTTCAATAATTTAAATATTCACGAAATTCACAAAGAAAAAGTGCAAAAGATTATTAGCATAATAATCTCAAAAATTCAAATATACAAACACATTAAAAAAGTAAACGAGGATTTAAAAATAGAATTTCAATCAAAGTCTATAAAAAAGTAGGTGTTTTTTTTTCCTTCTATATTTATCTTACCATCTTGAGTTTATGCAAAGTAACACATATCTTATTCTTATGTCAATTCTCTGACATTTCCATGACAGGGATAATATTCATTTTCAAAATTTTTTAATTTGCTAATAGCAATTTTTTTATTAAATCTGTGAAATAAGGTAATAAAGATTAAATAACACAATGCAACTTAGTCCTGTAAAGTGTAATAATATTTCTACGGTGTGGATTGCAGATGCTTCTTCACTGAAATATTCATTTTTATATCTCAAACATTGTGTGTTAAAAGTGAATTGCGTTATAAACTGAGTTGGCAAATTTGAATTTCTTCTGCTATTGTAAGAAATGTTTTTTCTTTAATACTTTATTAGATATAACTTATGCTAATAGCAAATTTTGTTCTTCGACAATAGCAGTTTTTTTTTTTTTTGTCATATTTGCTCATAATACACAAGCTGTTACACATTAGTTTACACATGCAATAATAATAAAAAAAAAAACTTATTGGCAAGATTTGCATTATTAAATACTGGTGATATTTACTATTTATTAAAATTATTAATAACTGCATTTAATATTAAATAGTTAACATTACTTCAAATTAATAATTATTAAACAATTAACTCTCTGATTAGCAACATATTATACATTTTTAAGCTTTAATTATTAAAAGAAAAACAATAAATAAAGTAATATTCATTTTAGAAAGAAAAAGGGGTAAGATAATATTAAATAGTTAACATTACTTCAAATTAATAATTATTAAACAATTAACTCTCTGATTAGCAACATATTATACATTTTTAAGCTTTAATTATTAAAAGAAAAACAATAAATAAAGTAATATTCATTTTAGAAAGAAAAAGGGGTAAGATGCTAGTTTAAAAAAAGGGCACTATTTCATGAGGAAATATATTAGTAATGATATAAGAAAAAAAAAGTTCTATTATTTTTGCAAGATCTTGGGGCACATGATCTAGAAATACTGTTGAATAGGGAGGTTTTAAACCATTAAACACAAACTATGTTTTAGTAAGGTTTAGATCCATAATATTGAAAGAGATATATATATTTTTTTAATGAAACTTTTAAAACAGGTGGATTTTTCCATGTGTTTAAAAGTTGTTTTCAACTAGATTTATCACAGATTTGCTTACATTTTCTTTGCAAAGTTTGTATGTACAGTACAGGACCCATTATCCGGAATTCCAAAATCTGGAAGGACCCAAAATCCGGAAGAAAAAAATGTGAAAATTTTCTAAATTTGTAAATTTTTACTAAAATTTTGTAATTTCTGAAATTTTTCGAAAATTTTACAGATTCCTAATTTTTTTTGTCTATTGTGTTGGAATATGTAACCACTAAAATATGTTACATCCCCCCCCACCCCCGAAATTAGAAAAAAGTCATTTTTCTGTCAAATTTTAGTTTAAAATTAATTTATATTACGATTTTTTTTTTTTTTTTTATCATCAGATATTTCATTTCGACAAAGTATTATGGCGACACAATTATGTTACTTGAATCAGGGGTGATTCTGAGTAACAAACAAAAAAATCTGAAATTCACAGCAAATTTTTTGAAAGTTTACAGAAGGGGGGGGGGTGGGGGAGACCCCTCAACACTAATTATGCGTTTTTCCCTCGATCCTTAACGAAATTCGTATTTTTATGCAATGTTTTGAAGAAATTATGTCAATTTGCATAATTTGGCGAGTGGTTTGGTGAAATTGGTTGACGGAGTAACTAAGTAGTACCGAATATTGCTTAGGTTTTCATGCTGAGTTCAGTATGTTTTTGTTTCTAATTCATATTAAGTCTGAATATTTATCATGATGATATATATCATCAATAAGTTGTCTATTTTGAAAATATAAGGTATAGTGATATATTTATAAATCCTGATAAAAATGTCTTTGTGAATCTAAAAAATGCCCTTTTCTTTTCATCATCACATTTTTTTTTTAATGTTAAATGTAGTGAAAACTGTTATTGTAAAATAAATGGGAACAGATGTGCCCGTGTGCTTTGTAGAATGAACTTGGTAGGTTTTTTGTTTTTTAAATGCTGTTTTCGAAAATGATCGCCAATCTGAAACCTCAAGATAAACAAATGTAGCAGTTACTTCCAAAATTAGCAATTTTTATCAAAAAATTGAAAGATTGCGATAGTGAAAACCATAAATCCCTCATCATTTTTATAATTGCGATCAATTTCGATAACACATTTTGAAGTACTTTAACTGTAACTTTTTGTCTATATTTAGCCCCCTAGACAATCGCCCAACCTTTTCCACTTTTGTAAAATTCATTCTTAAACTAAGAAAGTACTTTTAACGTTAGAGACTCCACATAAATGTTTTTGTGAAAATACTTCTATTTTTAAATGTACTGTAAATCCATTCGAGGGGAAATATATATATATATGTATGCAAGATATTCAGAAGTGCTCTCAGAATTGCATCATACTGGGTGATTCAAAATAAAGACTACAGCGATTATCATTTAAACTGCTGATGATAGAAACATTCTTCCAATTCTAAAAGAATATGCATATCAAGTGCAACTTTTGTTTTATAAAGATATGTATGTTAAAATACAAAATTTTATTTTTTTATACCCCTGGTTGTTAAAAACTTGTATTTAAAAATATATTATTCCATGTCTAGAAAGAAAATTTAAAAAATCCAAATTTTTTTACTACCAAAACTGACTAAATTATGGCATTTGAAATTTTATGAAATTTCAAGGTTTAGCAGCACTGAAATTACTTTCCATTTTAGTAGAAAACACTGAAATATCTTGCTTTGAATATAGGAAACAAGCACTCTGTCCCAAAAAAAAAATTCCACTTCACAGTCACATTTCTAAAAATGTTTCGAAAATGTACTCTATTTCTATCCTGCAAAACCAAATTTGCTTTCCAAATGGTCATATCCAGATTAAAAAAAAATAATAATTAGGTAGTACTCACTAAACATAACATCAGAGTTGTATAATATAGACCAGGGTTGGCGAACCTTTTTGTTGCTGCGTGCCAAATTTGGCCAAAAATATTTTACGTGACCAGGACGTGCCAACTAAAAAACAAATTTAGTAGATGGAAAAATAATGGATTAAAATTATTCAAAATTTTCTATTAAGATTAAAAAAAATATTAGAAACCTACATGTAGGTGCTATACTATAATAATTATGGAAACAAATATATTTAAGAAAAAAAAAAAATTGAAATGTCAAACGCCAGTTTCTCTGAATAGTTCTGAAATAAATTCAAAGTTGCCATAACTTTACCTTCGGAACTAAGTAATGTCTAATAACCAATTCTTTCCGATAGTTTTCAAATATCGCCTTTCTTTGGAAAATTCTTGAGACCATAATTAATTAGATTGGAATATAATATGCAGCAATTAAAATTTTTCAATTTCCATTTAATCGAATTTAGAAAAAATCAGTTGTGATTTTGTGAAATTCCATTTTATTTTGATTTAGAGCCACAAGCCGTGCCAAAATTATTCTTTCGCGTGCCAAAAGTGGCACGCGTGCCATAGGTTCGCTGTGCCTGATATAGACGCATGCGCGGAAAATTTTCCGAAAAATTCGGAACTTTGCGGAAAAAAGTTTCGCAAAGAAAATGTATGTTTTGTTTTTGTAACTTTTATTAATACCAAAAATTTAAAATATCCCCCAATTTTATATACGATTTATATATTGTTTATCCACAATTCAAAATTTAAAAACTCAAAACATTGTTGTGATACACAGACCCTTTTATTTCTATTTTCCGCAGACTAAAACTTGTTGTCAATCGGTTTTCCGGCGGTGGCTGCAGTGACAATTTAGCTCGGCAACGGCTGTTAAATTGAATAATTTCGTAGTGTTATAAGAGTGACTGGCATTTTGTGCGAAGAGATCACAAGATTAAGGATTAGGTTGTTTTTAAATGTATTGACAAAATAATTGACAAGAATTCACTTTCCTATCATTGATTTTAACTTTATTATTTTTAAATTAAAACTTATTCTTTACTTAATATTAATTATCTTTGAAATTTAAATAGCAATTATTTTAAACTATGATTTTTATTTCATATCGTCAAAATAATATAACACGTAATTTTATTAAAGATCAAATTAATTTGCGGAAAATTTTTGACCTAATATTCATGTGCGCGGAAAGTTTTTTGTTTTTATACAAGTCTGCATAACATTAAATAGCATATTTTCAAATTTAAAATAAAGGTTTTTGTTTTTAACCCTTTCCCTGAAAGGGTTAATGTTACAACAAATTTCTTTAATAAGAGTAGTTAAAATTTATATCTATTAACACATTG
Source organism: Maratus speciosus (assembly GCA_963932465.1). NCBI lineage: Eukaryota > Metazoa > Arthropoda > Arachnida > Araneae > Salticidae > Maratus > Maratus speciosus. The sequence continues at coordinate 138,865,046 of OZ010797.1, read as the reverse complement.
AATGCCAAGTCTATTTTGCCTCTCTTTCCATTTGGGCCACGAAATAAGATTCCCGTTACACAACCTATAAGTGTCAGTCACCGATGGCTGGTGGAATCTAAACGGAAAGTTTAAGTGTTAGTCACTGGTGACTGACATGGCACTCAAGCGTTCTCAAAAAGTTCTGATTAAAAAATATATATATATGGCAGAAGTCTAAATAAATTGGTGTTTCCTATTTTACTTTAAATAATATTCTTCACAACAAATATTTAAATGCACCCCTGCACTAATTAAAAATATTTTACTACTTTCCATGTGGTCAATAAATACGCATGCAGCCCATAAATTCTTCCTCTTCTTTGCTTTTGTATGGAAAAACAAATTTTCTAAAACATACCATATCATAAGTGATTTTCTTTTTTTTTTTTTTTTTTTTTTTTTTTTTCTTTTCTGTGAACTACAGACATAGCCAATAATTTGTAAATTTATAAAAAATCAGTACATAGCCAATAATTTGTAAATTTATAAAAAATCAGTAAATTGAGCTGCAACATATTATTTGAAAGTGCATTTTGTTTCATATTTAAAGATTAGAAATGGAAATTATGCAATATTTAGAACTGAATGTAAGAGTAATGGAACTGAAAGAGATACTACCACTATTATCTTTGTCAGTTTCCCAATTTGTTTACTTGTATGATTTATTCAAAGCTTATTTAATTTTGATGTTTGTAACACTTATATTAACATAAAAATCATGGATATGTCATAAAATATTTATGTAAAATAAATGTCATAAAATATTTTAATATGTTCTGATGATTCATAAGTTGTTAGAAAATTTACATTCTATGTATTTACTTTTTTAATGCATGAAATTTTGTATTTATCTGAAAAATATTCATAAATCTATCGTATTATGTTGTATTTTTTCTACAAAATGTGCAATAAATTTTTATTTTTTAAATTATCTTTGTTTTATCATACTTAAAACTATTTTATAATAATAAAAATAACCTTATACAACGTTTTACTGCAGATATTAAAATTGAACAATTTAAAAGTGCGTAAATCGTATAAAATAATATTGTTTAAAACCGAATTTTTTGGAATAAGCCAGTAAATAGTATTTTAAAACGTGCTAATTTATTTATTTATTATTCTTGTAAATAGTAACAGTAATGTAAAAGTGTTTTTACGGTATTCAAATTTCATCAATTCAATCAAGTGAAACCATTTAAATATCTGAAAATTTCTCTGTTTAAATGATTACATATAAAAAAAAAAAAAGCCAAATCTTTAAGAAGAAACGTGTAAGTGCATATTTTCTGAGGTTATTTGCTTGATTATTAGTATCTGTTTGATAAAAAGAAACATGTCTTATGTTTTAAAACAAACGTAAACAAATACAGAACCGGCTAGCGACGCATCAATAAAAGATAGATACTATACAAACAAGACAAGTAACAACTACCTGTTGCGACCCTCCCGAAACGTTTGCGACTGTTGTCACTAGAGGCTCTGAAGTTGCGATTCGGTTACCATTGAGCTTATGCAAGAGTCATATCTGTATGAGATATATATAATCTGTGAGTGAGAGAGGGTGAGGGAATAAAATGTGACGAATTGGAAATATTTTAATGAAAAACGAATTGCCAAGCAATATGACGAGCCTGCTATTATCGTCAAGATAATCTTTGTTAACTTGTCTTAGTTGGCTAATCGACTGTAGTGTTGAAGTTTGGACAAAAACTTCTATCTGAGCATGCGCCTTGTGTTTGATTTCTGTGTTACAGTACAAAAAGTTAAATGATCGCAACAATAGAAAAAAAAATTATATCAACTGATCAATAAGTGGAAGTGGAGTGCCATGTAAACCAACCAACCACTTAAACTTGGGATTTTACTTCCCGTTTCGATCGTTAGATGGCGCAATGTGTCCGGTCAGACCCAAAGTCCATTTGCAAAGATCTTTGATCGGTCTTCTTGTCTCTTTTCAGTGTCTAGCTGTGTTGCCAATCTGCGGGTAATTACCCGAATTGCGGGTATTTTGATCGCTTGCGGGTATTTTGGGGGGTATTTTCGAGCGCAGTATTTGAGGGTATTTTTTTTTTTTTTTAACTTGACGTACAAGTTTTGGCTTTTTTAGTACTTTACTCTTGTGCAGTTTGTGTTTTCTCACTGGCAGCCAGAGTTTCGTATCGTTCGTAAACGTGTTTCAGTCAGTCAGCGGATGATAAATGAAGATGAAAGAGAGGAAAAGGGAATGGTTTTTAGAGGGGAGGGGGGGGGGTCTTTGTCAGCGTCAGGGAAACTTTGTGGGGTAATGCGCGATGATTTTTTCTCACATTCTTTGTAAGTAATTAAATGCGGATTTGCTAATGATTAACAAACGCTGGTGTGCTACAAGGGGAAAATCATTTACCACCCACATATGGTAATACTTTTATTAAACTCAGACTGGAATGCATTATGACCTTTAAAACATTTTTCGCTCGGGCTGGGGAGGAGTGGTAAACGATTAATTTTCTGATCTTGTTTATAGGGTTTTTTTTCCTTCTTTTTTGTTTTCTTCTTCTCTTCTTGGAAAATTTCCTTTCCGTTTCGAAGTAGAATTGAAGAAAAGACAATGTACCTCCATGCTTATCCGATTTCATCATACAGTTTTTAAGAATTAACCAATATTTATTCAAATGATAAAAAAATTAAAAAAATATAATACATAAATGTTTAATGAAATTAGTAATTCATTTCAGATTTTTCCTAGAGATCTGCACCGGCCGGGCCTTGGCCCGAAGCCTGAGCTCGGGCCTAATTCCATTCACGGCACTCGGGCCGAGCCTGGTCTTTGCTCTTTCGGACATGGCCGGGCCCCAGCCTTACTTTTATCTGAAGACTCGGGTCGGGTTGGGCCGGGCTGGGCTAACTCATTCTCTCAGTTCAGAGCCAGGAGCTTGCTTCTTCCTAGATTTCCACGGGTTGACATTTTCACTCCCGGTCTTAACCCAGCCCTATGAAAGTCATTGTCTTGACGTCCGTGTAAAAATATATAAAATCTAACCCGGTCCAAAGATTTGTGCAAAAAATGCATATATGTTTGAATCGCAATTATCCTGCAATTAAACGTCAAAATTTATTGTAGTGCTCGCGATTATATGTTTCTAGATGTTTAAACATATACGTAGTGAAGTGCTATTACCATATTATACTAATTCAAAATCGAAACCCGGTATAACATGTTTTAAACGTATTAAATGTATAACCGCGAGCACTAATTTATTCTTTTTAAAGAATTGTAGATTTCTTGGCAATAAAATTAAAATACGCTAAAATCTGTAGAAAACAACCTGCCTTTGACGGAATCGTGTCTTAAACGAAAAAATTTTTGATTCAAGCAAAATGAATGTAATAATACACGAGAAAAGAATATACTTTTACACCTGCTAAAAAGTAAACTTGTCTGTAACGCACTATTTTCTTATTGTGTGATTCCGTTTTAGAAGTTTTTACTGTATAATATATTTCAGATTTTTAAGTCACCGATACTTGGAATATGGACTAACAATATTAATGATAAAACATTTACATACAAACAAAAGATTTATTTTAAATATATATATATTGCAGTCTAAGGCACTTCTTTTAAAATATAAATTATAACTGTGAAAAAAGAAAAAAAAAGGTAAAAAAAAGCATTTTTCGTTAGAACGTTAGTTCCACGTACGAAAAAAATTTTTAGACATATCAATGTAAAAATCGTCTCATAAAAATTTAGTCGGGCCGGAAATTGTAAAAATCATAAAAGTAATATGAAAGAAATTTATAGTGATTATAGATATTAAAAATTTATATTTTAATAATATGCATGTAATAATCTGTTTATAATGTATGTATTTCATGAAAAAATGATATGCCCTTAGCCCTTGTTATTATCTCCTTACCCTATGAATTAGTTAGGTTTTACATCACTAGATGGCGCTTCTAAACTCAAAGCTTGAGGGTATTTTGCGGGTATTTTTTTCACAGTCGGAGGGTAAAGAGCAAATTTTCTACTGGCAACACTGGTGTCTAGTAAATGTGATTTATTTACAATTTAACAATGTTAATTAGCAAAAGAATAAGCTAATCATTTTCACAATAATTCTAACTCTGTTGGATTTATTTTTCAACCCTAAATAGTTATTTCGACAATATTTGCACTTCATTCATTGCAGATATCTAGATTCAGTTTCACTAAGCAGGTATAATTACATGTTTTGAAATTTATTTTGTAGCTTTTTATTGGTATTTTAATAAAATTTCACCCATCTTCTTATATGCCTATTTAAACTCTTATTCAAATGTTCGGAAAATAAAAATTTAAAGGAAAAATTTTAAACTTCTTAATTATTTTTGCATTTTGCTCAAAATTACTTAGCAAAAAAATGAAAATTTTCAATTATTATTGCAATGAAGACAAGTTTTTACAGAACATAGCCAGGGATCTAACTTAAGATTTTCGTTAGAGGAGGAGCAATGATACGTACTTGGCGCATTCTATCAATATTGTACATTATATCACTATTTTTAAAACTTATCGCCCACTCCTTTATCTATGCCCATGAACATAGCAGTATAATTATGTTTATGTTACTAGATATTATGTCTGTATTCAGAATCTAGGGGTATCTCACACCTGTAGAAAGTAGAACTACCCAGGTTGGTACTTGATCACCCAAATTAAAATAGGATATAAAATCTTTAAACCATTTACTTTTCAATGATTAAATCAGCTTTCTTATTAAGTGCAAGCTAGTTTTTTTTAAAAATTCATTATAGTAAACTCTGTGTAAGTCTAAAATTTGTTTAACTTGGAAGATATTTAAAAGTCCTTCAGAATGATTTTCCATATAGTAAATTTTGTCAGCTGAAATATTGTCTGCGGAGGAAATTTGTATCTGATCTGATCAATTCCACCTTAGGTAGGGTTTACTGTATTTAAACTGATAATTTAAGTTTGAAACAGACACTAAGATGGGTTTAGAAATAAGATCTTCCTCCTCTTTTGAACAAATGAATAATACCAATTATAGCAATTTTTCAAAATTTTCAACTACAAACAACATATAGTTGTAAATAAATATATTATTTTCAATGGGAAAATACTGAATATTTGGTTACATTGATAGGCAATTTTTCAAAAATTTCAACTACAAATATCATAAAATTGTAAATAAATAATATTTTCAATGGGGAAATGTGCAATATTTGGCCATACTGCTGAATATTTGTTTGGATAGATAGGCAATTTTTCAATAATTTTAAATACAAATAACATAAAGTTTTAAATAAATATATTAATTTCAATGGACATAATGCTGTCATACTACTGAATATTTGGTTAAATGGATATCAAAATTTTCAGTCTGTGGAATATTCAATTTGGCCAAATGTAAAAGTATTTCTCCAAACTCAAAAAAAATATGTAAAAAAAAAAAAAAACTTAAAAAAAATATTTTTTCAAAACCTTACATAATATACATTTTTAAGTGTCAATAAATAAAGATATTCATTATTCAGTATAATTAAGAAGTAGAAAGATATATAAATAACAAAGATGTTGCTCTTACCAGGGGTCATACGCTTCAGGGAATTTTTCAGGAAAAATATCTATTTTTTTACAGGAAAATAAATATAGGTTAAACGTGTGAAATTTCGTGTTATTTAAAAAGAGATTTTCTATAAGAAAATAGTGGTACCGAAGAATTTCCTTCTCTTAAAATTTCAGGATGTGTATGACCCCTGTCTTACATTATTTATTTGCTGATTGAAAAGCGACACTTGGAAAACTAACTTATACTAATAATATATAAATCCAAGTTCCTGAATACTACCTGATAATAATCTCTTTCTTGCTTTTTCAAAAACAGGGAGTTTCTAAACTAAATGGAACAAATTTTCAGTGGTAATAAATATGCATCAAGACAAAACAATTTTTGTCATAGAAAACCAGGGTTTAAAGATAAAAATAATGAATTTTGCTTACAAGAGAAGGTCCCGAGGTTGGAGTTACCGAATACAATGAACATTTGTGTATCGATAGAGTATAGTTAGTATATAAATAATTGACAGCCATAAAGCACAATCTCCAAGGGGTCTTGAGAAAATAAGTCACAAAGTTTATGCTACAGTTTATAATCAAATAAATTTCTTTCTTTGACAAGGGGCTCAGTAGCATGGTCGGCAGCATGCAGGATTTGAGATTTTTCTACGTGAGTTGGAATCCTGTGCGGACTTTTTTTTTTTGGAGTGAAAATTTTCATCAACTATTTTCGAACCACAATTGAAAAATATGTATAATAATTGAAATTTACGAAAAATATGAATTAATGTATGTTTTGTAGCATATAAGTTCTTTTTTAACTACAAAATTTTGCATGTTTAAAATTATTTACAGTTATTTCAATAAATATCTACTATTTTTAACAGAGAGATAAATTAAAATACATGAATAAATGTATTATTTTCATTTTGTTTCCTCATTCAAATATTTCATGGTTTATTAAAAATATGCTTTTATATTTTTAATATGATTTTTTAAAGTCTGGTATTAGAGATCTGCACGGGCTGGCCCATGGCCCGAACCCGGCCTGATTTTCATTCACGGCACTCGGGTCGGGCCTAACTTTTATTTTTGTACATCATTCTTTTTAAAGAATAGTAGATTTGTATGCAAATTAAAATACAGTAAAACGTGTGAAAAAGAACTTGCCTATGACAGAACCCTGTTTTAAACTGACAAACATCTTGAATCATGCAAAATTAATATACTAATGCATAAGAAAAGAATATAAAATAAATTTACACTTGCTAAGAAGGGAACTTGTCTATAACACATTTTTTCTCCCTTTCCATGTGATTCCAACTTAGGAGGTTTTACCGTGTAGCATTTTTCAGATTTTTAACACTTCATTACATGGGATATGGATTAACAATACTAATGATAACAGAAACATTTACATACAAGAAATAGAGATTCATTAAAAAATAAATATCGCAACCTGCGGCACTTCTATAAAAATGAAGATTATAAACATGAAAAAAAAAATTAAGATAAATATTTTTTGCCAGAACTACGAAACAAATTTTTAACCAAATCGATGTAAAAATCAATGTTTTGTAGAAATTCACTCAGGCCGAGAATTTAACTTTTCCCAGGCCGGGCTCGGTCTGAAATTTTAAGTTTTTTTACTGGTCCAATAATTTTTTTTTTCTACGGGTCCAGCCTGGAAATTTCGGCCCGTGCAGACCTCTATCTGGGATTCTTGATTTTTAATTAGAATAAGTGTCAACATAGTAATTTTTTTGGAATTCAATTTATTTTCTTGTTTAATATTTTTATATTATGCAATTTAATTATATAAATACAGTTTTAACTGTGAATGTTTGCATGTTTATATGTTTAATGAAAAGTAAAAATAAAATAAATAATAATAATAAACTAAAAAAAAGTCAATTGGAACTTTTATAGACCATAAAATTAAGCTAATTTAAAAATTTATTTACTGTTATTTACATAAATAACCTACTATTTTTCACAGTGAAATAAATGTATCGTTTTTTAAACAACTAGCTTTTTAATTTTGGATTGTTATGATTATAGTTAGAATAACTGTCTTTGTGCTTAAAAATAAGTTCTAAAAGATATTGAATTGCTGAAAATAGTTATTACGTAGGCAATAATTACAAAACCAAAAATCCAAAGTAAAAAAAAAAAGTCACATTAAGAATTTTAAAAAATGTTTGAAAAAAGTCATTAAATATTTGAAATACTTTCATAATGAAACAAAATTTAAATAATATAATTATTTACACATTTATATCACATGTTTTAATTTATTTCTCTGTGAAAAATAGTAGATTATTCATTGAAATAACTGTAAATAATTTTAAATAACAACAAAAATATTGTGGTCTATAGACATATATATATATTTTTTTTCTTTTTTTTTTTAACTGTTTATTATATATTTAAACTAGGGATTGACCGAATACCGAATAGTTGATTCGGTATTCGGTGGTTCGGCATGTAAACCGAATATTCGGCTTCGGCCGAATACTTAAAAGTATTCGGCCGAATAATTGCAGATAAGTATTTTCTTAGAAGTAGAAGAATTCTCTTTTACTTAGCAGTAGAATAGGCTAAACAATGAGTTTGAATATTATGTGCATGAGTTCAGAGTTCAGCTGCACTACAAAAAACAAGTCAAAGGCCATTTTTTATTTAAAAAAACTTTTTCCTTCCTAAAGTAGTCTACATAGGTGCGAAATCAAAACAACTGTCTACAACAGACAAAAAAAAGTAAGGAAGATGCGCATCTTTCCCTTATCATTTAATTTTATTTACTTCTACATTACTTATCAAATAAGTATATCAGAGTTCATATCTGTATATCTAAGGTGTATATTAAAGAAAATACACACATCAAATAAGTATACCCCTATGCCAACCCTATAGTTTTTATAACCATTATATCAAAATCGCTTAAATTTCTTATCTTCACCACTACAATGTTAAAATATTAATCAAAATATAAATATGCTATTAATAATTTGACAGAAAATAGTTAAATGCTCAAATTGATATAATACCTTTTGTATTTTGAGAACATTCCTATTCAATATGTTTATAATTAGACTTAGACAATCAGTAAACCAGTTTAATGACAACATTGTTTCTTATTATTTGAATGAACTTTTGTTTTTCTGACAATCCTTATCCTTAATAAGACCCCGTATAGTTTAATGTTTTCATAGGTTATTTTTGGCTTTTGGGTATTGACTAGTGATAAAATAATAAAAAATAAGTTATGGGTTAATGAATTTATGAGTGGAAAGAAGTCATTAAATGTTTTTGTGTAATTAGATTTTAGAATAAAAGTGTAACTGAATTAAATTATTGAGAATTTAATTTCAATTAAAGCTTATTAAAATAGCTAAAATATGCAAAAATGCGTATAAAAAAGTTTCAAGTATTCGGTTGCCGAATACCGAAGCTTCGGTGTACACTTCGACCAAAGCTTCGGTATTCGGCAAAATTGCTGCTTCGGTCAATCCCTAATTTAAACATGCAAAATTTTGTAGTTAAAAAAGAACTTATATGCTACAAAACATTAATTTAATTTATATTTTTCGTAAATTTAAACTATTATACATATTTTTTCAATTGCGGTTCGAAAATGATTGATGAAAATTTTTGTTCCAAAAAATAAATCCAGGCAGAATTTGAACTCACGTAGAAAAATCTTAAATCCAACATGCTGCCAACCATGCTACTGAGCCGCTTGCCAAAGAAGGAAATTTATATGATTATAAACTGTAGCATACCTAAACTTTGCAAATTATTTCCTGAAGAACCCCTGGGGATTGCGCTTTATGACTGTCATATATTTATATACTAACTATGCTCTATCAATATACAAATGTTCATCGCATTTGGTGACCCCAACCTTGGGACCTTCCCTTGTTAGTAGCCACTGGTTCATATGTTGATATTTTTTTGTAGCCAGTTACTGGCTAGTGAGAGTAACTTCTGTATTAGCCAGTACAAGTACGTTTATGTCACTGAATATTTAATTTAAAAAATATATAATCAGTTTATAGCAGGGTTGGCTTTTTCCCGTCCAAAACTTGTTTTTCCCATCCCACCGGGAAAAAGTGGTAAATACCGGGAAAAACTTCCAAATGACAATATGTAAGAAATATTCTGGCTTTCTGAATCTGATGTGTAAAATTAAAGATAGAAATACATAGCAATTACAAATTTCCCTTAGGTTTATAATTATTTTGTAAGAAAGGAATATAAATAAATAAGAATTATTACATAAAGCAGAAGTTCAAGAATCTGCTGTAGAAAAAATAGCTGGGAGAACTGTTACTATTATGCAAGATGAGTGGAGTTATGTACATAATGACTTTGTTATAGCCGATGCCATATTTTGTAATGGAAAAAGTATGTTTCTTTCTGCAATAGATTTTGGGAAAATAAGAAAACGGTTGAGTATTGTACAAACCTTGCTTGTGGGGCAAAAATTGCAGCAGAAGCTACATATGGATGCACTGTAAAAAGTTTCGTTTCGGATAATGAACAGAAAATGCTTACAATATGACAGAATCTTGATACAGAAGATATTATACCAGTTACATATGGATCTGCATCACATTATTTAAATATTCTTGGTAAGAATGTAACTACTGATACCGTTGTGGCTAATGTTTTCAAAATTCAGAAATTTTTTAGAAATCACTATATCTCTGGGAGTTTATTGAAAGAGTATGCCAATTCAGTCAAACAACAAATTCCAGGTGAAACCCACAAATAGCTTGTTTAAAAGCTTTTATTACTAACTTTTTATCTTCAAATTGTGGATAATCACGAAGATAAAATTGATAACAACATTAAGTGTAGGGATGCACCGAATACTGATTTTGGCCAAATACCGAATATTCGGCCTGCCGAATAGTAACTATTCGACCGAATACCGAATATTCGGCTTGTCGAATACTTTTATATTTCAAAGTTTAAAGGCATTAAAATGTTAAATTTTAAAAGTTTCACATAATATTTAAAACAGAAACTTTTATTCTAATAAACAAGAGCTTTTTTTAAGTAAACTTTATGCTGAAAAAAATCTGCTTTGAGTTATTTAAGAAGAGGATAGTTATAAAAAATTTTAAATTAATAAAATTTTAAATTTCATGGCTTCTTCTGAGAATTAAAACAAATGAATCAAATTTTCTTAAATTCTAAAAGAAACATTTTAAAATCAAAGAGAAATTGTGAAAAAATTGGAAGAAAAATTGTACAGGATCCTATATTATTTGTTTGTCAGGAAGAGACTAAAGTAAAAATAAATAAATAATACAATCTATTCAAATTTTATATGATAGCAACTCAGCAAGAATAACTGTTCTACTTCCTTTGATTAAGCAAGGAAGTTTTTAAATGCATCCTAGATCTGTGTCAGTGGGCAATCATTTTCAGAAGTTGTAAACATTGTTCTTAAAATCTTAGCAAGAAACACATTATTTACTGGACAACAGATCATTTACTGGACAATGTTCAGGAACTTGCATTTTCACATAATTAATTCCTATGAAAATCCTCGTGATTGGTTAATTTTCTTAAATAATACTTAACAAATAGCAAATAAATAATGTAAAAACATTATCTTTTATTTAAATATGATTATGTTTCTAATTATTCTGAATATCTTTATAAGTTGACTATTAAACGTAGAAGTTGTATAAGGTTTTTAAAAATATGTTTTAAAAGTTTTTTTTAAGTATTCGGTTCGGCCAAATATTTTGATATTCAGCCAAACCAAACATTCGGCATACCGAATAGTTTGATATTCGGTAACATGGCCGAATACCGAATAAATACCGAACATTCGGTGCATCCCTAATTAAGTGTTTAGTAAATAATCTTCATCTGTATAAAGAAGAAAAAAATATGTACAACCAAATGGAACCAGTTCAAAAGCCCTTACGACGTTACAACACGATAATAATGCCATTATTGCTGATGCTTGTGAAATTTACCTAGAGCTTCTTCAAAATAAAGAACTCAATCCACATTTCATCAAAGTGAAATCTAGCTTTGATAAAGCAATAACCCCTGTCCATTTTTTGGCACACCAGATGAATCCGAAATATAAAGGTGAAAAGTTATCACATGATCAGGAGGAATCTGCCCATGGATATTTGTAGACTTTAAATCCAAAGTACTTACAATACACAATACAGTTCAAGTCAGAAGATGAACCTTTTCCGAAGACATTACAAACACTATTTCACCTGCACTACGATGGAAGAATTTAAGTAAAACTGAAATAGATACAGAATTTCTCCAATTAATGGAACATCTTCAGGGATGTCCTGCATCATCAGTATCTCTGGAGCGTATTTTTTCTAATTTTTTTTTCATCCAAAACAAGATTAGAAATAGACCGGGTTTATAAAAAGCCTCTAAATTAGTATTTTGTTATATGATTCTAAAATCCAATGTGGAAGTGGAAGACGAAGAATATGAATATGATTGGTAAATGTTTGGGAATCTGTGATGTGTAAATATTTAAATAAATGGACTCCATTGCCTGTTTTTTGTAGATGTCCCCCTCCCTTTTTAACCTTTCAAGGTATTTACTTAGAACTCAATTTTGACATTTTTAAAGGTTGTTTTGAATTTATATTTTTGTTTTTAATAATCAGTTTTTCCCATATGGGAAAAACATGGTATTTCCCAGGACGGTAAATACCGGTTTTTACCATGGTATTTACCGGGGGTGGGAAAAACCTTGCCAACCCTGGTTTACAGTAAACAAGTAATTTATGTACTAAATAAAAATATTTTAATTTATATTGTTTTGAATAAGCTTGAGATACTAATCTCCAATCTATTTTAAAATATAAAATAAGTTAACATCAAAGTTATTCAAAACATGCTTAAGATCCACATAAATGTCTTTTTTTTTTTTTGTATTATTTGTCTAAAATTTAGTTTTGACAATAATAGGTGTGTTTATCAAGTAAATAATAATCAGAAAATCCTATATTTTTACCATTTTTTCTAATCACCAGTTTTTCAAGTTTAAGAGTTAAATGAAAAGACCCACTCGCTAATGCTAATCCTATGGGAAAATTTATAAAGATATCTCGTTTGTATTTCAATATTTTAATTTTTTTTCTTTTTTTTTTTTTCTTTTTTTTTTTTCTTTTTTTTTTTTTTGCATTGGATAGCTGAGATAGATCTGTACAAAGGCCGTTTTTTACTTTTATTTACAGGTATTTTTCATGAGGACGCTTTCATTTTCGGAACTGGTTTCGAAAGTGAAAGCATTCTGATAAAAAAAAAAAAAAAATCTGTAATCAAAATCGAAAAAGTAAAAAACCGCCTTTGTACAGATTGACCTCAGCTATCCAATGCAAGAAAAATCATTTAAAAATATTGAAATGCAAATGAGATATCTTTATAAATTTCTTCCATAGAATTAGCATTAGTCAGCGGGTCTGTTTGCATGACTGAAGTAGCCCCTTAATCCCCGAGTGGTAACTGGAAGGTGCTTATTCTCATCTTTACAAGGATTGTAATCTACTTAGTATTCAGTCACAAATATAGTGTACCCCAATCTCGAATTCTGATTTGGGTTATAACTTTAACAATAATAAAGATATTGTAATGATATTTTGAATAGACTTATTTTGCTTTTCTTTGAAATATGATGACATGACAAGAAGTGCTGGAAATTACGACCATTTACATTCAAACAACATTCCATTATTTAGAATGCTGATAATGTTTCTCTGGCCAAAATTCAATCACTTTTAAATTCTGCAGGGATGATTTTTTCATGGTCAGAAAAAAAAATAATGTACCTGTTCCCAATATGGACACCCTAAGGAATATTGATTTTTTTCACACCCGTGTACACGTCATAGGACTCCAAAAATATATGACGACTATCCCTGGACTTTTGACTATCATTATTAAAATTAGCGACCTTGTAATTATTCTGGTTTAATTTTAATGATAAAAACAAAAAAAGTTTACAAGTGTCCATATAAGGAACCACCTGTCCTTATTATGGACATGCATGTCCATATTAGGGACAGGTGGCTCCTTATTGACCTGCTACACAGGGTGTATGGAAGAGCCACTCTTCCAAGGGATTTTAGAAGAGAGGGGATAAAAGAAATATACCTTAAAGTATTGCGGGGGGAAGGGGGGGGGCACAATAAATATCTTCAGAACATGCACTTTAGAAGGGGGGGGGGGGTCATTTTCGGTTGTGGCTCTTCGAAGACCCATGCAAAGCACCTCAGTTACTACAAAATATTAGGAAATAATATAGTTGGTTTTGCTTAGCTTTATTGCATCTGTCTGCAGAAATTACATCTGTTATTACTCAGTCCTCACAGTATGGACAAATAAAAACTTCTTCATCATGGGCAGTAAGTCTCGCACAGTCCTCATGTACAGTCGTGGAAAAAAAAAAAAGAAGTAAACACCCCCTACTAACTCCTCAACAAGTTATCGTAGAAGAAAGTTACTGGTACCGAACGATTGGAAATAAAGTCTACTTTTAAATGATGTATACAAAATTTGCTTAGGGGGGCATCTACATATTAATACGAATCAAAACTTCATTTTTTTCAATGTCAATACCCAATTTTAACGAGATATTTCAAATCTTCGGTACAAACTATACCTAGACACCAAATTTCAAGTCATTTGAATGCCAAGTTTTTGAATTATAAACATTCAAAATTTAGTGCTTCTAATGTTAAATTACATTTTCATATTTTTATTTATATCTCCTGAAATTATGCTCCTAATGTGCTAATTTTTTGTGTAGCAATAATTCTAATATACCCAAACATAAATACGCTGAATTTGCAATTTTTATAATTTTATGATATGAATTATGAAATTAATATTCGAAAAAATTATGAATTGCAACCTACAATTTTTTTGATGGATTTAGATTTATTAAGTCCTGCTTTATGGAAATCCAAAATTTCACATTTTTCTTCCAAGTAGTTTTCAAATTATGCTTAAAAAACGGCAAAATGACGGTTTAAGGCAGGGTTGGCAGGTTTTTGACACGTGTCAGTTTTTGACGGTTTAAACTGCGGTTTAAACCGTCATGTCAAAAACCTCAAATACTACAGTGATCTGTAAAATTTCACATTAAATGTCACACATTAGATGTAATATTTAAAATTCACTATTACTGTAATTGTATAATAAGTATATAGTATTAGTAATAATTACAGCATTGGCAAGTTTTTGACATGTGTCAGTTTATGTCGGGTTTAAACCGTACTTTAAACTGTCATGTCAAAAACCTCAAATACTAAATTGATCTGTAAAAATTCAAATTAAATGTCACACATGACAACATTACATGTAATATTTTAAATTCACTCTAACTGTGTATCAGTAAATCGTACATAGTAAAAAAGTATTATTGTTAAGTACAACTTTTTAACAGGGTAAAATTTTTATTTAAATTTTTTTTTTTTGTAAAATTGTGTTTTCCTAAAAACTAGACATTAAGCTCATCTGAGCTTTACATTTTTTCTCTTACTTAAAATCGTTTTAATTTCTCTTATTTTTGAGAGCTTAAAGCATTAGCTAGCTTTTTTTACGGGGGAAAAAAACTTAGAAAAGTGTGGATTTTTTTTTTGTATATATAACAAAATAATGTGCATCAATGTTATTCTAGTCTAGGCAATAACCATTCCATTCAAAATTGAAATTGGATTATTAATTTTAAACATTTACAAAATAAGAGAAGTAATTAAAAAAAAAAGCTTAAAGTCAAAATCTTTTTAAAACATGCTTTCTTTCAATATATAAAAATGTTTTCGATTTTAAAACTGAACAAAATTGGCTCGGCCATCTAAAAGAAAATTCCTTTAAGCCCATATTGAAAAAGTGCATAATAGAAGGAATCAAATCATGAAACCATACCATTGTTTGGCTTATACTTTGCATCCCAACCATCAGGGGCAAAGGTTGACTGCTGTATCAGTTGATTCAGCTCGTGCTTGAGCTACAGAGAGAATTTATGGATGCTTACCCATACTGATTGTGTATGAAGCTAAAGAATCCCCTTTCCCGTCTTCTTATTTCAGTGCTATAGGGAGGACTCCATTGCTTGGTGAAAAGGTATCATTAAATGCAACAGCTTTTTGAGCCTGCTTCAAAACTTGCTCATCTAGCAATGCTTTTGCTATCAAGTCCTACTAGCAAAGCATCAATTAAGAGACAGACTATTTTCTAACGCTTCATACACTCTAAACTCAAAAATCTTTTGGGTGTAAATAAATGTGCTGAACATGTGGTGTGCTGCAGCATGCTGCGGGGTAAAATTGATTCGCATTATTTAATTGTACAAAATTATTTTCTTCTGGTTGAAAAATCCAGAAAAAAAAAATAATAATAATTGCAAATAATATTTTTAAATTATTAAATTTCAATAAAAGATCACATGAATCATTGACTTATTTAATGTTTACCTATTGTTGAAATATTTTAGTGTGTTACATGTATTTGGCAGTTTTCGACGGTTTAAACCAGTTTATGACAGTTTAAACCAGTTTTTGATGCTTGTCATGTCAAAAACCAGTTTTTGACATAAAAAACCCAACCCTGGTTTAAGGGGCCGTCTATGAGTAGATATTTTGAAATTTATTATGCTATCCTTTAATCTAGCAGATTTCAATGACTCCTTGAGTGGCGCTTAAGATTCCTTGATCAAGAAGGGGGCTCTCTTGGTCAACAATCCAGACCGAACTTCAATTTGGATACAGCTCCCAAAATACGCTTGTTTTAAAATAATTAATTTCTAGGAAACTTATCGTACGAATTGCATAAAAATTTGTTTTTAAGCTAATTGGAGGGTGTAGAGTTCATTTATGCTGTCAGAATTGTGTACTGCTATTGAAAAAAACAAAGTTATGGTTCGTTTTAATATGTAGATGGCCTTCTAAGCAAATTTTATATACAACATTTAAAAGTAGACTTTATTTTCAATCGTTTGGTACCAGTAACTTTCTTCTATGATAATTTGTTGAGGAGTTAGCAGGGGGTGTTTACTTTTTTTTCCACGACTGTACATATCTTCCGCATGTGATGCATAGCCGCATATCTGCAACAGCATCAAGAAGCAGTACCAGCTCTCCTTTGTTGAGGAAGTCATTCTGCTGGTACCTGTGATTTCGTCAACAGATACCCTACTAAAGGGAAGGCTTCTTTTGATTTTTCTGCAAGGGCTTTTTGGAGGATTTTTTTCCTGGGGGAGGTTTCTTGGAGGATTATTCAGATGGCATTAAACAGATATTTTACAAATTTGTGAATCTGAAGATTCACTTGCTATATTTCCAATGTGGACATAAGGTGTCCATATTGGGAATCGGGAATAGTTTTACTAAATCTTATAATAACTAATCAAAGAAAACATTTTTAAGCAATATATGCAATAGCAATCGAAAATATGTTTTATCAGCTTTCTAAAACACTCCACTTTTCAATATTTAAAGTAATTTTATCATATCTGATAAGAATTTAAACTTACCTGTAATTACAATCAGCACACCACGAAACAACAAGTTTCCTTCCAAATGGTGAACAGCGCGCTGTTTTACACTTTCCAGGCTTAATTATCTTTTCAGCTGCTTTAGTTCACGGACATGTAGCGCCATCTCTCGATCAGAGTTGTTACTTTTAAAGATATTAGGGGTGTCCATATTGAGAGCACTGTCCATGTTGGATACAAGTACCTTAGGAAAAACAATAAAAATTCCTAAAAAAAAACTCCACATTTATGGCCACTGAGCGTTGATAATTTATGAGTGTAGTAACAGTAAATTTATTTCTTACATTTCTACTAATTATTAAAACTTAATACTTTCTCAAATCTGTAGCCCTGAAATCCATACATAATTGCAGATGTAAACAATGAAAATTTTAAGTTAGATGTAGGGACAAAATTACAGAATTTTTTTATTTTATATCATTCCGTAGGTACTTTAATAGAAATCTCTCCAGAAGACTCATTTTGATTACATTAGTTCAACTTTATCTCCTAATTTAATTAAGACCTTTTTAATGAAAAAATTGCTATTATTACGATAAACATTTTTTTAAATGAGTAACATAATGAATGATTTGGTTCAGGTACTTTTCGACATTACAAAATAAATTTAACAATGTGTGGAATGATCTGTATTATGCAAAAAATTATAATTTACACAACTCCAGGTAACAAATGCAGTATAAAGATACTCTAATGTATTTGGCCATGTTTACAAGGTAAATTCAATGATGTATGAAATATGATCCATATAATGCACAACATTGGTTTTTTAGGTTTGTGTTATAGAGATCTTCTACTGTATATACCATGTAGGAAGGGTCTCTCAATTTCTGTGCACACATCTATGACTTAGTGATTGAATTTTTGGGATAAGTTTTAACAACGAGTTAGTGCCGTTAAGCCTATTGTAAAACTGTGCGTTAATTTAAGAATCAAATATGAAACTTGTAGTAAGAAAATATAATTGTTATTAAATTGCAAAATCTATTTATATCCTTTTTCATTTATTTTAGATGCTAATATTCTTGTTATTTATGAAAATTCATTCTTGAAGACAGAGGTAAAAAAGAAATTCAAGTAAGTCTTATCATCAATGCTTAAAGAAAGAATTGTAGATAAGTTCTAACATTTAAACTGTGTAGCTGCAATATGTTAAATTGCGAATTCTGAAAAAAATTCTTACTAAGCACTTCTCACTCATCAAAATATCTAAATCTGAAGTGTGTCGAAAAGTTTAAAAAAAAGTTCTTTCAAAATTGATGAAAACTGATCAAAAAAGAAAGCAAAATAACTTTTTGTTCAAGAACTAAATATTCTCCAAATAAAAATAAATTAATTTTTTTTCTTATACTTCTGTTTCTCAAGACGTTTTCTAGGTTTCACTATTTTTGTTTCCCGAAAATTATCAAAGAGAATTTGTTCAATATTTTATCTTAAAAAATATGGTACTACTTGATTATCCCGTCCACCAATTTCATCAAATTATACAAATCGCCAAACTATTTACCAAATTATACAAATAGAGGAATGTTGCCATTCTAAAATTTTAAGAAAGGAAAATTAATGAATTTACATTTAAAAAAATCACTAAAAATCAAGGTTACTTTAATGATGACATTCACTTATGACATTGACATACCAAATATAAAATTTGATTTATTTAGATGATTTCGGACAAAAGAATGCATATAGTTTACGTATTTAAATGCAGAATTATTAAATTAAACCATAAACAAACAGATATTTTTAAGATATTGCATTTTTGAATAAAATGTATTTTAAATGTAAAAATTGAATTTATTAAGAGACACTATAAATATCAATGATAACGGAAAATTGTAAGGAACCTAATGTTCTTTATTTAGTTAAAAACCGTAGACGGATATAACTATAAAATGTATGTAAACATTAGATATAGGCTTGAAGCAAAAATCAAAATTTGCAGTAATTTCAAATAACAAAAGAACAAATAAATTAGTACCGTATATACTCGCATATGAGTCGAGGAATTTCTGACAATTTTCGGTAAGCAAATTTGGGGGGGTCGACTTATACGCGAGTCAGTTAAAAAAGAAAAACCAAAAACTTCGAATACTGCAAAATTATGGCTTTTTATGTGCATGAATAAAAAATAATGCATAAAATATACAAATAATAATAATTTATGTTTTAAAAAAATTTCATTGATTTGTTTTTGTTTTCTTACTACCTTTTCGCATTGGCAATTGAAATCTTTGGTATGATTTTGTGCAAAATTGAAGTAAAAAGTTAGGGGGTCGACTTATACGCGGGGTTTTTATTTTTTCCAGAATTTGCATTCGAAAGTTAGGGGGTCAACTTATATGCGAGTATATACGGTAATTTAATAAAAATACAAATAAAAGTCAAGTTAAAAAAACTTGATGACGTAACAAACACATATAACCTGTTTAATGTCAAGTGCATTTGACATTTATGATCATCCATTATTAGCATTTAATCTTATAGTTTGGTCGACGGGATAAACAATTAGTACCAAAAATATTTTTTAAATAAATGCTTTCAGAATGAATCCTTTTTATAAAACAAACAAGGATGCTTTCTTTTGCAAAATATGTGAAAAAGGTTTTCCTGGAGAATCGTTTTTTACTAAGCATCTTTGTGCTAAGGCAAATGAAAATGATAATGTTCGCCATGAAATATATCCCACCCATTCTGAACTTGAACATTTAACGACTCATCTTTGTACTGACATAAAAGAAAATCGAAATGTTTATCATGAAAAATCTTCTGCATATTCTGAGCTGGAACAATTAACAACACACCATTGTACTGAAGCAAGAGAAATTGCAGATATTTGCCTCGAATCCCCTACACATTCTGAACTCGAGCACCAACCTCAAATTCCTACTAAAGAAGTTTCTCATATTTGTGTTCTGTGTAATAGAGGATTTAAACGCATTGCTGATCTTAAAAGACATTTTCGAACCCATACTGGTGAGAAACCTTATTCTTGTGAGATATGTCAAAAAGGATTTGCTGTGCCTTTTACTTTGAAACTACATATGCGTAGTCACACGAAAGAAAAACCCTTTTCTTGTGAAATATGTCAGAAACAGTTTTCTCAAAAATCAGCTGTGAGGACACACCAGCTCACTCACAACAAAGAGATATTTTTCACTTGTGAAGTATGTAATAAAAAACTGTCTTCGAAAGAAACTTTTAAACTGCATATGAAGCTTCATGCAGAAGAAAAACCCTTCAATTGCCAAAAATGTGGGAAAAGATTTTGTGCAAAAGGTGTATTAAAAAAGCACCTTCTTACTCATGAAGCTAATTATTTCATTTGTGAAGTATGCAACAAAAACTTCTCTACAATTTATTCCCTGAAGAATCATTTTAACATTCATTCAAAAGAGATTCCGTACACTTGTGAAATATGCGGCAAAGGATATTACATAGAAAACAGCTACAAACAGCACTTGCAGGCTCATAGTTCTGAAAAAAAGTATACTTGTGAGGTATGCAGAAGAAGTTTTAATTCAAAATATTATTTGAAAGAACACTGTGCTTTTCATTTAAAAGAGGCTCCATATGTTTGTGAAATCTGTAATAAGGAGTATTTTTTGGAGTCAAGCTTTAAAAATCATTTGAAATCACACAATGCAGGAAAACCTCATGTTTGTGAGCTCTGCAATGAAGGATTTCGTCTGAAGGCACATTACGAAAAACATCTTTTTTCACATACCAAGGGGAAACCCTATTCTTGTGTAGTTTGTGGTTTTCAATTTGCTTCTAAACAAAGTTTAGGCAGACATATGCTAATCCACAACAAAGACAAAAAGTTTCTGTGTGATGTTTGTGGAAAAAGTTTTACACGAAAAGATGAGCTAAAAAATCACAGTGCTTCTCATTCTAAAGAAAAGTCTTTTGTTTGTGAAGTGTGTAACAAAAAATTTTTTGCTCATTATGCCCTTAGGGCGCATCTTGTTGTTCATAAAAAGGAAAAGCTTCATGTTTGTGAAATATGCAAAAAGAGATTTACTTTTAAGGGCGTCTTACGCACCCATCTGAGGATTCATACAAAAGAGGCACCTTTTGTTTGTGAAATTTGCCAAAAGGGTTTTAGGCAGAAAGGCAATTTAAAGGAACATATGCATAGGCATCATAAAAGTGAATAGCATATCATGTATCACGCACATTGAAAAACTTGTTCTTTTGACTAGTTCGGTTTTAGTATTTTTCTGATCAGAATAGAAACTTTTTTCGTTGAACATGTGATAAACTCTCATATCTGATTGGTCTGAATATACGCTTTAAAAGTGTGATTTTATGATCAGATTTATTCATACATATTGTTACATAGTATAATGTGATTGCAATGTGATATGTGTGTAGTCTTAGTTTATATGTAAATTATAATTTATTTAATAAAATTAACGATCAAAAATAGTAAAATTTTATTGTGATTGACATGCGAAAAAGTTACTTTATTGTGTAGTGAAGTAAGGTACTTGTACCCAATATGGACAGTGCTCTCAATATGGACGCCCCTAATATCTTTAAAAGTAACAATTTTGATTGAGAGATGGCGCTACATGTCCGTGAAGAAAAGCATTTGAAAAGATAATTAAGCCTGGAAAGTGCAAAAAAGCACGCTGTTCGCCATTTGGAAGGAAACTTGTTGTTTCGTGGTGTGCTGATCCTAATTACAGGTAAGTTTAAATTCTTATTAGATATGGTAAAATTACTTTAAATATTGAAAAGTGGAGTGTTTTAGAAAACTGATGAAACATATTTTCGATTGCTATTGCATATATTGCTTTAAAATATTTTCTTTGTATTTTTATTACAAGATATAGTAAAACTATGCCCGATTCCCAATATGGACACCTTATGTCCACATTGGAAATACACATGTAAATTCTGCAGACAGATGCAATAAAGCTAAGCAAAACCAATTACATTATTTCATAATATTTTGTAGTAACTGAGGTGCTTTGCTCGGGTCTTCTAAGAGCCACAACCGAAAATGACCCCCTCCTTCTAAAGTTCATGTTCTGAAGATATTTACTGTGCCCCCCCCCCCACCCCTGCAATACTTTAAGATGTATTTATTTTATCCCCTCTCCTCTAAAATCCCTTGGAAGAGTGTCTCTTCCATACACCCTGTGTAGTAGGTCAATAAGGAGCCACCTGTCCCTAATATGGACATGCATGTCCATAATAGGGACAGGTGGTTCCTTTTATGGACACTTGTAAGCATTTTTTGTTTTTATCATTAAAATTAAACCAGAATAATTACAAGGTCGCTAATTTTAATAATGATAGTCAACAGTCCAGGGATAGTGGTCATATATTTTTGGAGTCCTATGACGTGTACACGGGGCTGAAAAAAATGAATTTTCCTTAGTGTGGCCATATTGGGTACAGGTACCTTAGATCTTACTTTTTTTCTGTGGGATGCAAAGAAAGATCAATATACCCTTATGAATAGTTGAAATAAGGCACGATATAAAAGAAGGCTCCTGCATGAAACAAGCTTTTCATGTGCATTCTTAACTATATGAATACATAGCATCTATATTCGTCATCTGGTTTGTCCATCTGTCTGCATATAACAGCACGAAAACTACCCAATCAAATGGTTTGAAATTTAATATATATAATCGTTGCAGAATTTTGTCAAGTCATTTAAATTTTTATGAAAATCGGACGTATAGTTCAATTACAGGAACAGTCAAAAGTATTTTGTTACATTACTGCCAATGGCAAAAAATAGTTTCAAGTGCATTTTAAGGATGTTGCACCCTTTCGAACATAATGAAATTGATATACATTTATGAAGTGTACTAAAACATTTTCCAACATTGTTGAAAGTGTTTATGAACTCGGTTTTTTTGTCTGTCTGTCTGAACTTTAACATGCGTTTATATAGTTGGATTGCTCAGTAATTGATGTATGTTATTGAAATTTACTATGCCATGTTCGGCATTGAAAATAAAGTATGTAGCGTTCATAGTTTATTCACAGAAACACTCAAAAGTATTCCATTACATTATGGTCTATGGGGAAATACCTTAATTATATAAATACGTAGTACCTATAGTCGTCGTCTGGTCCTCCCGTTTGTCCGCATATAACAGCGCAAAAACTACCAAACCGAATGGTTTGAAATTTAATATATATAATCCCTGCAGAATTGTGTGGAGTCATTTCAAATTTTATGAAAATCGAATCAAAACTTAAAAAATATATTAATAAAGGTTTTCTTCATTCTATTAAATCCTATCATACGTAATTATTTCAATGATATCCCATGATGGCTAATGATTCTAGGTTGCCATGGTGATTGCGCCCTAATTTAGATGAAGTCCTATTTTTCCGTATTACTGAAATTAACATATATAATTGTAATAAATTTTGTATTCAGGCATTTTTGCATAAGATTGCAACAGCTATTGCACCAAGATCTGAATATTTATAAAACTAGTTATAGTACGAGCGCACCTCATTTGCCACGTTTGACATACAATTTCCTTGTTATGTGTGTAACAGTGAGTAATTTTCCAAGAAATTATTGTGACAATTTTTCTGTTCACAAGACAGTTTCCTGCATCTGGCAATTATTGTTCGCTTGTATATACAGTAATACTCTCTCTAATTCGAACTCTAAGCAGATATGAAAAACCATACTATCCTAAATTCTAATTTATTAAAACACTTTGTTTTAAAAGAGAACTTATTCGCAATATAAATAAATACAATTAACATGCAGTGGAAGTGGACTTTGAAAAAAAAAAAAAAAACATCATATAATCATCTCGAATTGCAAATGAAAGCACTTGCTCGAAAATAATTTCACCAACCAGTTAGAAGAAACATAAATAAGTATTGCATATTTTATTGGCACATAGATAAATTTCATACATGACTAATAATCTCACTTGAAAAGTTTTGTTAACTCTGTTTCTATTTGTTTATATTTATGAAAGTTGAACTGCATATTCATTTTCGGCACAAATACTATTGTATATTCGGCCGAGATCGAAACTATGTGTATTCCTAAAATCTCATTTCATCCTTCGGGAATTATCAATATCGATTTAAGCTGTGTTGACTTAAATGACAGCCAGTTTATTCATTTTTATGTTATAGCCTTCACTGTTTATAATTAACCGCTACCACCGACTCAATCCGTATAGAGAGGTCCACATAACGTTACTTTCATAGTAAAACGTTAAAAAAGCTGTAGGACACACAAATAGAAAAAGCATTGATAGAGGTACCGATAACTGTCCTACAGCACCAGCAAAAACCTGTTCCTGACGTCTTGAAATCCCCCAAAGTGGGTGTTGCTTTGGGGCATATAGCTACAATGGCTGTCGTCTCGAATGATTCTTTACTTTATACACAGAGATAATTGCACGTTTTTTTAACATAACAATTTTGTCAACATGCAAGGATGAGATCGCACACTGAAATTTACAACACCAGAGGGATAGAGCTAGGAGCTCCACAAAGAGTCTGTAACGGAGCCAGAGGGAGTCGAACTCACAGACCTTCCTAGGCTCTCAAGCGATTAGCGGCGTGGTCACTTAACCACTCGGCCACGGAAGCCCCATTCCTGAGTCACCTTACACATCCAGGGCTCGACACATGCAGGGCCCCCCATGAGAGCAATCATGATTTTCATTAAAATGTGCCAAAGGATTAAAATTAGCCAAAAGTGACAAAATGCATATTTTTTCTAACATTTAGGAAGGGAGTACGGTCCCCTTCCTTTCTCAGCTTACAGTACCTCCTCCACCCATGTAAAAAGCAAACTAATCATTAGAAAACTAATGATTAAAATTTTATTATGACAACTTAATATTCTATTGTTTTCAAAAGAAATTTTTCATTAACGTTTTCCATATAACATGGCAAGTTAAAACCATTTAATGATGACCAATTTATGGTATTTTCTTTTAGACATCTTATAACGTACGTAGATAAGCGAAGTAAAAGTTTGTAAAGAAATACTCGTGTTCATCAATCTATCATTTTTTCTGCTATATTATACTACTAGCATTTTTTCTTAAAGTTGCGACCATTCTTTGGGAAACTCTATATACAGATGTGAGCAGTACCGGTTACAAAATTTAGGCATACTTACAATCTGTATGAAGTTTTGTACAAGCCACTTCCACAATATTCACAAAAAAATTCTATAGATAGATAGAAGGGGGTCCCTAGAATGATTCTTGCCCCAGGGCCCCCATAGCCTAAGTCGGGTCCTGTACACATCTCTATATGACTAAATATGAAAATCGCTTTCCACATGTTCATTAAAATCTGCTGACTTAATAGTGATAGAAATTTTTTTGTTTTGTATACTGCAGAAATGTTTCGAACGTGCTCTAACAAGGAGAGGGTCAAGCTTGGTAATCACAGATTTAAATTATTTTTATGTATGTTGTAGGGTAGAGACCCCCTTAGTCTCAGATTCAACGGATTTTATATAACGCTCCTTAGTTTTTGATAAACAGGTGGGGGCAGCTAATATTATAACACAACTTAAATACTTACTCTGTAACGTGATTACTTCGTTGGTTTGGTCGTAGCTCAATTGTTACCGCGTTTACTCACTAATCTTCAGGTTTGAAGTCGGAATGCGCTACATTTGTTTTTCTCCTTTTTAGATAGATAAATATACTTGTAACTGTAATTTGATAGTCTCCATTGAAGATTTTAATATTGTTCATTAATTATAATGTTAACATATTTAAATTTTTGTTTAGTATTTTTAATTTTTAAACCATTATTAAACATTTTTAATAAATATTTAAAGAGATTTTTTAAAAATTGGATCTATTAATTACTAATAAAATTTCCAAAATGTTACAAAATTAGTTGTGGGGCCCTCTAGTTATGATAAAATAAAACATTTTCAAATAAAACAAAATGGTATGTTTCAGTTAGCCGGGAGCCAGTGTTATATATACATACATATATATGTATTTATATACATATATTGTATATATACACACATATATATACATGTACATACATATTTATATACATATATTGTATATATACATATATATGTATATATAACACTGGCGCCCGGCTAACCGAAAAGTACCAAAAAAATAAATGCAGAAAGAAGATAAATGGAAAAGCAAAATAATTCAAAGCGCAAGCATGCGTATTTAAAATTTAAAAATCTTTAATATGCAAAAACATATTTTTTAATTTAATTCTTATGCTAATTTTAAATATAATTATACTTCTTACTTTTAAAACAGAGTAGTATTATCATCGTATTGACTTACTTTATTAAGGCAATACATAAATAATGTTTCTTTAAAATCACTAATTGACACAACTGTTCAATATCATTGCATCGATAAAGAATATATGAAATACATTTTTATAAAAAATAATAGTTTTATGATGTTTTATACAACAATTTAGTTACAAATAAAAAAATAAATGGTTTAAAATTATAATTGATACACAATTTTTAATTGACAATGAGATTATTAAATTATAATTACAAGTATATTTATAAAACAAAAAATAAGAAAAACAGATGTAGCGCATTCTGGTCTTGAACCCAAGCTCGCGTATCAACGAGCAAATGCCGTAACATCTGAGCTATGGCCAATGTAGCAGTTTTGTTATAAAGTATTTATGTTGCGTTATAATATTAGACCCGCCTGTTTCTCAAGAACTAAGAAGCGTTGTATAAAATCCATTGAACCTGAGACTGAGAGGTCTGTACCCTACAACGTATAAAATAATAATCAAAATCTGTGATATATTTTGTCATTTAAAAATATAAATTCAAATAAAATGCAGTTAAAAATATAAAATCATACATATTTGATGTTAATTTAAGAGTCATTCATCACGAAACCGGGCAACGCCCGGTGGGTCAGCTAATAAGTGTATAAAAACAGATTGTTTCTATTTTGAATTAGTTGATCTCCTGTAATTTTGTTCTAAAAAAAAAAAAAATGCATTTTTAGAATACTGTTTCATTAAGTTTTCCTGTTAAGTGCAATATATATTATGCTCAAAAATATTCATTATCTGCAGTAAGTTGATTATTTTGAAAATATTGGATATATATCAAAATATCTGATATATATAAAATATCGGATACCTATAAAAATATCTTATATTTTTGATATTTTCGAAAACATGATATTTACGAACCCTCATTATGACACGTGAACACACCAATAATAATCACTGATGACACTTAAGGGTGTTCTCAAATCCAGAAGGGCAACTTTCTGACATAAGTTTTAATTTATTTTTGTTCGGAAATGCATGAAACTAGCAGGTGTTGTTGTTCAGAAACTATGTAATCGAGCTATTTTTTCCATTTTTTTTACAAACGCAAAAGATCTTTCAGAAAATAGTGTTAAAGTTGACGTTTTGAACCGAAGTTCCGAAAGAAAGCAGAAAAACCAGTCCGTGAAGGGCGAAAATCGTCTTTGTCACGTGACCAGAAACGCTTATAACTGAATAGGTAATTGATGTATCAAAAAAAAAGGAAAAAACAGTTCGATTCCAAATCGCTTCCATGGCCAGGCTTTCCAATTTTATGTCCTTCCGTTAAAAAATGAATTTGTAAATGTGTCAAAATGTTTTGCGCTCGCTAAGCAGAGCAGTTAAAAACAGCCTTAAGGCTTATTGTGAGTCAGGCCGCAAATTCCCTTCTCTAGTGCTAAACCTATGGGCTTGGAATGCAACCGTATTTTTCCAATTTCTCCTCGGAAAATTAAAATGTTTACCTTCTGTTTTATGTATGCACTTCTTGAAGAATGTTTTTCTTTTTTATTGGACAAAATGTTTCTAACATTTATATACAGGGTGGTCATAAAAAAACTTCCCTGATATATGTATCCCTAGCGACCAAACCGCTCAACCAATCGAAAGGAAATTTTAGATTTAGTTATTTGAAGGTATGCGCTCGAGATCGTGATGATTTAAAGCAATAGATCTCTCACAGTTACTGTGAAAAAATTTCGAAATTTACGAATGGCAACACCCTTTTTTCCTGCGCAAATTCATCACCGCATTGAAAACCATAAATGGCGTTGGAACAATACACGTATGACTAAAATTGACGGTGTAATATCGTGACACTCAATCCTAATCAGCCCCTATGTAACGTAATATTCAGCACTCTAAAACAGATGATTACATTTTTGTTTTCGCAATGTGTACACAAACACAACTCAAAATCACATTTTAAAACAAATCTTACAACATTACTCAGTTAACGTTAAAAAAAAAATCGACTTCTGAAAAACATGTCTTGTAGTCACTTTTTCGTTCCTCGTAATGGTCTTTTTTGCAAGTGTTTTAAGCCGGTAATTTTCATCGTACCTGTATCATTCCAAAGCCATTTATGGTTTTTCAATGCGCTGATGAATTTGCGCATGAAAAAAAAAAAAAAATGGGTGATGCCATTCGAAATTTTCGAAAAATTTTCACTGTAACTGTAACTGTGAGAGCTCTGTTGTTTTAAATCATCAAGATCTCGAGCGCATTCCTTCAAATAGGTATATCTAAAATTTCTTTTCGATTGGTTGAGCGGTTAGGCCGCTAGGGGTTCATATATCGGGGAAGTTTTTTTATACCTGTATTTAATTTAAACCTGTACCCTGTATTTAATTTTGTATTCTAAGTGTTAAAATCTAAGTGAAGCAGCTAAGTTGTAAGTGAGATTTTAACACTTTAAATAAAACTAACAATGTATTAAAAAAATATTTTGTCAACTAAACCAGAAAGAAACTTCTTCAAGAAGAGTTGATTGAGAGTCATTGAGCTTCTTCAAGAGAGAAGGTAACAAAACTTTAAAAAAAATAGAAGGTAAATATTTTAATTTTCCGAGGAAAAATTTGAAAAATATGGATGCATTCCAAGCCCATTGGTTTAACATATTACACTGTAAAAAAAAAAAAAAATGTAATTTTAGAGATGCAAAGTTACAGAAATCTGTATGCTTACTAACATTTTATCTGTACACTATACAAAAAAATATGTATACCTACAAAATTTGTTTTTGTAAAGCTACAGGTTCCTGTAGCTTTACAAAAGAATTTTGCTAAAATTACAGTAATCTTACTAAAATTTTATATGTAACCAGGGTTGCAGTTACATAAAAAGTTCTAGGCATCCCAGTTTCCTAAAAAATTTTTAGTAACCATACAGATTTTTTGATTTACAGTGCAAAAGTGTATCTGTTACATGAATTTGTGTTGTTGCCATTACTTAAAATGGTCTAGGAATCCCAGTTTCCTAAAAAATTCTTAGTAACCTTACAGTTTTCTTATTTACAGTGCAAAAGTGTATCTGTTACATGATTTGTTGTTGTTGCCGTTCCATAAAAAAGTTCTAGGAATACCAGTTTTAAAAAAAATTCTTAGTAACCTTACAGTTTTTTTTTTATTATTTACAGTGCAAAACTGTATCTGTTACATGAATTTTTGTTGTTGCCGTTACATAAAAAATTCTAGGCATCCCAGTTTCCTAAAAAATTCTTAGTAATTTTATGGATTTTTTTTTACCGTGTAGAGAGTAAAATTTGCAGCCCGACTGGTGAAGGAGCCTTAAGGAATCAATAAATTAGATCACGTGGATTCAAACGATACGCATTAAAAAATACATTTGGAAAAGTGACATGAAATTATTTCATATCAAAGTTCTAAAAACATTTGAATGTTGTATGTATTGTCAACGGAAATACACCCGTGTACATAATTTTGTGATTCTAACTTACCAGGAAGTGAGTGACAAGTTGATTACAAAATTCAATCTTGACATACATGAACAAAGTTAAGTTAAACAAGAACGAAAAATGATGCATCCAGCATAGATTATGAAACTCATTCCAATACCTCCAGAATACTGTAACAAAACTTTACAGTTTTATTAAGGTGAATGACGCCTAAATACAGTGAAACTTCCATTTAAGGGGGTCCCGGACACATTTTAAGATAAATTTTATTTATTGAGTTAAAATTTTGAATTTTTTGTGGTGGTTAACCATATCATTTGTAAACAAAATCACATGATAAAACTTCTTATAATTTTTTTTTTTTATTTAAAACTTGTTAAAAAAGTGGGGTAATTTAAAATAGTTATAACTCGAAATATTATTTGTAGAATTTCATTTTTTTATCATTTAAATAAACAGAAATATATAAATCTTAATTTAGATCCAGCGCTTTTAAAAATATTAATTTTTAAAAAATTAAAAATATTTAAAATAAAAATTAAGGAAAAATGATGTAACGTTTTTTAAAAAATCATATTTTCAAAAGTAAATATTTTTTTTCAAATTTGCTGAGTCAAAATTAAAGTAAACTAATTGAAAAAGACATGTTCCATGTTTGAACCATATATCTTTAACGGTTCTTGAGTTATAGCAATTTGAATGCGAGAAA
Source organism: Maratus speciosus (assembly GCA_963932465.1). Classification (NCBI taxonomy): domain Eukaryota; kingdom Metazoa; phylum Arthropoda; class Arachnida; order Araneae; family Salticidae; genus Maratus; species Maratus speciosus. The sequence continues at coordinate 138,834,490 of OZ010797.1, read as the reverse complement.
TGGTGAAAAAACCCATCATGAAGAAAAACGCCATTTCACAAGAGGTCGTTTGCATGACAACCATTGCTTGAAATCTAGATTTTGAGAACAAACCAAAACGAAAGAAATAACATGTTCTGTTCTAGTAAGGATAGAAACATGATTCAAGCGTCATTTTAAGCAGAAAAAAGCAGAGCATTTTTTACTGCAATAAAATATTTTTTAAAAATTTGAAGATTTTTGTGTCTCTTAACGAAGTCTCATCGTAACACTTAAACACTTCGTTATGAAGAACATTTGTTAAATAGAAATCAACTCAAATTTAGGAAATTTGTATAATAAAATAAACATGCATAAAATGAAAAATACACATAAAATGGGAATATTGCAAAAATGTACTTTAATTTGGACAGTAACATTTTTATGCTTTATAGACATATGAGAAAAATTTAATTAGAATAATGTCTAAAAAACAAATAATAAAGAGAGGTAAACAATAACTGAAGCGTAGACCTTTTCTCTTTTCTCTCAGTATTCCAAATCCTTAGCTTTACTAAAGTCTGTAAGATTACTTTGTACAGGTTTCTTATAAAAATTAAATTGTTCATAAAATTTTTCGACACTTTTGTAAGTATCCGAACAATTCATCTGTACCATTTTCGTGAAACTGGAATCTCCCCTCTTTTTATTGCATCGAAGGCTTTTACCATTTCTTCTTTTGGATGGAAATGATTAAATAAACAAATAATTTCATTTTCATACAATCCGCTGAAACAAATTCATACATCCATTGCAACAACAACCTCTCCATTTGATTGCTGTACACACACAAAAGTGGAATAAACTTCGTTATATAGAATACATTTTTCGTTATATGGATATTATTTTACATGTTAATGGTGTTCAAAGTCAAGTTTCAGCAGAAAATTTCGTTAAGCAGAAAACTTCGTTAAATAGGGATTTCGTTAAAGGGAAGTTTGACTGCAAACAATTACGAAAATGTATAACGCATTTGAAAATCCAATTTCAGCAATTACTATCAATAGTCGGAAATATCCGAATTTTTTTTTATTCAACCCTGTATATTATATATATATATATATATATATATATATATTGTACTACATATAGTCCAGGCAATAGAGACCGTATAGGGACTCTACATAGCAAAATTAATGGTAGTACTGGAAATCGGCTTTCTATATGTTTTTTGGGTCGCTGAGTCCGAATTTGTAACTTCCTACCAAAATTTCCCCCGGCAACCTCCTCCCACACCCCCCCCCAAAAAAAAGTTTTTATTAAAAAATTCCATTTTTTCATGGGAAAAGTAGCTAGAAATTCAGAAAGTAGACAAAATTTACAACAAATTAGATGTATGACATTACATTATGACTTAGGATGAAGGGGAAGGAGGGATCTGCCTCGGAACATGCGCCGCAGTGCTGCGTGGACTAAGTTGCGCAATTCCACTCAACCACTCACACGTTTACATTAGCCCTCCCATCTTCCCTGCAAACTTTCTCTATAAGGTTTAAGTTTTTTGGATCGCTGAATCCGAATTTTTAACTTACCCCCAAAATTTCGCCTACCAAATAGTTGTTTTTAACTTAAATTTCTTATTGTTTTTGGGGAAAAGGCATTACAAAATTCAGAAACTAGACAAAATTTGCAATAAATAGGATATATGACATTATTGTTATATGAGACTACTCATATAACTAGTGCTTAAAAATGATCTATTACTTTTATAAAGCACTTCAATAATACATCCTAAAACTAAGCAGATATAAATTTGCAGTAAGAAGCATCCGCTGAAAAATAAAACCCTAAATATGCAGAGAGAGTGAAATGGTTGTTTTATGCAGTAAGTGTAAGAAGAAATGATGACCAGATAAATAAAAGAAAAACTTAACTTTATTAAAAATCTTTCATGATAAAATACGATAGTATAAAAATAAATGCTTTGAAATTAAACAAATAAATATTGATTAACTTTATATCGTGCAGAAAATAAACGTTATAAAACAATACTTTAAAATAATCCCTCCGGAGCTCATGCCATAATATATTCACTCTAACTCAAATTGCAAACGAAAAATGTCACCTGTAGTAAACGAATTCATCACTTTATTTCATCTTTAAACTTGAAGAAAAACATCGTAGAACTAGCGAAGATCCAAAGATTAAAAACATCCTCTCAGCAACTCCATCGTACGTAAAACTCAATACAGTAGACGCTCGATTTTACGAACCTGATGGGACTCTTAAAATGTGTTCGTATAATTGAAAGTTCGTAAATGGGAGTAACATTAGTTCAATGGGATGCTGGTTGGGACCAGTACATCAGTTCGTAAAAACGAATAATTCGTAGAAAAGAGGTTCGTAAAATCGAGCGTCTACTGTAATATAAACTTCATATCCGTTAAATAAACATCAGAGCGGCAGACATCAAAACACCGAAAGAGAGACGACCAGCATGCATCAAAAACAAACGTTCCCCCAACAGCTATCACGCCGTTCCTTTTATCTATATCGGCAAACACCCAGAGCTGCTCCGCAGAGAAGCCGCAATCGGAAACGCCCTCCTTCCATCGCACGTGGAAAAATTGATTTGCATAGGCACGTGCTGCGCCAAAGGCGAAAAGAGCACTCGTGGACAGGCAACGCCACCTACCGGCCAACGGAGTTACCGCCCAGTTTGAAAACGATATACGATAGAGCTCGGCTGGAAAAACATCGCGATGTGAAAGTCCGATGATACGATGCAAGTTCTCTTTAAAAACAAATAAATAGCAGCACAAATGGATAAAAATAAATTAGCTGTAAGGATGAAAGTTAAGTCATAACTAAAGAAGTTTCAAGATAAAAATATATTTAGTTGAATAAAATAAAGATAATGCAATTGATAAGAAAAGTGGGAATATGGCTAACAATTCAGACCCGTAGCTAGGTGGGGGCGAGGTCGGGCAATGCCCGACCTGAAAAAATATTTGCCCGACCTAGCACAATTTACTGGACACCCTGAACCCTGATCGACACATTAAATTTCCAAGCTTTTTTTTTGTCTCATTTAAAAAAAAAACTTTTTTTAGAATAGACCATAACCTAACTGTAGAGGAAGAAGTCTATGAACCTAACAGGCACCCATCCCTAAAACTTCTCAATTCAAACAACACAAGTTAAACAAAAAATTCACTTGTAAAGACTTTTTTTCTTTCATTCCAAGATCTGTAGGACACTTTTCGTTTTGTTGCTTTGTAGATATTTACATTACGGCCTCCCCAAAGAGTCAAGCTGCAAGAATAATAGGGTTTAGAGATTATTCTCTTAACTCTTTTTCTCAAACTGATTTTGATGTCCGCGAAAATAATTTTCTTTGTACAACTGTCATATGTGAAATTTATTGAAATCAGGTAAGGTTGAAAGCAGATTCAATTCCACAAAACAGGTAACTATCATGTGTTACAATCATGGGGTTTTGTCACTGTTAACTTCACTATATTGCTTTTAAGGGCTTTTCAACAAAAGTGGGAAATGTTCTTTGACAGCTTTCTTGACACTGTTGCACATAGTAAAAGTTTGTAAAATCATTATCACACAGAATTGCAATATCTAGGAATGGTTTTTCAGAATAAAAGTGCGTTTTAATCATTGTAAATGTTATATATGAATATTTGAATATAATATTTTATACTAATTAGATGATTTAAATGTAATTTAGCAATGAGAATATTACTGAATTAAATTATCCTTTTTATGAGTACAAAAAACGTTTTTTGTTCTTTTTTTGGTGCTTGCGCCAACCCTTTATTTTTAACAAAGATATCACCTTATTTATTCTACTTTTTAGTGGTTTTCTTCCTTTCTTCCTATATATGCAATATAAATATTACATAGTTTCTGTATGGAAAAGGGGAAATAAATGTAAGGTTGCGAAGCGGAACGATAAATTGAAAAATTAACAAAAATACTAAACGAGTATTAATATTTTTACACGACTGAAAAGAAGGGTTATGTGTTTCACGCATATCTGTGTATGTGGATTTCTTTATACCCTCGAAACATCCCAAAGGGTGAATGGATTTTAATGAATGAGGTCTCTATCAATTCGTCTTAACGGCCCGATGGTTATAGGCTAGGTTTTGTTTTTATAAATTGAAAATGGCGGCCGTAAAATACAAAATGGTGGTAGAGACAAAAAAAAAAAAAAAAAAACGCACCCTATTGAGTGGCTTATCATTGGATAGGTCTTTCAAAATGAAGACGATGTTTCATTGACTATTTTACAGTCAGAAGCTCTGTTAAAATATTATACAACCTGGAAGTTGTATAGGTAGGATCTCTAGCTTTACTGCAACTCTAACCATCATAGACATCTATAGACCTCATCAAAACTGTGTTTACAGATAGGAACTAACAATTAAGCACAACTTAAAAGTCATCAATACAAGTAAATAAAAAAAATATGTAAGAAATATAAACAAGTAACATAAAAAGAATATTTTAAGTCATTTCCTACTTGGGTCAATAAGAGAATTTTTTTCTCTCCCATTCTTCTTCCTCTTGAGTGGCGCTTAAAATGCCTTAATCAAGAAGAGGGCTCTCTCGATTATTGAAAATTAATTAATTTAATTTAATTAATGAATTAATATTTGAAAAAAAACTGGATTAACATCAAGTGTCATCCACTACAAGTTTAAAAAAATTTATTTGAGCTTCATTGGACGAATAATAAGTATTTTATTAACGATTGAAAATTTTAACAAGATATATATAGCGAGTTAGTGAGCTAATAGTAGGAAGTGAAAAAAAAAAATTGTTTCACATTGATGAGAAATAATTAATTAGTTCGCTTTTTACGCAGTCGGGTTTTTTGATTTTTTAAATTTCATTGTTTATTAACCTATGAAACACTCATTATTATTTTTGTATTTCCTTAACTTATAGCTGCAGTTTGCAAACAATAGTCACGTACGGCTGTTTGTAAAAAATATTTTTGTTCACTCGACTTTGCGAAACTTTATAATGCGTTCGCGGACTTATTTTCAAATGTAATGGCATTCGCAGGCAAGATTATTGAAGTAGTTTAGAATTGAATAGCATTTTTTATTTTATGACAAATGCATCGAATCTTGAGCTTTAAACGATAGTGTCTCAGATGACCTTTCCTAGCCTCAAAAATTTTCTTATAACACCATTTTGCATTTTTTTTTTTTTCTGAAATATACATTGTCTTTATAGAAAACAGAAATCTATTGTGGGGTCAGAATCAAAATAATTGTAACTATTATGGAATCATAAAAATATTTTCGTGATTGTGTTAGAGAATAGAGTGTTCGTATGGAAACCATAATAGTGAATTAAATTGACATACATTATCATGATAGTTTTTATTTGTGTGATACTTGCTGACCAGCCCATTGTCGCCCGTTAGTTTATATCTTTAATCCGATTTTCTTTAACTTTATACTGAAAAAAAAAAAAAATCAAAACGAACCGCATATCGGTGGTTCCGCAATATTTATACCGAATGCGACATTTTAAAGTAAAATGTGCGCTCTTTAAAGGATATTATATATTTTTTTGCATTTCAACAAAAAATAGCGGATTCGGAATTTTAAACTGCGTACATTTTTTTTCCCATCAATATTGTTTTCTCATTAATATTTTAAAAAATAGTTCTTATTGTCTTAACTCTTTGAAATTTTTATGAGTCATAAATATAATGGTTTCAAAGATTATGCACAAGATTCGTCGAAAACTATTGATATTTAGTGAAAAGATGCTTGTAAGGAGACTTTTAGGTTAGGAATGCACAGCCTTTGGCCCGCGGGTTAAAAGTGCCCTTCAATGGGTTAACTTTTGGCTCGCGAATTTCGTCTAGTTATAACTGGAAAAAATAGTAATCTTTGTCCATAGGTAGCAGGAAAAAAAACGTGAATTTCGTCAATTTATCGCGGGAAAAAATTACAAATTTCGTCTGCCAATTAAAAATCGTAAACTTCGTTAATCGGACGGCCGATACCATACATATCAGCATAGGAAATTCCCAAGTTGCATATTCCATCAGTTGCTAGCCGAAAAATAACTCGAATTTCGCCAATCGGGTACGAAAAAACGGTATACTTCGTGGATCAGGCATGGAAAAATCGAATTTCGGCGATTGGGCACGGAAAAATTGCGACTTTCGTTGATCGAGACCAGAAAATTACGATTTTTGTCGATTGGGAACGGAAAAATCGCGAGTCTCGCCGTTCGGGACTGGAAAAGTTGCGAGTCTCGTCGATCGGGAACAGAAAAATAGCTAATTTAGTCGATCGGGAGCGGAAAATCGCAAATTTCGTGGATCGGGAACGGAAAAAGTTCGAATATCGTTGATCGTGCACGGAAAAATCATGAATTTTGTCGATGAGACGCAGAAAAATTGCAAATTTCGTTGATCGGCTGCGGAAAAATTCGGAGTTTCGTCAGTTTACCAGGAGAAAAAATCGCGAATTTCGTCAATTTGCGCGGAAAAAATTGCAAATTTCGTCAATTTGTAGGGGGAAAATATTGCAAATTTCGTCAGACAGTTCGCGAATTTCGTTGATCGGGCGCGGAAAAATTTCAAACTTCGGTGATCGGCTGCGTAAAAATCGCGAATTTCGTCAGTTTATCGTCAGAAAAAAATCGGGAATTTTGTCAGTTTAACGCGCAAAAAATTCTAAATTTCGACAGATTCACTTAAGAATCTCGAATTTCGTTAATTGGGGAGTGGCAAAATCACCAAATTCGGTAATCAGATGTGAAAAAATCGCGAATTTCATTGATCGGGCGTGGAAAAATTGCCAACTGAATTGGGTAGGTTGACTGGGTAAGGGAACCTAGAGGGGTAAAACTGCTCCTCCCTCTCAAATCCTCATTTTTATCTGATTATAGGCCACAGATTCCCTTCTACTTCCCTAAAATAAAATTATCTCTGTCTTACTGATGTGGTCCTCGACAACCCAGACATTTTTGTAAGTGGCCCTTCTCTAAAAAAGGCTGTGCACCCCTATTTTAGATAGATTTCGTAAGAAACACTACATTCTCCCCTATGTCGGAATTTCTGAAAACTTTTTGCAGATCTATGCCGATCATGACACCCAGAGCCCAAAACCACCACCAAGTTGAAAACTTTATTTATCTATCTACCTCTGTATATATAAAACTTTTTTATAGACAGATAACTTCCATAATTCTGCATAAATCTCTTCTAAACTGATACATAAAATCAAGGGGCAGAAAACGGAAATGAAGAGGATTTTTGTGAAAGCAGAAAAAAAACATAATTTCTTAATTATGATGCATATCGAATCCGTTTAAACTTATTATTACTTCTAGGAAAAGGACAGGCCAAAAATTCATGTATAACAGATTTTTGATATCATTAAAAATGGCCTCAAGGAGCGAAAAAAATAGGGTTTTAAGAAGAAAAAAATCATAAGTTCGTCAATTCACAAGATATGAAAATCCACTTAAATTTATTATAAATCTTCTTAATATTGTCTACAACTTTAATATTGGCAATTTTCTGATAAGACCAACTCTTACAAAAACAAAAAAACAAAAAAAAGGAAGGGGAGGGAGTGAAGAAGAAAAAATTCATAACTTCGTCAATTCACAAGGTATCAAATCCGCTTAGATTTAGCCCCACCAGTGGGCAGGAGCGTCGCCATGGGGGGGGGGGGTATTTTGGAGGGAGCCTCCCCCCCAATATATGTGAAGTTGGGAAATTTGAGCTTAGAGTTGGGAAATTCTAGATTTTTGTGACAATTTCTTTTTTTAAATTAATAGTAAAAAATTACGAAATTTTTATTGTTTTGGTGATTATGTTTCTGAGTACTGTAACAGTAAACAAGTTAAATTATCAAAATAAATACAAAAAGAAATCAGTCGCACTCAATTTATCATTGTGTTTTTCAGTTGTACAAAAATATTATACATCTACCAGACCTAAATTTCTCTGCTCCTGTCCATCAATAGCTGACTATCCAGTTCCTTTATTTCCTCCAAAACTTTGTTCCTTTCTCAAAAATTTCAACCTACCTCACCTTCTCCTCCTAAAACAGAATCCAGCTATTTTAATCCAAAGGGATTACATCTTCTTTTGAAAATTGGAGATCACTTGTATCACAACAGAAAGGAATGTAGTCACCTACTTGAAACACAGCTGGGCAAGAAGATTTGATGAATTTTCACAAATTGCAATAATTTTTTAACTGATTTGCCGATTTTTGGACAATATTTTACTCATTCTCGTGATTTTTGCCACAAAAGCTAGTTAACCCTTTGCAGTAAAGAAAAGGGCGTTATATGAGCAAATGGGAATGTAAGAAGTCGTTGGTTCTGATAAATTTGTCACATTTTACTTTTATTTGTGTGTGTGCGAAATATACATTAGTCCTGTTCGTTTATATTTATGGGTGTTTGTGAAATTTTAAACCAAACGTACAGTGTTGTGTGTTTAAAGCTGTTCTAAAAAATGACTATAAATACCAGAACGAAAGAACCCTTCATAATAGGAAAATAATTTTCGTTGAAAAAATCCATCTAAAAATCCATTCGAGGATGATAAAGGTAAAAAAAGGACGATTTGAATTTGGAAAGAAATATGATTATGAAAGCTGTCCATCATCTCAAGAAAATATCGACATGCACGGTAACGCTGACACGTTGCACTTGAATAAAATTTTGAAGAAATAAAGATTTCTTTATAGACAAGTTCACAAACAATTATGAATACACTATGACGCAAAAGTTTAGACAATGAAGAAATTCTTACATACTTTGAAAAATATTTATTCAATTTTCAAATCACTGCTTGAAATTAATGTGCTGTACATATAAACAATATTTATAACAAAGAAAAGTGGAATTGTGCATATTGCAATAAATTAAATGGTAACAAAAATAAACTGCTGTCTCAAAAGTTTAGACACAAATTAAATAAAATCGAAATAAACAATTTTTAAAACCTGGTTGCGCATCCATGCTTATGTATTACGTCATATACACGAGATTGCATGGAAGAAACTAAATCTTGCATAGTTTGTGGATCAATATCGTACCATGCATTCTCAATAGATGTCTTAAGTTCCTTTTCAGAAGAGTATTGTCTAGCGTTGCTATAAACTTTGCGACACATGATGCTCCAAAGGTTTTCTATAGGGTTAAGATCTGGGCTACATGCTGGCCAGTCGAGAACTCTTATATTATGGGAATTAAACCAAGATTTTTAATGTTTTGCAGTGTGAATTGAAGCATTGTCTTGCTGAAATTCCCACTGAGGACCCCCTAGAAGCTCAGCAAATGGCAGTAGGTTTTCTTCTAATGTCTGTGTATAATGCTGTGAAGTTTGACGACCACTGGTGAAGGTCAGAGATACTTGTCCATTATAGCAAAAGGCTGCCCAAACCATCACCGAGCCCCCTCCTTGTCTGCGACTAAAAAAACGTCGAGGTTCCTTCCGCAAGTCATGCCAATACGATAAACAACCATCTGGACCATCCAGATTCCACTTTTTTTCATCGCTAAATATGACTGACTGCCATTTCTCTCCATATGACATATGCTTTCGAGCTCACATAAGTCTTTGTAACTTATGATATGGTTTCAGAGCTGGTTTCTTCTGCATTTTGCTATAAACGATTGTTCCTTTTTCCAAAATTCGTCTACGAATCGTATCCTTTGATACAGAGAGTCCCGATGAGCTTTGAACTCCACGTACGCTCATTTGTTGAGTACTCGCTAGTCTTTGTATCAGGCGATCCTCTCGTACATTTGTCACACGTGGCCTCCCAGACCGACATTTTGCTTTATATTCGGAACCACTCGATAAAACTCGATAAATAGATTTTTTTGACCTATTAATAATAGCAGAAATTTCAGAAACGCTCTTCCCTTCACCTTTCAACTGCCAAATCCTTGAAACCTCATTCACTTGAATTTCTTTAGCTCTCGGCATGTCGACTATGAAGCGCAATCGTTTGCAGAACTTAAGTACTCCAAATTTGTGACATCATCGATTCTAAATTTGCATATGCCAGCGAATATTCAAAGAAATTTAGAATAGTGTCTAAACTTTTGCGACAAGCACATTTGAATTTTTATGAAAAAAATTAGTATTATAGCAAATAAAGCGACTGTCTTTTGTACATAGCATTTTAAATCAGTTTTTGAATATATTTACAGGTTTTTGTAATTCTGACGTCATAATTCTACATTTTAAAGCTGAATGACGTCATTGTCTAAACTTTTGCGTCATAGTGTATTAGGATATGACTGAAGAAGCTGACTCCCGAAAGCGCGGTAGGAAAACGGTTTCACCAAAGAGAATAGATAAAAATAATAGCACAGCAATGAACATTGATACACATAAGTTTTACGGGAAATAATTATAAGAAATACAAGAAAATTTCGGCAATTTAGTAATGAGCTTAAATGACAATGTTCCCTATATCAGGAGAATATTGCACCAATACATTTCATATTTAAATTTCAATTGTGCAAGGCAAATTTGAGTATCACTAACTTAGAAAAGTTAATAATGTTTCCACCTGTATATGAGAAACGGATGTACATGACTTGCAGAGTCAAATAGAAATAAACCAAATCCTAACTGACTAGCTACTAATCGATTCACCAACTTTTCAGCCTATTTTAAACCCAATTTTTTCCCGTTCATAGGGAGAAAAAGGTTGTCGTTGCTCAAGTTGGAGGAAAACCAGTACTACTAGTACCAGTCGTTAATATTTATCGCCTATTCGTATCAATCGCTTATTTCTGATTGGCTGAAATGTTGAAAGTTGGGGGGGAAAGGCGCGGCTAGCGCATACTTTTTTAGAGCTGTGGATAAAAAGTTGGGGATATTGCTGTTTGCTATCACACTGGGTGTTGGGACAATATTTCACGAAAAGTTTGAGGAAATCAAGAGTTGGCTCAAAAATTGCTCGAAAAGTTGGTGAATCTGATAGCAGCTTTAAACAAACATTTTACTCATGCCATGAAATTCAAAGACTATTTGGGTCATGCCGTCAAGCTATATACTCATATCTTAACATTCACAGAAGCTTATCTTTATGGCGTTGCATCTAATGAAAGAATCTTTAGTCAAATAAAAATTAAAAAATATATATATTACAAATTACAATGAGGGATAACAGGCTTGACAGCCTAATGCTTTTAAAATGTGAAAGTCAAATAGTGGATTTTATTAAACTGGATGATGTTATCATCAGGTTGGCTTCTTTGAAGACAAGAAGAAATAATGTTAAATGAAAACAATTCGGATGGGCCAATCCCAAAACTTTATTCTATCCCATATATTAGAGGTCTGCACGGGCCGGAATTTTCAGGCCCGGGCTCGGCCCGGCTTGAACTAAAGCTATCCTTGCCCGGCCCGGCCCGGCCCGGCCCGGCCCGACACAATTTCTACAAAAAAAAAAAAAAAAAAAAAAAAATCCGTTTTTTCTCAACATACAATTAAGATTCTTTTAATGAATACTACATACATATTTATGGGAACATTTTACAGTATATTTTACATTACTATGATGTTCGCAAAACAGAAAACACACAATAGTTAACATTAACGATTACTTACAGTGTTTTAGTCATCGTGTCTACTGACATTTCAAAATGGAAATAAGGATTCATTAAAAGATTAATGTAGTTCAGAATAAAGGATTAAAAACATGATAACATTTGAAGCTGTATAATAAAAAGTAGATTTGTGAAAATATTTCCCTCCTTTTTAAGGCTTTTCTCAAATCCAAAGGACTTACATTTCGACACATTTATGAATTCTTTTCTTTTCGGTAACGCGTAAGATTGGCGGGTATTCTTATTCAGAAGCTATGTAAATGTCGTTTCTTTTTCATAGATAAAAGCAGTATATCTTTCTGAAAATACTGTCAAAGTTAGCGTTTTGAATCAGATTTCCGGCAGCGATAGCACAAGAAAGGAGAAAAACCTACAGTCACGTGACAGGAATCTCTGTTACCTCTGTAAGTAATTTATCAAATATGGAAAAAGCTATTCGTTTGCAAATGCCTTCAATAGGCAAGCCTGTTAACTTTATGCCTTTATAGTTAAAAATTTTGTCAGAAAATGTGTCTGAAAGCTTCACATTGTTGAGCAGTGAATATGAGAACCACCTTAAGGTATATTTCCAAAGATACTGTTAAGAGAACTTCATTATCACTATTAATACTACTAAACACAATGACTGTTCTACACATCCTGAGATCGATTAAGACTAGTTCCGTCCCGGCACGAGTCTGCTGAAAAAAAAATTAAACTCGGAATCAGACATCTTGTAACTGTACGATGCCGATCTCTACGATGGACATCTTACATTTCTGTATTGATGTTGTTAAACTCACATCGGCTCGTGCCGCAAATTTATACTTCTCGAAAAAATCACATTCATTGAAAATGGCTCGTATTCTATCTGCTTAGCTTAAATTCTTATATCGGGCCGATAGACCCGATTAATTTTTTTGCCGGCCCGGCCCGTTTATTTTGTCTGTCGGCCCGGCCCGTTGAAAAAATTGTCCTAATTCTGCCGGCCAGCCCCGGCCCGTTTGAAAATTCGCCTTCATTCCGCCGGGCCGGGTACGGGCCTCGGGCCAACCTCGGGCCCGTGCAGACCTCTACCATATATGTTAATACCTCAAAATTTGCAACCGCAATGCTAAAATTAAATAATAATTCTATGCCCATAATGATGAATTCTAAAGGTATAGATTCGTTAATTGTGTTCATTTAAAACGGAGATAGAAGCCTCGCATTTTTCAAACAAATCCTTGAATTTCGGCACACACTCTGTTAGATGCAACCAAAATTCCAAACCCAACGAACACAAAAGTGATACCTTTGGACAGTAAACACCGAAGGCCGATAAGGAAGTGCAACCGAATATGAAGTTTGACTAAATTCCGTGCATTAGTTTTCCAGATATAGCTAACGCGAAATTCATGAAAAATACTGCACAGCAGTGCCACCTGTTATATAATATACACAAAATTCTAATAAGCACCAAATTATGTCAAGGTTTAACAGAATATGAAGTTTAATCAAATTCCGTGCAACAGCTTTTGAGCGATAACTATCGCTAAAATCATGTAAATCGTGAAAAATGCAGCTTAGCAGCGCCACCTTTCGGGCGATTTACACCAAAAACTTATCAGCATTAATTCTTATCAAGATATAACTGAATCAAAAGTTTTATTAAATTCCGCACATTAGTTCTTGAGATAGAGCAACCACTAAATTTGTGTCACATACACACAGACAGACATTTTCTAAAAACCGTCAAATTGTGTTCTGGACCTGCATGTTTGTTTTTTATTAAACAAACCAATAATTAGAATTTTTATGTTTCCAGTTTTAAAATTTTTCTTTGGAAAGGAATTTTTTATGCATAATTTTCATTATCATTATTATACACATTGTGGTACATGTATTATACACACTTTAGTTGAAAGTTGGAAGAATTTGTTTCAAGTTGGGAAATTCTCGGATTCTCCCCCCGAAAAAATATCTGTAGCTACGCCCCTGCCAGTGGGGAGGTGCTGGGTTCGATCTCAATCGCGCCTGTCGGCCTAATCGTTTGGAGTTTTCTTCGAACCTTGGATTTCCAAACGTTAATACGGGTTAGGTTCCCTTAGAAAGACCCCCACGAAGGGCACTCCTCCCTGGGCCTATATCCCTCGTGCAGATAATTGGCCGTCATAAATCCCGCTTAGATTTATTATAAATCTTCTTACACTGTTAAAACTGGATACTTAAAAATAAGTAAAATGTACTCATTTTTTAATACTTTCCAATCTTATAATAGCTCCGAGTACTTAACTCTTAAATTTGAGAAACGCGTGTACTCATTTTTTTTGAGTACATACAGGGACTCGAAAATAAGTATGTATAGAAACACACATACACTATAAGAAAAAAAAAAGCGAAATTACAGAGAACCGACAAATCACCATTTTTAATTGCGAGGAACTACAATTTTTGGAGTAAAGAACAACGAATTTACTATTTTAATTCTTGAAATTTTGTGTATGAGCCACCCCGTGATTTGAACCCGAGTCCTGCTAGGTGTGAGATCAGTATTGTACTGATTGTGCTATAAGAGCCGTTACCAGCTGCTTCCAAATGACACCTTTTATGAATCAGCAACGGAAGATTGCTAACAGCAGAGATGAATTTTCCCTTTCTTAAATATTTTAATTTCTAATAAAACAATTTTTAAACTAAATTTTCTTCTTTAACATTTCTAATGAAATTGTAAATAAATTTGAAAAGTGTGTATTATAAATTAAAAATTATAACAAAAATAGACATCTTTAAATAAAAGCTGGAAATCCCTACTGTCAATTCCGTATAAGAAAAGAGTTTATCAGAAAACTCATATTTTTGAGCACATAGGATTTAAACATGAATATTAAGAGTTAAAATACAAAATATATGCATTCATTTCTGCATACATTTATAAATCAAGTATAAGTATACACAACTTCAAAATATCATGTACTCGTTTCTGAATTAATTGTACTTAAAAAAAATCGAGTACAAAGAAATTTTCATTTTTAAGTAGATTAATGCTTCTTTTTGAAGCAATTGTACTTAAAAAATATGAGTACATAGAAATGCTCATTTTTAAGTAGATTATTTTTAACAATGTACTTCTTTTTGAAACAATTGTACTTAAAAAAATACGAGTACATGGAAGTTCTCATTTTTAAGTAAATTATTTTTGACAGTGTAATATTATCTACAACTTTTTTATTGACAAGTATATGATAGGAGCAACTCTTACATGCACACACACACAAAAAAAAAAATAATATATAAAAATAAATAAATAATAAAATAAATAAAAATAAAAAAGGACATCTCCGCTAATCTACCACTAAGACAGCAAAAAAAGTATCATTAGCATAATGAAAAATTTTGACAACCCTCAGAGGCGCTGTATATAGGGTTGTGTTATTAAATGTGCGCGTGCATCAATAAAAAGAACGTCAGAATTTAAAATCCAGCGTGTGGTTCATTTAATGAAACAATCACCACATGGTTTAAATTTATTATATAAATCTTCTTAACATTATCTATAACTTTTGTTGTAACATGTTTCTGATAAGATGAACTCTCTTAATGGATGATATTACCAAAAATATTCTCAAGGGGTGAAAAAAATCGGGTTTGAAGAGAAAATTATCGTATTAACATGATTCTGATAAAACCAACTCTTACACAAAAATGACATTAAAAACTCGTCAAAAGCGACCAGATAAAATTTTTAAACTGTTTTTATCTCTCATCTTGATTTAGTTTCTGTTGGTGAAATTAGTACTTAACTTCGAAATCTACCTGTGCTTGTAGGCCTAGCCGGCAGTGATTTTTTTTTCTATTGTCCAAACTGTTTGAAAATGTTATCAGTTATAAACACATATTATGGTTTTAAAGCATGTGTAAAAAGTCCGCAAAAATATATTAATATTTAGTTGCGAGAGGGTTACCTGCTTTGTAAATAAGTGACGAATCTATCAACATATAATTACCAAGGCCTTCTTTATATTAAACTTAAAATCATATAAAATTCCATAAATACTGTAAAAACTGTGTAAATGGAACATGTCTATAACAAAATCCTGTCTTACATGATAGCATTTCATGGTCCCGTTGAAAGGAATACCATACAATAAATAATGAATTCAGGGGGTAACCCGGGAGGAGGGTTCTCCCCTGAGCATCGAAATGCCACTCCCGGAAGCTTTCTAATTTTGTGCTTATTAAAGTTGTAAAAGTGCAATTCCCACCCTAAAAGCTCATACTGTCTACCACTCCCGGAGCATCAGTAATCTCTCCGGAGAAAAGTGCCTAAATTTAACACTGCAGTTATAACTCTTAAGATGAAAACTTTCTGAAACGGAAAATTTGTTCGGTCCTTTGCGAATCCATTTTTACAGGTTTTTACTGTAAATGAATTTCTTGGAATATTGCGTTATTAGTTTATTATTAATGAAACATAAAAATGCAAGTGTCCAGATTTTTCTGCGGACAACGGTGTGGGAGGGGGGTGGGGGGTGTCCACAGGCAACTGGCTGGTTGCGCTGTTGTAGCAATCCTCAACAACATCCAACATTTTTGTGGAAATCCATATTATCTTAACCATATTTACAAAAAATAGTTTATGGATTGACAGCAAGATGAAAGAATATCCCTTTTCAACTACTTTGGGAAGAGTTAAAAACTTATACTGAATCTGAATACATAATATATTTTTTTAAAGAATCGTAAAAGTCTAAAAAAATGAAGAAGTAATGTTGCCCCTCTTGGAAAAACATTTGCCCGACCTGGAAGCATCGTCTAGCTACAGGCCTGTAACAATTATGACGTAGGATAAACGGGGAGAGAGGGGGCTGCCTCGGAACATTCCTCGTGCGCTTTTCTCAAAAACCAAATTTTTTCAAAAAATCAATTTTTTTTTTGGGGGGGGGGGGGGGGGGGGTTACCGTGTGAAATTTTGGTGGGAAGTTACAAATTCGGATTCAGCGACCCAAAAAACATAAAGTGAATCGAAATCCAGCACTAGTATTAATTTTGCCAAATAAAACCCCCTATTGCCTGGACTTCATAATTTAGTGCACGTAGCGCCGCAGTGCATGTTCAGAGGCAGCCCTCACCGTCCCCGTTCATCCTAATTCATAATGTCATATATCCTATTTGTTGCAAATTTTGTCTAGTTTCTGAATTTCGTAATGCTTTACCCCTAAAACAATAAGAAATTTAAGTTAAAAACAACTATTTGGGGGGGGGGGGTTCGGGGTGCGGAATGTTTTGGGGAAAGATAAAAATTCGGATTCAGCGACCCAAAAATCTTAAAGTAAACCTTATAGAGAAAGTTCGGAGGGGAGATGGGAGGGCGAATGTAAACGTGTGAGTGGTTAAGTGGAATTGCGCAACTTAGTTTACGCAGCACCGCGCGCATGTTCCGAGGCAGATCCCCTCTTCCCCTTCATCCTAAGTCATAATGTCATATATCTCGTTTGTTGGAAATTTTGTCTACTTTCTGAATTTCTAGATACTTTTTCTCTAAAACAATAAAAAAATTGATTTTTTTAATAAAAACCTTTTTTGGGAGGCTTTTTACCAAAATATGGGGAGGTTGCCGGGGGAAATTTTGGTGGGAAGTTACAAATTCGGATTCAGCGACCCAAAAAACATGTAGAAAGCCGATTTCCAGTACTACCATTAATTTTGCTAGGTAAAATTCCCTAATGCCTGGACTAATAGTACGCTAAAAGTTAGTTTAATGAAACAATCCCCATTCAGCAATTTCTATCAATAAACGGAAAATGTACTTGATATCTTTTGTGTATATGATCTATAAAATTTATACACTAAATAATATGCGGAAAATGGTTAAATTTTAAAACGCCTACCACAACTGAAAACGCACTTCCAGTAATTATTCTTCACGGGCAGAGTAGTATTGTAGCCAAATACTTTTGTGTGTCCTTGTGAAAAAAAATTAAATGCTATGCACACTATATTCTGTAGTAAACCTCTTATTGTGCACCTCAGTAATTCGTATCAAATTTTATAAATTTGAAATAGATTAACATAGTTAAAATACACTGCAAACGATTTTTTTTTTTTTTTTTATAGATCGTACTATAACAGAATTCTTTTGAGTGTCCCTGTAAATGAACCGTAAATGCTACATACTTCATTTTCAATACCGAACATGCGATAGTAAATATCAATAACATATGTCAGTTTCATGGTAATCTGACTATTTTCACGTCAGTTAGAGCATGGACAGACAGACAAACCGAATTCATAAACACTTATCAACTACACTGCGCCCCGAAAGTTTAGACAATCAATAAAATTTGCATTAACATAAAAAGTAATAAGGCATAATTAAAATTCGTGAGATAGGTAATAAATAAAAGCAGTTTTGCTGATGTACACAGATAAATTATGATCAAAGCTTTGAAATTATAAAATATACATTAAATTATATAAAAGTGTGCTGTCCCAAAAGTATAGACACCCGTAATTTGTTTCGGTTTTACATTTATAAAAGTAACTAAAAACTTACTTTTAATATTTAATTGTATGGCCACGACATTTTATAACATCAAATACACGTTGTTCCATAGAATTGACTAAGCATTGCATTACAGACAGAGATATTTCATACCACGCTTTGTCCATTGCAATTTTTAAGTCATTTAAACGTGTACATTGTTTTCCATTTTCATTTTACGGGATAATATTCCCCATATGTTCTCCATGGGATTCAGATCTGGACCAAGTGCTGGCCAGTCTAATAGTGTGATATCGTTTTGCCTAAACCATGTTTTCAATGATGTGGATGGATCATGCCTAAATCATGTTTTCAATGATGTGGAGGTATGGATGTATGCCTAATTTTGTTGGAAAACACATTCCGGTCCTGCTGGCAAATCCAAATTACGTGATGATATAATGTTATTAAAAAAGGCTTCAGTTGATAATTTATCTGTGCATGAAATTGCATCCATTTCCAGAATTTCAAAAAGTCCTGTACACAGAAGAATTAAAGCTTCAACAAATATTGTTTACAGGAGAATGAAAGCAAAACCTTGCTTAAAGCAGAGACATAAAGATGCACGTTTAAAGTGGACTAGAAAGCATATGTCATACGGTGAAAAATAGATTTCTGTCATCTTCAGTGATGAAAAGAAATGGAATTTAGATGGCTCTGATGGTCATAAATTTTACTGGCATGACCTAAGAAAAGAACCCAAGAACTGTTTCAGCAGGCAACAAAGCGGAGGATCCGTAATGACCTGGGGAGAATTTCCTTTAGACGACCAAACATTTCTAGAATTCATGGACAGAAATATGAAATCAGAGGATTATCGGAATATTTTATGTACAAAATTACTACCAATTATAGATTTGCCAGCAGGACTGGACTGTGTTTTCCAACAAAATTAGGCATACATCCATACCTCCACATCATTGAAAACATGATTTAGGCAAAACAATATCACACTATTAGACTGGCCAGCACTTAGTCCAGATTTGAGTCCTATGGAGAACATATGGAGGATCTTATCGTCTAAAATATATGAAAATGGAAAGCAATATACATGTGTAAATGACTTAAAAATTGCAATTGACAATATATGTTATGAAATATCTCCTTCTATAATGCAATGCTTAGTTAATTTTAAGGAACAACGTGTATTTGATCTTATAAAGTGTCGTGGCAATACAATTAAATATTAAAAGTAAGTTTTCAGTTACTTTTATAAGTATAAATCCAAAAAAAAAAATACAGGTGTCTATACTTTTGGGACAGCACATTTTTATATAATTTAATGTATATTTTATAATTTCAAACCTTTGATCATAATTTATAAGTGTATATCAGCAAAATTTGTTATATTTATTACATATCTCACGAATTTTAATCCTACCTTATTGCTTTTTATGTTAATGCAAATTCCATTGATTGTCTAAACTTTTGGGACGCGGCATGTAATTATTAAGATGCAACTTGGTGCTGCATAATATAAATTTAAAACAATGATAAAAACGCCAGAACATGTAGACTTTAAGCAGACTAGCTTCGGTAGCATTTAGCGCACTGTCCTCAGTGCAAAGAATAACGGAAACTAGCTATTATATAGGAAAGAAGCGGATTCAATTGAGAAGTTCATTGACCAATAGGAAAGCAGGAAAAATCGGATATCAGCCAATAGGAAAGTAGTATAGGTAATGAACCAAAAGTGTGAAAAATTCTGGTAGTAATTAAGAAAAAGAGGATTTAATGTAATATTTCCAACAATCTAACACTTATCAAGTAAAGAAAATAAGTAAGAACAAAAAATCTTCTTAAAACACCATAAAAATTTTTAAATGCGCTAGGCCTTTCGAAAGATCTGAGTCTTTCTTCGTCAGGCACAAAGAAGACGTCCTTCTACTATGAAAACAGCAGGAAGACTGCTCTTACTTATCAAGTATCTTGGAAAGTGTTAATAAAAGATTGTAAATAAGTGTAAAAAAGGTGGATTATGTATATAAATGTATCTAAATGTTCCACATTTAGAAACGTTTACAAACCTGTATTTCAAACAAATGAGTTCATATGCGAAAGAATCGTGAAATAGCAAAAATATCGTTGAATAAATTAGACAATTTCATTTTAGATCAATAATTAACAGACAGCATTTATAAATTAAACGTATTTTAATAAAGACAGAATTTAATAGCATGGTACACCAGGGCATAAAATAACATATAAAGTAGGCGACACTAGTGTCGCCTAGTACCAAATTATTGTCGCCCAGTGACAGGGGATGGTGCCGGCAATTTTTAAATAAAAAACAGGTGAATAACATAAACTGGCTCTGTGACTCGGGAGATCATAAGAGTGGCAACAGTCGTCATAGCAGTAATAGAAAACACAATAAGTAAAAAAAAGAAACAGTAACACAGATATAAAATACTGATTGTTGTGATATCCACGTAGATGCTACTGTTGAGAAATATGGAGTTGATAACAAGTTTGTTACAGCACGATTTATTACAGAAGAACAAGAAATGAAATCAGTTTCTCTAGGAGAATGTAAATCAAGTAAGAGAGGAGCAGAAGGACTCATGGATTCTATCAAGATAGTATGTGATAACTTGGGCATTGATAATGCCATAAAAAATAAGTTGACAGGTTTAACTACAGTTCGGGAAAGTGCAAATACAGTCAAAAACAGCGATCGATGGGTTCGTATGAGACAGTATTTGTATGGATACTTGCTTTGCATTTGGTGTTATGCTCACAGTTCCAACTTAGCTATGTCCGATTTGGAATCAACAGTTATCAAATTTTAGCATTTGGAATCAAATATAAAATCTGTAGCAACATTTTATAGAGTTTATGCCCAATGACTTGAAAAAAATAGCTGGAACAGAAAACCAAACTGCCTTTCGTTTCCCTGCATATTTTAAAGTACGGTTCGATTAACACTTAAAAAACTTAACAAAAGCATTATAATCTCACTCTCATGCAAAAACATTCTGAATCATCAACCCGACTGATCAAAATTTAAAGAAGCTTTCTGCTCGCGGATTCCTCCGATTATAGATAAAAAATAGTGAATAACAACGCCTGTCTTCCCTAAAGCCAAGATCTTCAGAAACAGTTAGAAAAAATTCATAAAGACATTCAAAGGTCTTTCATTACACTGCCCGATATAGAATTCTCAAAGAAAATTGTTACGAATGCTTTGACTCTTGCCGAAGGTGGGTGTTAACCTGATTGATACGAAAAATAGTTTATGGAAATAAATGAATGTAGTAAGAATTCCGAAAGATTTCTGGATATTGAAAAAAAATCCTTTCGGAAGTAAAATGAACAGCTCATGATTAGTTCCTTACGAATTGAATTTATCGGCTGAGTGAAAAAATGCCTAAGCCGGGATGCGAACCCAAAATCTTTGACCTATATTGTGAATGTTCTACTGTTTGAACTACCTGGCCGATAACTGGTAGACATTTTTGGATCAGATAATCTTGTTGGCATTAGCAGCTGGTCTGCCATGTAGACAGCTCTCAACAGAATAAACCGCAGGTATTTGAACTCCATTTAAACTATGGGTAGTAGATACACTATTATTTTTAACTCAGGCATACTGGTTGGTAAAGATATCATACGAATTTAATTTTTCATTTGGGAGAAAAGATGCTCAAATCGGATTACGAACTCAGAAGCTCTTTTCGCTGAGTTGGAAAATTCAATTTGTATGATATCTTTACCAACCAGTATGATTGAGTTAAAAATAATAGTAATTAACTTCTACCAACAAATGCTACAGTGATAAATGAAACTGTATTGAAGTGTAAACAATTTGATGCCCAAAGCTTTGAAGAGGATCAAATCAGCATCTCCAACAGGATAGATGCTTTCTTAAATGCAAGGAGACCAACAGAGGCTGTTAGTACAGCCTGCCTTGTTGCGAACCTTTTTGGTAAAGACAAAGTCGCCGATTTTACTGATGATGCGATAGCTTTGTACGAAACTGATAAACCCCATCCTTCTACAGACATGGCCTCACCGACAGAAAGACTTTATTACTAATTTAAGACGTCTCAACCTAACCCAGTTTTCAACATATTAGTGCAATCATATGTTTCTTTGACATCTATCAGTACTAGCCCCAAAAGAGCTGTGTCCCTACATACAACGCTTAAATCCAGCAAACAGAGGCTATCAAGAGAAGTCTTAAACTCAAGGATGTTCATTGCTCTTAATGAGATTGGAACAGCTTTTTTATGATCCAAGACTTTTTGTTGCTACGTTCCTAGAGAGCAAAGAAAGAAGAAAGTTTCCAGCCCAATAAACCTGTGAGAATTACGAGTTTGTCAAAAAATTCTCCATTTAAAGATAGTAACATGTAAAAAAAAAAAAAAAAAAAAAAAAAAAAAAAAACTTAACTACTGAAATTATAATTGTAGCATTTTGGAAACATTATAAAAATTTAATAAAGGTTAAATTTTTAAAACATTGAGAACGAAATCGTTTTCTCTTCCTGTTCAATTCTGTATTTGCATAAGACAGTTTTTTGTATAAAAATTTCAAACCATTGTAATTATTGTTGGAGAATTTTGGAAATGTTTTATAGATAGAGTTTGATTTTTTAAAACAAAAAGAGCAAAATCTGTCTCCTTGTTTAGTTCCACTCTTTGCAAAATACAGTAACTTGTAAAAGAAAAACATGTTTAACCACTTTAAATATTATTGATTTGGCATTTTGGAAACTTTCTATAAAATGTAACATGCTCAATTTTTTTTTTTTTTTTTTTTAATTTGATGTTTCTTAAACATGAAGAGGAAAATTTATTTCCTTGATTAGTTCCACTTTGTGTCTAAAGCAGTATTCACGGTACTATTTCAATAAAAATAAACATTTAATGATTAAGGTCAAATTTCTTTTCAGTTTCAGATTTTATGCCAGGCTCCAATTACCTAATTAGTTTATGTACTACGGTTATGAACAAAAGCGCCAAGTGTACAAATTAATAAAAGGTAAGAAACAGTTTAACATGATTTTAGGTGATAATTTTTTTCATGAATTTTTATTTAGGTATAAGAATTCGGTAGATTGAATGTTATACTAGATCCATTTCTAACATAACGATTAGCAGTTTGTCTGAACTGAGAATGTAGCCTTTCTTTAATGTTACCTAGCTATAAATGAGGCAGTTTACATGATTCAATTAAGATTCTGTTGTTAACCAACAACAGAAGAAGTATAATTGACATAATTAATAGGGCAAGGGAGTTTGTCAGTCAGTCGATATTATTATTATTTGGTTTGCGGTTATCGGGGGGGGGGGGAGGGGTATTTTATGGACATTTATTTTGTTCTACAGATTATTGTCGCCCACTAAAAATTCCTTAAAATATGCTCTGTGGTACACAGATATCTTATTGTCAAAAACAATTCGATAACAAATACATTCACTAATTTCAAAATACAACATAATGCTATTCCAAATAAACAGACGTAAAATTAAATGGTACAATATCAAAAATTTGTTTTTAAGAAACACAAAAATCTGACTTTTTTTATAAAACAGATAATCAAATATTTATTATATTTTTATTAACAAGTAATATATTATAATCATTTTAACAAAGTAATATATTTTGTGGTTATACTTTAATAGGTACTCTTTTTAAAAAAAATTTTAACCTGTGTCTTTTTTTTATATCTTTTTCACACATCATAAAATGAAATTGGTACACAAAATTATTTTTACGACAAAAAATACAATATCATGGCTAGATTTGGAAAATTTTATTAGTTTTTTTTTAAATATTTAAACATTTTGCAAAGAAAAGCAAAGAATAGAATATTATATATATTTATACTAACAAAGTAATATATTAAAATTATTTTAACAATGTAATAGATTTCGTGGTTATAATTAAAGGGGTACTGGGTACTTTTTCAAAACATTTTTTTTTTTTAACATGAGCGTTTTTTTATACCTTTTTTACATATCATAAAGTGAAATTGCTGAACAAAATGATTTTCACGACAAAAATTATAATAGCATGGCTCGATTTGGAAAATTTTATTATTCTTTTAAATATATTTAAACTTTTTGAAAAAAAAAATAAAACATTTATTATATTAACAAAATATTATATTGTAATTATTTCAGCAAAGTAATACATTTTATCATTATAATTTAACGGGTACTTGCTAATATAAAATATAGTTCAAACTATAATTATTGAACGTCACATTCACCTTGATTAATATATAAATATACGATATTACAATTCTGATAAAATTTTACTTAAAAGGTGCTAAAATACATAAAAAGGTTTCTACAACATAAAAACCGTCAAAGATGTTAAAATCCCAAGCGCTTTCAACTGCATTATAACAGTCGTCTTCAGGTGAAAAACCAGAGGAGTGAAAGTTCATGGAAAGTTCCTTGCTTAAGTATCAGTGGACGAGTCTATTTCAAAGGAAGAGAGGAGGGGGGAAGAGGTGGTAAAAAAAAATGAAAATGATTGTTTCAAAATTGCTAGAAATATCTAGTTTTCTATACCAGATCTTAGATATATTGTAGCATAATGTATCGGTGCAAGTATTCTTTCTTTGAGTTAAAATTTCCAATGATTCCCTGATTATTGATGTGTAGTAATTTGAAGTACGGGCTATGACTCTTGCTTTATGAAATCTATGTGAATATATTGTTTTTGATTTAATCTGGATAGAGCAGTAGAGGGTTTGTTATACTTTATGTCTGTAATATGTTCTTTTCGTCTGTCTTTAAATTTTCTAGTGGTCATTCCTATGTATTTGAGTTCTTTCTGATTTACTTTGTCTGTGAAAGGTATTACATATATGCCAGAAGTTTCATCGTTAGGGATTGGGTCTATTTTCCGGTGTACAAGATCTTTTTATTTGGCAGATGGTTTTGCGATTACGTATATATTATATTTCTTTAATGCATAACTAATCCTTTCAAATAACTGAGGTATATAATTAAAACTATAAAACTTGAGATTATTTTTAATGCTGTTTCTGGTTAACTCTCTATGCTGAATATCAAAGATTTAGGCTGGGATTACGGTGCCTCGCTGGACCGTATCTTACGCTCGATCGTAGGATAGGCATTCCTACGATCAGTCGTAACTTGGTATTACGGTGCCTCGGCGCAAGTCCTCGTGCTTCGGCGTAAGTCCTCCTGCAGTCAGTCAATCACAGGCCACAGTTACATTTGTTGTGGTTGCGCGCGCATCCACTTCTGTCTTAACTTAGGGCTGCTTCCAAGCTGTCGTAAAATCGCGAGGCACCGTAAACCGTTTACGTTTTGTTTATATCGTAAGTCTCTAAATTGATCTTAAGTGAGGCACCGTAATCCCGGCCTTATTTATTGATACATTGGGGGGGGGGGGGGACCATTTTCTATTGCAATCTTCTTAATGGTGAGTAACTCTGCTTGTAGCTATTCTCTTGTACAAAATTCTATGGCTCTATTTATATAAAATTTATAAGCTGCAATTTTGTATTTAAATGCGACATTACTGTTGTAGGATATTGTACTATTTGAATTACGTGGTTTCCTGTAAATTTTCCTATCAATTTTGTATGTTGTATTATTTCTTATTAATTCTACGTCTAAAAATGGTAAGGATCCCTTTTCTTCGACTTCCAATGTGAACTGTATATTTGAATCCAGGTTATTAGCTGTATTTAAAAACTCATTCAAAGCGGGGATACCATGGTTCCAAATTAAAAATATATCATCGACTTAACGCAGCCATAGTTGAGGTTTCAGATATGATTTAAATATAATATATTTCTCAAGTGGTCTAAGTTTCAGTTCCGCTAATAATCCTGAAATGGGTGAGTCCATTGGGGCACCCTCAGTTTGCTCAGTTTATAATTTTTGTCGTGAAAATCATTTTGTTCAGCAATTTCACTTTATGATGTAAAAAAGGTATAAAAAAAAAACACACATGTTAAAAAAAATGTTTTGGAAAGGTACCCAGTACCCCTTAAAGTATAACCACGAAATCTATTACTTTGTTCAAATAATTTTAATACAGTAGACTCCCTCAAATCCGCACAGCTTGGGACCAGAGGTTGTGCGGATTTTAGAATTTTGCGGATTTCTGGTCATTGATTTGTTTACATTTTTGAAACATTAATTTGATTGGTAGTTAAGCAAGGGAAATTATAATGAATGCTTACAATAAAGTGAAACATTAAAATAAGTAAAATATTAAAATAATTTATTAATTTAAAAGTAAGTAATTATTAAAATAATTATGTAAAATAAAAATATTACGAATGAAATCGATTCAATTCGATTCCAAAAGTCCTATGCTGCCATCTAGTGATAGCAAGGAGAACAGTGTTAATGCTATTATCAGTATATATAGCTTATTGCGCTCACTGTAACCTTTTCCATTGTTATTTAGAGTCCTGAATGCTTTTCTTATACTGCTTTATATGTTTAGAAATAAATTTGTCTATAATTTAAAAAAAGATTCCGCGAACAATAATTTTAAAATAGCGTTTCGGTTCGTGGATTTTTCCATTTCGTACCCTGGGATTTTTGATATAGATATGCTAATTTATATCAAAATCAAAAGAAATGTAAATTTATTTAGTAATAAATCAGCTGTAATAGCCAAAAGAGAATGATTAACAAAAAATTTAGTAAAAAAAACATTGCGGTAGTTGCCGATTTCGGCGCCATCTTGAATTTTGTTCCTGCAACTTAACTGTAAATTTCATTGTTTACATCTGAAAAAATACGCGGATTTTAGGGTCGCGGATTTAAGGGAGTCTACTGTATTTTAAAATCAAGGGGATATTTTGAAGGAATTGATGAAAAAATGTACAGTCATATACTGTTTATTTGTCAGGTAGGGACTAAAATTGTCATTATTGGTTAATTTTCTTACGTGATACTTTTCAAATAGCAAATAAAAAATGTAAAAGCCTTCTCTTTTATTTAAATATAATTCTATATCTAATTATTAAATATCTTTATTAATTGACCGTTTAAAATAGTAGTTATTTTAAGGGTTTTAAAAATATTTTTAAAAAAGTTTTGTTAAGTGTTCGGTCTGACCAAATATTTCGATGTTCGTCATACCGAATAGTTAGATATTCGGCCTAATCGAATATTTGGTAGTACGGCCGAATACCGAATATTCGGTGCATCCCTAGTGTAATTACGTATCCAGCGGTTACTGGATTTCCATAACCTACGATTTATTATGTTGAGCTGTTTCATATATCAGACCAGATGCTGTGATCGTTAAAGGAAAGCTGGGTGAATTAGATCCATGAGATTCGTCCTGGATAGCTCAGATGGTGGATCATTGGCAGCTTCAGCGAAGAGATTCCTGTTTCGAATCATGGTCTGGACATTTTTCGCCCAGTTGGAACATTACAACTCAGTAGTACGTATTGTTGAATATTCACAATTGAAGCACATGAATGTGTAATCTGGTGAGCAAAGACTTTATATTTATTTGGATCACAGTTTTAAAAACTATGGCATCACATGTATTTTCATTACAATTTTTGAAATATATTTTTGGATACTTCTAATTCGGTAATTCACCGGTTTCAGAAACACTGTATTTCTCTGTTCTCATATTCTAACGAAATTCTAACTGAACGTTTACGTGAAAAGTATGTATTGTTGAATATTCGCAATTGAAGTACACGAATGTGTAATCTGGTGAGCAAAGACTTTATATTTATTTGGATCACAGTTTTAAAAACTATGGCATCACACGTATTTTCATTACAATTTTCGAAATATATTTTTGGATACTTCTAATTCGGTAATTCACCAGTTTCAGAAACACTGCATTTCTCTGTTCTGATATTCTAACGAAATTCTAACTGAACGTTTACGTGAAAAGTATGTATTGTTGAATATTCGCAATTCAAGCACACGAATGTGTAATGTGGTGAGCAAAGACTT
Organism: Maratus speciosus; assembly: GCA_963932465.1. Classification (NCBI taxonomy): domain Eukaryota; kingdom Metazoa; phylum Arthropoda; class Arachnida; order Araneae; family Salticidae; genus Maratus; species Maratus speciosus. The sequence continues at coordinate 138,806,452 of OZ010797.1, read as the reverse complement.
TATATTTATTTGGATCACAGTTTTAAAAACTATGGCATCACATGTATTTTCATTACAATTTTCAAAATATATTTTTGGATACTTCTAATTCGGTAATTCACCAGTTTCAGAAACATTGTATTTCTCTGTTCTGATATTCTAACGAAATTCTAATTGAACGTTTACGTGAAAAGTATGTATTGTTGAATATTCGCGGCTGAAGAACACGAATAAGTCATCTGGTGAGCAAAGACTTTATGTTTATTTTAAACACAGTTTCAAAAACTATAGCATCACACGAATTTTCATTAGAATTTTCGAAGTAAATTTTTGGATTATTTTAATTCAGTTATTCACCAATTTCAGAAATAGTGCATTTCTCTATTTCATATTCTAACTAAATTCTTCTGGAATTTCTGACAGAATTTTTACGTGAAAAGTATGTATATTGAATATTGACGATTCAAGCACATGAATAAGTCATCTGGTAAATAAAGACTTTCCGTTTATTCGGAATACAGTTTCGAAAACTGCAACTTCATATGTATTTGCATTAGCATTTTCGAAATATATTTTTGAATTATTCTAACTCGGTAATTCACAAATTTCAGAAATACGGTATTTCTCTATAATTAATACTAAGGAAATTCTTTTATATATTCTAACAGAATTTTTACGTGAAAAGTATGTATATTGAATATTGACGATTCAAGCACATGAATGAATCATCTGTTGAATAAAGACTATGTTTATCCGGGACATAGTTTCAAAAACTATAACATCACATGTATTTTCATTAGCATTTTCGAAAGAATTTCAGAAATACTGCATTTCTCTATTCTCATATTCTAATGAAATTCTTCTAGAAATTTTAACTTAACTTTTACGTGAAAAGTATGTATTGTTGGACATTCGCGACTGAAGAACACGAATAAGTTATGTGGTGAGCAAAGACTTTATGATTCGGAACACAGTTTGAGAAACTGTAGCATCACATGTATTTTCATTAAAATTTTCGAAATATATTTTTGGATTATTCTAATTCGATAATTCACTAATTTCAAAACTCTTGTATTTCTCTATTCTCATATTCTAAGAAAATTCTTTTAGAAATTTTAACTAAACTTTTACGTGTATAGTATGCATTTTGCATATTCGCGACTGAAGCACATGACGCAAGCAAAGACTTCGTTCATTCGGAACACAGCTTCAAAAATTAAAGCTTCACATGTATTTACAACTTGCTCATGAGGATTTGTTTCTACGTAATTTCAGCTTTCATATGACGCTAGTACATTCATGCGTTTAGATGAAAACGGAAAAGTATCCGAATTTAATTATCTAAAACTTTCAAATCAGTTTATAATAATAATTTCAATAGCCAAGAGTTAAAAGGGTGGGTTTTCTGTATCAATTGCTCTGATAACAATCTTAAAAAAAACTGAATTCGAACTGTGTGTATCCGTCGGTAAAATTATAATAATTTCTTCCACCATAGGCTCTTTAAATCGCAAATTGAAATTGTTAACGTATAGTTCTTTTAAAGAGAGCGTTCGCGGAACCTGGCAGCACGCAAACTAACGTCTACGGCAAAAAAAAAAAAAAAAGCAATTTATCAAATTACAACGACCATTTGGAAAACGATTTTTTCAAAGACTAAAATTTAAGACATAAAAAATCGCACGGAGTTGATCATACATTACGTAAACAGTAATAGTGTTATTACACGTAAAAATTGCAAGCCAAAAAAATCGCCTGCGACCCGTCAGATTTCATGAAACTTAAGTATTATCCACTTGAAACTTACGTAAATATCCAAGCATTTCATTGACTGTTCGGGAAAAGGCTTTTCCATCGTCAGATTTCCAAGAAATCTGACGGCTAATTTTAAAGGAAATTTCATTCTTAAACTTCTAAACATCCGACAATATTACTTTTTACACCGACGGATAGAGAAAAAAATGTACTTTTAAATGCAATTTGTTTGAAAGCTGTATCTCAATTTGTTTCTGAGTTATTATTTTTTTTTTTGTAGTTTTTATTACTTTTGTGTCGTAGTGGCAACAGAAGGTATCCATCGTTGTTGAAATTAAAGGGAAATACAGATTACTGTATAGACCAATCACAAAACGAATAAAATGCAGATTAAACCAATGAAAACCTTCAGATATGCTTTTGATTTCCCATCCTGACGAGAACAATAACCATTTTTCCAAATGGTTAAAAAAAAAAAAAAAAAAAAAAAAAAACATTTTGCACATGTTTAACTGGCACATTCAAACTCCATAACATTATCTTTTTAAAAATCTTTGTAGCGAAAGTGGGCTTATTTGCAAAATGCATTATATATTTTATTATTATTACTAGCTGTTTAACCCGTTCTATGCACGGGAGTTCACCAATTTAATTCTAAAACTAAAATTAAAAATAACTGTTCGATTTAGTGAAATATTTTTCTACTACTGCGCATTTTTTTTTTTTTAAATGAAATTTGATTTTTCCTGTTACTATCGCAGCAGACGATAAACCGCTATCCTTAAAATAAGTGAATAAATAGAATAAAAAGTTTTGTTGATGTTTGTGATAAAATTTTATCTAATGTCTCTAATTATTTGCATGTGAGGTAAAAGAATTATCGTAATACCCACTGCAGTTGTTTACTATTGCAGCGTGACGTATGTAATATGTATATCTCTAACTATTTGCATTTGAGGTAAAAGAATTATCGTAATACCAATTGCAGCGTGGCGTACGTAATATGGCGTATGTCTCACATTAATTAAAGAACTCGCGCGATTACGGGTTTGAACATTAAAAAAAGGGATTTTATTGTGAATTTTTAATTGTTGGCAACGGCTATAACAAAAAATGTGTAAATTTGATTGGAAATGGCTGTTAAATTTGTAGTTTTTTATTAATTAAAAATTAGCTATATGTTATTTCGATTCCGGAGTACTTTAGTTGCCTCGGTCGTGCTTTAATACACATGTACGTAACATTTCACAATTCTGGCTTCCTAACTGTGGATTTGTATAGCATTACAGACAGACAAATTTCCATTTTTATGTATTAGATTATTAAGCAAAAACTATTTTTAAAATATTTTAATTAAAAATTTCCGCATAAGTCAAGCGGAAGGTGGACGGAGCTTCCTATGCATTTACTCCTATCCGACTGTGAAATTAACACGATTTCTCGGCGATGGCTCAATCAGTTACAATGTCACTTCCAACAAACATAGATCTAGAAGTAATAGCGTAACTCGATTTTTGAAATTCGATTTGTAACCTGAGTACCGTATTTTCGGGTGTATAGCCCGCGGGTTATACAAGAAAAAAACATTTGGAACTGCCGCTGCGAATTATACACGGTGCGGACTATACAAAGATTTTTTTTTAAAAAGAAAAGGGAAATCGTGATTTTCCTATAATTTTTAAACCCGAAAAAATTTCAAAAATCGTCGAAATTTGTAATTTTTTTTCGCTATGCCGCGATATTTAAAGAATTTCCCCGTGTTTGTAATGTTTTTTTTTACTGTTTAAATGCTATTATTACTTATTTCTGTCTTTGGAAATAGAGATGTTATTGGTTTGTTTCTGACGGACTCGGAAACTTCCGATTTTGAAGGATTTTCCGATTCCAGTGATTAAAATAAATATTTTTGAGCGAATTACTGTGTGCCTTTTTATACAGTAGTTTTATATTACTTATAGTAATTGTTGTTTAAAATAATAATAACATATTTTCTAGAAGGTAAAATGCCATTAATGGCTCCAGTTGTATATTACATCCAGTTCTCTCAATGTTACTGTTGTGATAATTTACCTATTGTCTGCTGCTGCAATTCAAAAAATTAATCTGAGATAAATGGTATTTAATGTTTGCCAGAAATGTATGCAATTAGCAAAATAATTACATTTACTTTTTGACATGAAAAAAAAAATATTGCGGAAAAATTTGTGTACTGTGTTGCTTATGATAGCTGATTATCTACGAAATGGTCCCGGAGAGGCGGAGATGCCCTCCGTGGGGGGTCTTTCTAACGGAACCTAACCCGTATTTACGCACAAAAATCCAAGTTTAGAAGAAAACTCCGAACGATTAGGCCGACGGGCGCGATTGGGTTCGAACCCAGGACCTCCCGTCTACCAGCTTTTGAGAGGAGAACCTCTCGGCCACTGGTGGGGCGTAGAAAAACGAAAATATTTCTTGAATTACCTCTGACAATAATTTTGTTATTTTTAAAGGAAAAAAAAGTGACTTTTTTTCCAGATTAAAAATAATGATAATAATAAATAAGTTAAAATCTGGTTTTATTATTATGGAATTATTAAAAAAAAAAGATTTTAGTACCGTAATTTACGGAAGAAACGCCGCGGCGTTTACGTGTTTTAAATTGAAATTTCAAGCGATGCGGCGTTTACGCGCAATTAATTTTTTTTTTCACTCCCAAAAATTCAGATACCAAAGATGAGAAATTTCATATTAAAGAGATTTTAAAAGAATGTGGGTGATCCGAAATTTTTAGACCCAGGCGATCGAAATATATTGGCCCACCCAGCCAAGAAAAATCAATTAAATCAAGTCCGGGATCCTATAAATAAAATTATTTAAGATATATTTTTTACATACTCATGCGAACATTTTGCAGCTTAAACTAGTATGTCCACAATCTATGAAATATGGAATGGCAACATTATTGATTACTTAGAGAAATTCATTTAAATGATAACTCATTAGAAATATAATGTAGTTTAAAATGGAAGAAAAATATTTAAGAAAAAATAATTTTGAAGTTCTAGAAAGATTTTTTAAAATATATTTCTCTATAATTTAATAAAATGAAATAAATTTCAAAAGATTTCGTCGAACAAAGGAAAAATTTCACTGTTATTTTCGCAAAAACCTGCCGGTTTAACATGGCCCCGAAAAAAAAAAAAAAAAAAGTAGTTCTCCAGTCCCGACCCGGAGCGGCCGCAGACAAAAATTAAGCTCGATCGCGGTCCGGCCCGAGTCTAATAAAAAGAGATTAACCAGGTCCATGAAGATCTCTAATGTGTACGTTTTAAGTGAAAATCCTATAAAAATGATTTAAAACAATATTCATAGGATACATAAAACAAATTAGTGGATATAATTTTTTTTAAATGCTTAATATTCCATAGTTTCTAAGAAAATAATCTATTTGTAAAAAATGTATTTTTCTAGAAAAAATACATCCCCCCCCCCCCCTCTATCCATAACAAAACAATAGCAGGTAAAATCAGATTACAAGATCAAATGTTGGACTCTACTCTGAACCTGAACTGCAAGGTCCGGGTTGTATCCGAATCCGAAAATTCTACTTAAAGTCAACTCGAGACCCGACAAGAACAAATTTTGTCAACCGAAATATTAAAACCAGAAACTAAAATGAAGGAAAATTAATCCATATTTTAATGCATTTACGGAAAAGTAGTCTATAATTATGTTTTTCATGTATCAAATTATTTCGGCTTTTACCATTTTAACAAATATTCAGCAGCATCTTTTGGAGAGAAAAAAAAGTTAACTCGAACGAATCAAATTCCAACGCGACCCACGTCAAAAGAAAGAAAAAAAAAATCCCGCCAACCCGACCCGAACTTTAGTCGGGTTCGGGTACTATCCGATTACCCGACCCAATGCAGGATTCAATTCTGTACCAAGTGATTGAAATAAATATAAAATATAACTTTTAAATGTTCATGCAAGAAGTATTTTTAAAACATCTACAATAACGCCAAATATTCTCAAAAACGACCATAAAATAAATGAGATTAAATTGCATTGTTAAATCATCTTGTATTTAAGAAACAGCACAGTGATGGTAAGTTTTTTTTTTTTTTCTTGGTAATCACTTCGTGTATAAATGCTTTTAAAGTAAAATCTTCTAATTGAAATCTATATTTATTTCTTCGAGATTCTGACAGCTAAAATGTTCCAAACAGAGCGATAGAAGAAGGGGAAAAAAAGAAAATAGCTTTATTAGGATCGCCCGTGATATCTTTTCGTAGTGGTTAGCATGAATCATATAATGTTTATAATCCTTATCGCTCCACGTGCAAAGAAATAATAAAAGTAGGTCATGAAATTTCTTGCAAATTGATTGGAATTAAATAAAACCGATTCGAATTAAATAAAAAGTTTTGTTTTGTTTCTGATAACTTTATTATAAAACACGCATACACACATAAATAACGGCTGCATTCACTATAAGTCATTTTTAATTTTAAATGTATAAAACTATTGCCGCATTTATTAATACTTAACGAAGTCGAACAGCATTTTTCAGTTTTTGATAAGGGAAAAAACATTTAGAAAAGGCTGAAAGTTGATTTTTTAACTGAATTTCCAGATGAGACAGCTCGGGAAAGGTCATCATCAAATAGCAATCGCTTATAACTTAAGATATAATACATTTATCGAAAATGGAAAAATGCATTCGCTTTCAAATCACTTTGATAGATATGCCAGCAGATTCCATGCTTTTCCGTTTAAAAATGAGTTTAAAATTCTCGATGAATTATTGTGCGAGGTTTCTTTTTAATACGCCCCCCCCCCCCTCTTAAAAAAATCCAAAACATCTGCATTCCCGATCTACAGATTCTTTTAGAAATGATTAAAATGAGAATTTTTATATCTTATTCAATTGACGAAAAGGGATGTGCTAACGTTATTTTATTTGTACATAGCGCTAAATATTAAAAATAATACGTTTATTATCTATTTGTAAATAATTTTAATATATGGCACTGTGAAAATAAATGTCATTTTAGCACGTCGTCATTTTAATGTCGTTCGAGCACGCTATTTAAGATACTTAATTAAAGTTGAGATTGCTAACGCCCAATCGTTCTCATGACGCTCTTTAGTGTATAGAAAAGTTTACTCAATTTTAACGGGATTTTTTCTTTTAAATATTATTTATAATGAATTATTAATTTTGAACATCGTACTTATATTGTTTATATCAAATTAATAATTTCATATTTCCAGAGCTCCCACTCAACTTGTGTAGTAAAAAAGGGGACCAAAAGGGAGCACATATTTTGTAAAAAAAGAGATCAAAAGGAAACTATTTTAGCAAATCGTAAAATAAAATAAGCAAGGAAACCCTTCTTTCCTTCAATTGTCACTAATTAATAAATGTTCAAAGTATAATTAATTAGAAATATTATAAAGAATATATTTATATTATAAAGAAAACGCTTGCTCCGATTCAAATTCTGAAATTCATTATCTTAAAGCCATTGTTATTGGTAGAGGTTACAAACCTTCTAAGACAGATTGAATTTCACGAATTTTTCCACGACTATTTAAAGAAATTCGCATGTTTTTCGGGATCCTTTGATGAAATTTATATGTTTTTCACTATCTCTTGACGAAATTAAAGTTTTTAAAATCTTTTGACGAAATTAGTTTTGTTTTTTGTTTTTTTCGATTTTTTGACGAAATTAGTATTTTTTTTCGCAATCTTTTGACCGTTTTTTTTTCGCGATATTTTGATGCAATTCGCGTTCTTCTCGCAATCTTTTGACGAAATTCACGTTTTTTCGCGATCCTTTGACGAAATTCGCGTGTTTTTTCGATTTTTTAGCGAAATTTGCGTTTATTGAGAGACTTTTTGCCGAAATTCGCGTGTTTTCTGCCACCTTTTGGCGAAAATCGCGTTTTCCGCGATTCTTTGACAAAACTTGCGTTTTATTGAGAGATCTTTTGATGAAATTCGCGTTTTTTTCCCAAAAACGCTACCTTTTTACAAAAGATCGCGCGATCTTTTTACAAAATTCTCGTTTTTTCTCGATCCTTTGCCGAAATTTGCGTGTTTTTCGCGATCCTTTGTTGTAATTTGCGACCTTTTGACGAAAAACGCGTTTTTGGCTCTTCTTTGACAAAACTTGCATTTTTTTCGCAATCTTTTGAGGAAATTAGTGTTTTTTGCGATGTTTTGAACGCTTTTTTTCTATCTTTTGACGACCGCGTTTTTTTCGATCTTTTAACGAAATTCACGATCTTTTGAAGAAATTTGCGCATTTTCGCAATCCTTTGACAAAATTGGCGATTCTTTTCGTGATCGATTAACGAAATTTAATGGTATTTTTTGGAATATATTTGCGAAAAGCGCGATTTTTCCGCGATGCTCTGCTAAATGCCAAACATCGGAAAATTTTAAATAAAAGTCGGTTAAAAGTGTCAAAAAACAGACTTTACGGACCTAACAATGAAAAAACGGACCAATACGGACTTGAAGCAAAAAAAAACGGATCTAGTGAGAGCCCTGTAATTTCGGTGCTTGTGGTTTTTAAAATTTCAGTTTAATTAATTTTTTGTTGCAAAATCATTCGCGATATACCAAGGTAATAATGCCGGAATTTAAGCTGCAAATTTCACGCAATTTTAGTGTAGTTTTTCGTATTTATATTATTTAAATTATATTAATAATTTCGAATTTTGCATTTAAATTATTTATTTCTAATTAATAATTTCATTTTTATGATTTCTTAATTCTTCTTATTAATGTGTTTCTGTTTAGCACGCCATTCGCGATTACCGCGGAAATTTCACATGCGGCGTAAACCCTGGTCGAAATATACATTCGTAGATGGTGTATAGCCCGCGGGCTATACAACGATGCAGCTCCGCGGCTTATACACGAGCTTTTGTATGGTACTGCTCGATTTAGGGGTGCGGGCTATACACTGGATGCGGTCTATACACCCGAAAATACGGTAAGTATAATTTTTTTACAAAACCTATGTCCAGCAATCTTCCGTAATCGGGCTGGACATTGCTGACGAGTGTATAGTTGTCGGTTAGTCGAATGATCAGGAGCAATGAATTAGCTTAAAGCCACCTCGATCCTAAAGCTGCGAACGCACCATCCTTCAAACTGTTATCAGTGTCGACGTCGTTTCTTGTGGCCACGCGGTGTTTTTGATTTTTAATGACTTTAAAGGGAAAGGGAGTGATGTCCTGCAAAAGAGGAACCTTTACTTCAAGTAGGGTTGAGCTCCTTATCTCCTGGCCCATTGTTGATTCCCCTCATTCTTTTGTGAATAAACTGCGGAAGGGTGCAGAACAAAAGATTTTCATGAAAACTAGAGAAGGATGGCAAAACAAGCGTCTGTGTGCGTGCAGCCTTAATGTATTTGTTATGTTGTAAAAGGTTTACATAACATTCCCTATTTTAAATTTACATAAATTTAAATTTTTATATTTTGTTTATTTTAATAAACAACTTCAAATTACGAACTTTTAATTTGACAGCAAATTTTACTAAGTTTTTAAATATTAAATTCTAAAATCTTTATTCTTAATTATTTTTTATTTAAAATTACATTTATGGTATTCTATATTTTTTCTCATTCCTCTGCTAAAATTTCAGCATAATTGCTAAAATAGTTTAACAGATAAACGTGAAAATAATTCATATACTTTTCTTTATTCATAATTGTTTTCTATTCACATCGTGCCTCAAAAAAGCAAGCTTTTAGTGCAGAATATGTTCCTTACCTCGGAACACGCCGGAAATTCTATTCAACGTCATAAGACCACACACACAGCAAACGTTCCTTTGCTCCCGCCTCGTAAGAGTGTTGCCATTCCACGGTGATTATTCCAACGCAAAAACATTTTCTGCTGGCTTATTATCGATATACCGTCTTTTGGAGTTTTCTGATTGGCTCGTTTAATGAGAGCGTACTCAGAATGTGACAGATGTTTCAAAAAAGATTTCAGTTCGTTATTTTTGTCGTAAGACTGAACATCGATTTGGGGGCATTCCACGTCAAATCAGGCAGTAAAATATCAATATGTAACCCACCATCACAGATTTTAATGAAACTGCGTGTGTTTGTTCTTACTATTAAGATATGATCACCAGTAATTTTTTTTTGCTCCTTGGTGAAATAGTTTCTGAGAAAAAATTGTCAAAATTTTGAAAAACTGCCGTCAGTTGGCATTCTTGATAGCTCGGTTTTCAAATGTAGCATGTCATATATATAATCATATTTCAATATCTACTCTACAAATCATCTTCAAATAATTTATGCACAATATTTAGGGTACGCAGCTTATGAAAAAAATATATTGTTACGCTTATAACATTTTAAGTGTGTCTAAAAAAATATTTAAACTTTGAAGTCGTGAATTTTTTATGAAAAATAATGCATTAACAAAAAAAGCATTATCAACAAAAGGCGGTATTTTTATTAAATTTATTTTTTATGGGAGATATACTTAAAGGTGTCCTTTACCTGATTCTGAAATAAAAATAGTGGGATTTTGGGTGTTTTTGGTAGTATTTCCTATTTAAAAATATTTTGAGGTGCATTTCATATCAAATCAAGCAGAGTCATTCCATGTCAGTTCCCCGAAGCCATTTAATCACTGTCACAAATTTCAATGAAATTGGGTTTGTTTATAGCTTATTTTAAGACGTAATCACCTTTAATTTTCTTGATCCTAAGTAAAATATTTTTTAAGATAAAAAATATCAAAATTTTGAAAATTTTTTTTAAATTTTTTTAATGACAGTTCGATATTCAAAGACTGCATTAAAAAAAAAAAGTCATTTCAATATAAAATCACTAAATAGGTTTCAAATAATGTATATGTGACAAATAATGTAGGCTGATTATTATTTCTTGTTTTTTATCATGTTTAAACACTAAGAGTGTCTTTTATCTTATGAATTTCTAAAATCAAGAATTTTGTCAAAAATAATGTGTTAATCAAAAATTTATTATTAACCGAAAGCAGGGTGTTATTGCTTTTTTTTAATTGTACGTAAAAATATCTTTTAAATGGTTATAAAATAAAAATAGTGAACATATGAGAAAAAATTATCAAAATTTTGGGAAAATGCCACGAGTTGCCATTAATGATTGTTCAATTTTCAAAGGCCTCATTTTATATATAAAATCATATTTCAATAACTAATAAAGAAATCTTCTTCAAATAATTTAAGCAAGGTAAATAAAGTATGTAGATTATGAAAAAAATATTGCTGTAATGTTAAAAAATATTTAAATGTGTCTAAAAAATTGTATAATCTTTGAAATCAAAAATATTTTACAAAAAATAATGAAATTATTAAAAAATCTTTATCAATCAGAGGCGGAGTTTCTATGACTAATTTTTTAATTTTAAATTGTACATAATACTACATTATAACTGGATCTGAAATAAAAATAGTGGGATTTTGGTTGGTTTTAGTAGTATTTAAATCATATTTAAAATTATCAATATTTTCAAATGTAAAACCTATCCAATGTATCATCCCTGGAAATATTTTTATTTATACATTTATTTTATTTTTCAAATTATCTTTTATGTTCGTTTCTTAAGGAAAAAAATAAACAATATTGTTTTTTAGTAAAACTTCTAGGGCGAAGAGCAATTATCCCTTTCCAAAAAAGAGAAATATCACTACACTGTAAAAAAAAATTTGTAAAGTTACTAAAATTTTTCTAGGAAACTGGGATTCCAGGAACTTTTTATGTAACGGCAACAAGAAAAATTCCTGTAACAGATGCTGTTACAGAAATTTTTGCTGTTGCCGTTACATAAAAAGTTCCTGGAATCCCAGTTTCCTAGAAATATTTTAGTAACTTTACAGATTTTTTTTTACAGTGTAGCTCCTCACCGCCCAATAGAAATTTTCAAAATGACAATCCTAATCTTTAAACTCATATTTGGCTGTTAATATTCAAAATTTAGCATTGAGCTGCTAATATTGAAAAAAAATACCAAATTTCACTCTTTTGAAGAAAATTTTGACGTATTGTGCTTTAAATATATGCAAAAAATGCATAATCCATTATATTTATATCTTTCAAATAACTATATCTAAAAAAATATTTAAAACTTAATGAGTTGCACTTTTGTAACTTTATTCAGTTTCTGATGATATGTACCGTAATTTCGGGTGTATAGCCCGCAGATCAAACAATTCAGTTTGGACCCAGAGATTTTATTCAGTGTTTGAAGACCAATATTTACTGTGATCTAAAAAGTTACATTTTATTTTTAAAAATTTCTGGGTCGAAACACGATTGTTTGATCCGCGGGCTATACACCGGAAATTACGGTAATTTGATTTATTTCATCACAGTATTGCTGAAAGATGGATTTTCAACATATATATGTGTGTATATATATCCCTGTTCTCAAACAAATTATTTAAAAATTTATTCATTTATGTTTAATAAAGCATATATATATTGTTTATACACTTATAGAAAATACATATAGTAAATTTTATGATATTATGTCAATAATGTCTAAAAGTAAAGAACTTATCTAATAGTATGTAACGAAAAATTTAACATCTGGTGTAATGACAACAAAATTTTATAATTGTTTTACTTAATTTGGATGAATGAAAAAAGCTTACATGTTTATATTTTATTGAAGTACAGGTGAAAATGTCACAAAGACATTCCTACCTCAACAACCACTGAGTATGTCACATTCACACTACAGATGATTTTTTTTTCTTTTTGATCTTTCGGGTTTGATTTCAGATGGTAATTAATTAATTAGTTTTATTAGAAGTGTCATTGCAGTCAGCATATTAGGCTCACTATTTTTTTTATATAATTTGTTTTGATTGACTCGATGAACAACAATATATAAAAGGGACCATTTCATGACTTTTCAATTAAAAGCTGATTTATAAATTCATCATGTTGTTTAGTTATTATTATCGTCTTAAGATAATAAGTTGATATTAAAATTGTTAAATGCAGTTTATTTATTATTTGAACAGTTGAAAGTATTTTTCAATAAGAGTGGGCTGTTGATTTTAAGTCGGCTGTTGAGCAATGTAGTGTTGGTAAAGGAACTGGTACTATTTAATTTAATTTTTATTGCTGTAAATAATATTTGTTATTTTATTATTGTATGTATTATATTTAAGCAAGAGTAGAAATACACGATATCGTAGTCATTTTAGTACATCTTAGCATGAAAAGCTTCAATATTTATCATTAAACATTCACATTTTATGAAAATTTTGTTAAAATTGCTCATATTTTCACTATTTTTATTTTATAACTATTTGAAAGATATTTTTACGTACAATTAAAAAAAGTAATAACAGCCTGCCTTCGGTTAATAATAAATTTTTGATTAACACATTATTTTTCACAAAATTCTTGATTTTAAGAATTCACAAGATTAAACACACTCTTAGCCTTTAAACATGACAAACAACAATAAATAATAATCTGCCTACATTATTTGTCACATATACATTATTTGAAACTTATTTAGTGATTTTATATTGAAATGACTTTTTTTTATGCAGTCTTTGAATATAGATCTGTCATTAAAAACATTTTTAAAAAATTTCAAAATTTAGATATTTTTTTTATCTTAAAAAATATTTTACTTGTAATCACCTTTAATTTCCTTGATCCTGTCTTAAAATGAGCTATAAACATACCCAGTTTCATTGAAATTTGTGACAGTGAATTAAATGTCTTAGGCGAACTGACATGGAATGACTCTGCTTGATTTGATTTGAAATACGCCTCAAAATATTTTTAAATATGAAATACTACTAAAAACACCCAAAATCCCACTACTTTTATTTCAGAATCAGGTAAAGGACACCTTTAAGTATATCCCCCACAAAAAATAAATTTAATAAAAATACCGCCTTTTGTTAATAATGCTATTTTAGTTAATGCATTATTTTTCATAAAAAAATCACGACTTCAAAGATTAAACATTTTTTTAGACACACTTAAAATGTTATATAAGCGTAACAGTATTTTTTTTCATAAAATACGTACCCTATATATTATGCATAAATTATTTGAAGATGATTTGTGGAATAGATATTGAAATATGATCATATTTATGTCATGCTACATTTGAAAATCGAGCAGTCAAGAATGCCAACTGATGGCAGTTTTTCAAAATTTTGACAATTTTTTTCTCAGAAACTATTTGACCAAGAAGTAAAAAAAAAAATACTGGGAATCATATCTTAATAAAAGGAACAAACACACGCAGTTTCATCAAAATCTGCGATGGTAAATTTACATGCCTGCCTGAACTGACATGGAATGAATGACCCTTTGGTGATCGGCAATTTTTAAGCCGTCGCCGGTGGGCCTTCCCTGCAGTGATACAACGATTTCAAAAGGACATATCTTGATTTTGTGAAGATTTATAGAATCATTTATCCCATTTATCATAATCATTTATCATTATTATTCATTAAGTTTTTCCTTTTGCGAAATTACCGAGATGCTAATAGCGTACATTGAGAAAGCACATTTTCAATCTGGATTTGGCCGGTTTTCGATATTATGTTCACTGTTCCTCAGACATCAATGAAGTACCTATTTAATAACACTTTATTGTGAATCAAACCTTTTTAGAGTAAAGGTTTACTTTTCTTCTTAATTAATTACTCGAACTCCGAAGACTTTCTTTTACAAAGACATACAATCTAAAACTTTCAGAATACAGTAGAACCTCTTTTATCCGAAACTCTCGATTAACCGAAATCCATTTTTGAAGCTTTTTTTTACTATCAGATTGCTTGTGTGTAAAATCCATTTTGAAAGCTTTTTTTTAACTACCATATTCCACGTGTGCAAGCGGTCCTTTCCAAACTACGAGTATATATAAATATTTTCGATCCCCTTTCTTAGAGTTCCTTTAAATTTAACTTGTAAGCCGCGGAGTGGAACGAAGAAAACGAAAAATTAGCAATGCTGAAGCTTTTGAATGTTTTGAAAAAGGTTTGGCATGGCTGGAGCAGCAGAAAGACTGTGATAATGATGAACTAATAATATTAAAAAACTCTGTGATACAGCTTCAAAGCAAAGGCAGTCGAAACTGCGATAAACAAAACATTTTTCAAACCCTTGTGATCTATGTAAAAGGCACTTAATTTCAAAATTAAAATGCAGGTAATTTATTCTTGTTTCGATTTTGCTATTGCTTTATTTTTATTAAGCACTTGTTACCATAATGCGAAATATTGCATCTATTTCTCCTTAATCTTAAAATTGAAGCATTCTCGATTATCCGAAAAATTCGATTTTCCGAAAGAAGGTCGGTCCTAATTATTTCGGATAATCGAGGTTCTACTGTAATCCATTACTAAAGTATCTTCGTTATTTGTGTTAATAAAGTACACTCTAAAGTCGATTATTTGTGTAATGCGTCTTCAATATAGAATGCACTAATGGTGTCTACTACATAATAACATATAATATAAATATATTGCAATATTTATATGTATCTTCTGCAAGGATCCTTCGCCGCTCGCTATATTTTTATATAAATAAAATTATTAGTTTGGCAATATTGTTTTTGTTTCATTTTGTGTATCCATACTTACAGTGTTTCAAGGGGTGGGTAATCTTTTTGTTTTCTTTTTCAGATATATTTTAATTTAATAACAACGCGTATTTGATCTCCACTATACGGTCATAATGTGATTTTGGGGAATGTGAATTGAATTTATTTGATTCAATTTGAATTTTTCAATTGAATGTTCGCTCCAATTCACATATCCCAGAGTCATAGTACAGTATTAAACTCCTCAACTGTCCCAAACCCGCTCTTTGATGTGTTTAACGTGAGGAAAATCGTTTAAGAAATTTTCAGGTAGACTGTTCGGTAGTAACCGCTGATCATTATTCGATATGAGATGAATAATTTAACAATGAAATTTAATTTCAGTATTTATCTTTTTACATTTTATCTTCAAAAATCATTTTCTTTTGAATTCGGTAATCTCTTACTGCTGCTCTCAAATCCAAACTGGCTATTTTCTGACACATTTTAAAATTCTATTTTGTTCGCAGAGCAACCAAATTGTAGGCGCTATTAACCCCTTAACGGTCGCATTAAATTACGGTTTAAAAATTTAAACTGCGTATTGGCACCACTTTTTTGAAAAAAGAAATATTCAACTTATTTAATGACAGGTAAAATGATACCATAGTAAAATGAATTACACTATTTTATAAAACTGGTGGGAATCAAACAATCTGAATAAAGATACACCCCGTGAATATCACGGAAGCGAGAATTAAGGGGTTAAGAAATTATGTACTCGAACTTTTATTTTATTTTCCGCCAAAGACAAGATATTTTTCAGAAAATGCTGCCAAGCTTGACGTTTTGAACCAAATTTCTGTACGCCGCAGTTTAGAAAAGGAAAAAAATTGCCGCCCTGAGGCAATAATACCTTATAACTCAAGATGTAATTTGCTTATCGAAAGAATTAAAAAAACTGATTACCAATTACTTCAATAATCATGCCTGCGAGTATCGTGCATTTATGTTTAAAAATGAGTCAGAAAACATGTCAAAAAGTTTCGCATTATTGAGGAAGGGGGATGAGAGTCATCTTTTCAGAACTAGCTTCAATGATGGTTCTCTGAATTTCATAGACATAGCCTAATGTGCTGCGCTTTCAGTTACGACTTCTTGATGCATCCTAGGTATATCCGATTTCTGTTAAGAAAACATCAGTCCGAAGAATTGGAATTTCAATGCATCTTAAACATTTATGTCCTCCCAAATTATGAATTCATGAAGATTTCATCTTCTAAAGCATTTTTCGTGAATTTTTGAAACTACATTAGAAGATCTACACAATCATTTAATAAATTAAAGATCTACACAATCATTTAATAAATTTAAGAAGGATTTTGTCAATTAAAATTAATTAATTAGATTTGAATTTATAGGGATTTTGTGCAATATTTATAACTCCACTCAAATCTTTTATTTAAAATATTTTTTTGGTATTTTGTAGAATTAGGAAATGTGCAAATATAATGTTCTTACAATGGAAATATTTCCTAACTGAAACTACCCCCCCCCCCATCCACGGCCGAAACTAAGGGGGGGGGGGGGTAGAGGAGGTACGTGCCCCTGGCGCCAGAACGAAGAGGCGCCATTTGAAGTATTATACCTATGGAATGGATCATTTTCTTCTAATGGACTTATGGCTTCCATTATTATGAAACAGCCATTATAAATGAAGTGTTAGAAAAAAAAATATGGCCATTTTTTTTTCCATTCTGACCTGAAAATCAGAGTTCTAACTTTTTACGACTGCTCTTTCATCTTCACCTAACACTTCATTTATAATGGCTGTTTTATAATAATGGAAGCCATCAGTCCATTAGAAGAAAATAACTCGGTTAAGCGGGACTCGGATAATCGGGACTCTACTGTATATTTCATTTTAAAAATAATCTTCAGACTATTTTTGTTGGTGTTCAGAGGAGGGGCATGACCACCGTGACCTCCCCTTTGGATCCACCATTGTAAATTACGTAGTACGTGTAATACATATTTTATGATGACATTTTAAATTTTAAAACAAGTCAGCTATTAGAAAATTTGTAAAATTCTCTTTGTAAATATACTTTGCGGAAGAGGGGAGGGGGGCGAAAATTCATGTTTGCCCCGGGTGCAAAAAAGGCTAGTTTCGGCACTCCAATCTTTCAACGTCAAGAAATCTGAAAAGATGCAAAGGCAAAAATAAATCATCCTTTTAAAACTATTTTCATTTTGTGTTACGAATAATGCTTTTAAAACAAGATACAGTAAAGTATCTATAACTCATTCTAAACTGTATTACTACTAATCGGTTTATTAAATAAATTTTATAACAATTTATTTTAATGATACTTTAAAGTACCCTCGGGGCATAAAGTGTTAAAGGAAAAACTGACACGCTTCCAAACCCCCACCAGTAGTTCCATAGCGTAATCGGCAAGTCTTCCGTAATGTGCTAGACAAATACTCATCATCCCTATCAATGCAATTTGTGAAGGAAATCCATGGTTTATTGGGTAGTGTTTTAGCAAGGCTGCATACCAATTCTTCCGTTCCATCATCATCGAAGGTGCATTTATTCAACCACATTTCTTTCAAAGTAGGGCAGCTTAAAAGTATATCTCTGAGAAATTTCACATCCAAAATAATATATCGAAAGTGGATTGTTTTCGCCGAAGGATTCTTGCACCATATTAAAATTTGGGTTTTTATATCGAGAGATAACGTGCCAAATCTGAATGAAATGGTTTCCAAGTTTGGTGAAGATGAGAACAGTAAACACAGTGATTTGTCAAGTGAAGGATTAATACTTTCTAAAAAAAACTTAATTAAACATGGAAAAATTGGCTTTAAATCGCCATCATCAATAAAATTTACAGTATGAGTTTCCAATTCCTTAAGAACGGGACAATATATTGCCAATACATGAACAGATACGGTACATCTATTAAGCTTTAAAAACCTTAATTTAGATCCATTAGTTTTTATGAAATCATCTATATTTATTTTTGGATCTGGTTCATATGTATTAAATTTTAAATATAGTCTCTTAAAATGAGTGTCGTTGAGTAAATCAAGTTGTTCTTTGTCTAATATACGACAAGCTAGTGATTCCAATTTAGGACATATAGTGAGGCATATTTTAAGAACATCTGTATAATTCGCGAGATGAGTAAGTTCTATTAAATCTAATTCAACTAAATTATAGTAATGCACTTTTTGAAAGTTAGACAGACTTTCTTCATGAATAGAACATAACGCATGAGCAGCGTTTTCGTAATCAAACCGCTCAAGCAATGGTAAGTTTCGAATTAACCGTTCAGCACCGTCGATTGTGACAAGAGTATCCCGAATAAAAACAAATTTTAATTCAGGACATGGGATCAAGCCATGCTCGTCACACAGGTATTTAACTCCATTATCAGTAACGTTAAATGATGAACTCACGTCGATTCCAACTAGTTTAGGGTAATATTCAGCTATAATTTCCAGAATATCATCATTGCACTGTCTAAAACTGATTTTTGTAAGATTTGGTAAACGGCAAAATATATCACTCAAGGAGTTCATATAGCGACTATTAATGAACCATTGGCTATCAAAGAAAGTTAAATGTTCATTTAATAAGAATTCAAAGTACTGATCTTTCAATTTCTCAGCTTCGTGTAATTCTGTGACTAGTTGACCTGAGAATCTCCTCTGTAAAAATTCAAATCTTCGCTGAAGATTCCTATCCTTTGATACACTAAAGGCAAAATAAAATCTCTCGAAATTTTCAATAATTAAATTGATGCATAACTTTTCTAGTGGAAACATCGTATCATTCCTCACAAATTAAAGAAAAAATTTTTTTTTGTCGATTCAATTCTTTAATAAGTTCAGTTTTCAGAAGCCTTCGTTGTATTTGAGTTCATCGGTTCTTTCGAATCGGCGAGATTTTCTTCCCCTAAAAATAAAACAGAATACTTTCAATAAAACTACAAATTATAAATGCCATAGGAATCGATATATTTAATAATTAAATAGATTAAATTTAGAAAATCAAAAAACCAGACTGCGCAAAAAGCGAACTAATTAATTATTTCTCATCAATGTGAAACTATTCTTTATATTACTTACCTATTTTTTTTTATTTACTTGTATTGATGACTTTGACGTCGTGTTTAATTGTTAGTTCCTATCTATAAACACTGTTTTGATGAGGCCTATAGATGTCTATGAAGGTTAGAGTTGTAGTAAAGCAAGAAATCCAACCTACACAATTTCCAGGTTGTGTAACATTTAAACGGAGCTTCTGACTGTAAAATAGTCAATGAAACATGTCTTCATTTTGAAAGACCTGTCCCATGATATGCCACTCAATAGGGTGCGTAAAAAAAATTTTCTTATCTACCGCCATTTTGAATTTATAAAAACAAAACTTAACCTATAACCATTGGATAGTTAAGACGAACCGATAGAGACCTCATTCATTAAAATCCATCCAGCCGTTGGGATGTTTCGAGGGTATAAAAAAATCCACATACCCAGATACGCATGAAACACATAACCCTTTTTTTGACAGTCGGGTAAAAAGAACATTTATCATTTTTTCCTATTACATCACTAGGCTAAATGTTTCAAATATCTGAACATAACAACATTAAAATGTACTTCAAACAATATCGCGTTTACAAATTATTAAAATTTTTATGCGTTTCCTCTTTGTAAAATGAATTATAAATGCTACACTATTTTCTATATTGAATATGTTGCCATGTGTCTCAATAACATACCCTAATATCCCAGCAAGTCGATGTGACACCACAACTTTCATTATTATATCGGTGACCAAAATGCAGCTACTTTGTCACATTTATGTGACAGTCGTTTGGTGACTCCCCTGAATTTATTGTGACCACTCACTAGGTGACTTAATTCTGATACTTTTAGTTCATCACATTATGACTCTGAAGGAATCATGATTTGATGTCTTTATGGTAACCCCTTCTTTGTAGAGAGTCACCAGATGACTTGTTGTGAGTCTTTTATTCGTCAGATTATGTCTCTCAGGTGACCAAAATTTGACGAATCTACTGTAACCATATCACGCTTTCATTTTAATATTTTTAAATGCTTTTTTATGCATAGGATAGCTGGGGACGATTTATAACCAAGTTAGTTTTTATTTTTGATTTTGTTTATAGTTGTTTTATTATATTAGGATAGTTTCTCGGTTCCGAAAGTGAAGGTATATATATTTTTTTAATATGAAACATAAACCAAAGAAGTAAAAACTAGCCCGGTTATAGATCGTCCCCAGCTATCCTATGCAAAAAAAAAAAAAAAAAAACATTTAAAAATAATATAAAGTAAGCGTGATATTTGAAAATAACCTTCCCATAGACTTAACATTAGCGTTTTCGTTTCTTACCGTGACTATAGTAGTCCCTTTGAGACCACTTCAGTCGCGAGAAGAAAGGAAAACTCTAATGTTAAGTCTATGGGGGCGTTATTTTCAAATTTCTCGCTTTGATTTTAATATTTTTGAATGTTTTTTTTTGCATAGGTTAGCTGAGGACGATCTACAACCGTGCTAGTTCGATTTTGGTTATAGTTTTTTTTTAATGTTAGGAGAGTTTCAATTTCAGAACCGGTTTTGAAAGTGAAAGTAATCTTTTTTTAAACATCTGAAACCGAATTCGAAAATGTAAAAACTAGCCCAGTTGTGGCTCGTCCTGAGCTATCCTATGCAAAAAAAAAAAAAAAAAAAAAAAAAAATTAAAAATTAAAAATAATAAAATTTAAGCGAGATATTTGAAAATAACGCCCCCATAGATTTAACATTAGCGTTTTTGTTTTTTCCCGTGACTAGTATGGACTCTTAAGAGCCTACACTAGCCACTCAAAAAGACCCGGATGATAATGTTAATCCTATGGGGAAGTTATATTAAAATATCTCGCTTGAATTTTGATATTTTCGATTTTTTTTCCTTTTTTGCATAGGATAGCTAAGGACGATCTACAACCGTGCTAGTTTTTAATTTTGGTTACATATTTTTTGTAATATTAGGATAGTTTCAATATTAGAACCGGTTCAAACCGGTTCCGAAAGTAAAAGTAATTTTCAAAAAAAAATATGAAACCAAAATCAAAAAAGTAAAAACTAGCCCGGTTGTAAATCATTCTCAGCTATCCCATGCAAAAAAATTCATTCGAAAATATCAAAATTCAAGCGAGATATTTGAAAATAACTTCTCCATAGGATTAACATTATCATCCGGGTCTTTTTGAGTGACTAGTGCAGGGTTGGCGAACCTATGGCACGCGTGCCAGACTTGGCACGTATGACAATTTCTCAGGCACTCGAAAAAATTGCAATTATTTTTGCATGAATCAACACATCAAAAAAATTTTCTGTTCTTGTGATATTATGCAGCGTTTTCGACATGCATTTTGCCTTTCTATAAGATTTTAAATAAAGCTGAATTTTCCAAATTATTCTTTTTAGACAATCACTGCAGTAAGATCGCAAACGCATCCGATTTATATGCATGTTTATAAAACAATCAAAATATGAATCAGGTATAAAGCATTCTCCATCGAACATATAACAACAAAAATCTCATCAATAATTTATTGATACATTGTTTAATGCAACTTGGATAATTATAATTAGATGTTGCATTAATAATAAGGTTAAAAATTTCTGAAATAAAATTTTGTAATTTTATTTCCTTATTATAGTGAAAGTATTACATAAATTAATCATTTTTACGAATTAAAATTTCATTAATTTAATGACTTATTCCTATATACAGAGAAATAGCATTTTGATTTTTAATATTTTTAAAATTATTAATGCATGAAAGCAACGGATTATTTAACTAGTGTTTTGTATAAAAATCGTACGTTGCAAAATTATTTTATGTCAAAATGTGGCACGTTACACCGTTGTTAGGTATTGTTGGTTGACTTTTTGGCGCGTGCAGGTAAGAAGGTTCGCCGATCCTGGACTAGTGTATGCTCTTACCTCCAATCCGAAATTGCCGTGGCTGCGATTTGTGACGAGTGACGAGGTGACATTTTTCGGATTACGTAGTGAATCATCACAAATTTTTTTTATAATTTATACTTCTATTATAAAGTAACGTTTGTTTCTTTGTAAAGGGTAATAGTTGGAACTACCGAACCGATTTCAAATATAATGGTGGTAAAATGTTTGTGACTATCTCTGCTCCAACATAGGCTACATTTTATGTCTGTACAATAACCTTTACGTGGGAGCAGGAGAGAAAACCGCGACTTCTGTTATATTATTGGGGATAAAAATTCTAAATTTGGTGTGGTGATAACTTTTAAGATGTAAATACTTCTATAAACGGCTTCTAAAAAATTCGAAATCTAAAAATGTGAAATGAGCGGAAAACGTTCTAAAGACGTTCTAAATTACGATTTATTTGGAACTGTTAAGACTAGAAACTTACAATTTGGCATGTCTGTTACTTTAGAGACGAATATGCTCGTCCAGAACAGTTTTCAAAAAATTCGAAATTTAAAAGTGTGAAATGAGCGGAAAACGTTCTAAAGACGTTCTAAATTATGATTTATTTGGAACTGCTAAGACAAGAAACACACAATTCGGCATGGCTGTTACTTTAAAGACGAATACGCTCGACCAGAACAGTTTTCAAAAATTCGAAATTTAAAAGGGTGCAAGAGCAAATAACGTTCTAAAATTGTGATTTATGTGATACAGTTGGTATAGAAGTTTCGAATTTGGTATGGGGCTAATTTAAGATGCAAATGCTCGGTAAGGACTGTTTCTAAAAAATTCGAAATTAAAAAAGATGAAATGAGTTGAAAGCGTTCTAAATTACGATTATTTGGAATTGTTAAGGCTAGAAACTTACAATTTGGCATGGCTGCTACTTTAGAGACGAATATGCTCGCCCAGAACAGTTTATTGAAAATTCAAAATTTAAAAGGGTTCAAGAGCAAATAACGTTCTAAAATTGTGATTTATGTGATACAGTTGGTATAGAAGCTTCGAATTTGGTATGGGGCTATTTTTAAGATGTAAATGTTCGCTAGGAACGGTTTCTAAAAAATTCGAAATTAAAAAAGTTGAAATGAGCTGAAAACGTTCTAAAAACGTCCTAAATACGATTTAGTTGGATTTATTTAAATTAGAAATTAGAAATTTAGTATAGTGGTTATTTTTTAGACGCAGATGCATAGTATAAGCTGTCGATTAAAAATTCGAAATTTAATGGTTCAAAATGAGCATAAGTCCTTCTAAACTACAGTTAATTTACAATTATTAGGGATAGAAACTTAAAATCTGACATCTCTGTTATTTTTAAGAGGTAAAAGCTCGCACAGAACAGTTTCTAAAAAAATCGAAACTTAAAATAAAAAATGAAATGAGCGGAAAATCTTCAGAATTCATTCTAAATTACCATTTATTTTGAATTAATTTTATTTCTTCTCATTAATTTAAATCTGGTATTTAATTAAGTTTAGTCAAACTGCGGCTTCGTTAGTAATTTTTGAATTATCCGTAGATGTATAATTTCCTCTAATAAAAATTTTTGTAATAGTTCTTTGGTACTTAAAAGTACCATCGGAGCATAAAAGTTTAATCCTTTTTAAATGTTCCCTATATATAGAGAGCATATTTACAGCATATATAGCAGGACAGTAATCAGATAAGGTAGGGTGAGGTGGGGTGATCCCCCTCCCACCTGCCAAGCAACTTATAATTTTTAACGATACCCCTTTCATAATTTTTAACGATATCATCAGTATTATATTTTAAAAATTTAAAACTTTGTAATCAGAAGCTTTATGATAGAAGAGGAAGGGGAGGAGGGGAGAACTTATTTTCTAATTACACTGCTCAAAACAATTAAAGGATATTTGAAGTTTTATATAAAATAAAGATATAAACGAAATTTTTTTTTGCGCCGAAAATAGAAGAAGAGAATCACAAATGCAAATTTTTCTGGTTTTCAAACTGTGGAGTATGCAAATTTTGAGTTCAACGTCAAAAACGTCGCTTCAGCGACAGCGAATGAAATTTGACTTTCAACTGCATAAAAGAGAATGAAGACAAGGATGATCGGCATTCAGTGATTGCTTTGTTTAGATGAGTACGATGTCTCAGCGAAGTCATTTGACAGATTCAGAAGCTTTGAGAATTGTTGGTAGGTTAGAAGGGGGCCAAACTCAAGCCGAAGTAACGCAAGCCATTGGAGTGTCACAAAGTGTCATTTCCAGGATCTGGAACCGTTTTTTGGAGAGTGGATGTGCAGGCCGAAGACCAGGGCAAGGTCGTAGACGGGCAACAACGCCCAATGAAGATCGGTATTTAGCGTTAACAGCTCGGAGACACCGAACCATGAACGCTACTCTTCTCCAACAACACCTTCGCTCGGCTACAGGCACCACGATTTCAACTCAGACTGTCCGAAACCGGCTCCATGCTGTAGGTCTGTATGCTCGCCGACCGATGGTATGTGTTAGATTAACATCAAGGCATCATCGCGACCGCAGGGAGTGGGCAACCGAGCATGTCAACTGGAGGAGAAATGAATGGAGCAATATTCTGTTTTCTGACGAGTCCCGTTTTTCTGTGCATCCGGATAATAGGCGTATTTTCATCTGGAGGGACCGTGGCAGTAGGAATAATCCTGCGTTCGTGCACGAAAGTGTCAGATTTGGCGGTGGAGGAGTGTTGGTGTATGGTGGCATCTCCATTGACGGGCGCACTGACCTCTACATCATTCGAGATGGAGCTCTGACTGTTCGCCGATATAGGGATGAGATCCTCAGACCTATTGTGGTCCCTTACGCTGCAGCAATCGGAGATAACTTCATTTTAATGGACGATAACTGCAGGCCACATCGTGCAAACCTGGTGGAGGATTTCCTTTTCGAGGAAGGAATCGTTCGAATGGAATGGCCAGCGTGTTCTCCAGACATGAATCCAATCGAGCACGTTTGGGACGCTCTAGGAAGACTAGTTTCTGGCCGCCAACAACCCCCACAAACTCTCCAAGAACTGGAAAGAGCTCTTCTGGAAGAGTGGGGCAGAATACCTCAACTCGTCATTAATAGCCTCATTGAGTCCATGCCTCAAAGGTGTTCAACGTTGCTGGCCGCCCGTGGAAACCATACCCCCTACTGAAAATGATTTTCTTTGAAGAAAACACCTTTTCTTATTCTTTTTTTCTCATATGCACAAATTGTGTTTTTTTCCTTTAGTACACAAATGCGCAATAAAATGCATTTTTTTCTGCCAAACATGTGTAATTTATTCTCATATAACCTACTATGTCTGTCGACCATGTATCAATCAGCTAAACAGTTTACCAGATACAAAATCCACCTAAAACTGCAATATCCTTTAATTGTTTTGAGCAGTGTATATGTATATTTAGTTACCATTAAAATAGAGGGGGAAATGTGAGTAAATAAAGAAATAAAACAAAAGAATGAATTGGGTCCCATAATGTTTAAAAAGGGTTTAAAACTATTCAATACATGAAATTGCTGTTTATTTACAACTAGGACATACAAAAAGCGTTATATTTCAAAATACAGTTTTTAATACAAAATACCCCCCCCCCCTTTTTTTTTAGTAGCATCTTAATAGTGTCTTTAAATATATACAGGATTGGTCAAAATTATTTAAACGTTTAATAGGAAAAGTTTTAATAAAAATCATATTCACATTTAATCCTTTATGTACTGAATTATGAATTCATGAAAATTTTATCTTCTAAAGCATTTTTCGTGAATTTTGAAGCTATATTAAAAGATTTACATAATCATTTAATAACTTTTAGAAGGATTAATTAAATTTGAATTTATAGGGATTTTGTGCAATATTTATAACCCCACTCACATATTTTACTTTAAATATTTTTCTAAGTGTTTTGTAGAATTAGGAAATATACAAATATAATGTTCTTACAATAGAAATATTTCCGAATTGAAAAATACCCCCACCCCCTCGCCCAAACGCCAAGAAAGCTGAAAAGATGCAAAGGCAAAAGAAATATCATTCTTTTAGAAATATTTTTGTTTTGTATAACCCATAATGCTTTTGGAACAAGATAAAGTAAAGCATCTATAACACATTCTAAACTGTATTACTACTAATCGATGTATTAAATGAATTTTATAACAAAGTTATGTTAATGATACTTATAAGTACCTTCAGTAGATAAAGGGTTACACGGAAAAAACATTTATTTAACACACTTGAACGTATCTAATGTAAGATAACCACCTGTTGTACTTTGTCACCAACGCACGCCATGATTACACTCCAAAAAAGAAATTGCTACCACTAAAGTGTTAACATAATTTTGATTAACCCTATATTTACACATGATATTAATAGACTAAAAGAAATGGCCAAATTCAGTTTCTTAGAAGTAAAAAGGGGGAAAATAAATCAAATTTTAAAGTGAAGTTTATTGGAAATTTAACAATAATTAAATATTTCACTTCGTCAGTCGCCAGATACTCCAAACATTCTCACGACACACTTGTATCAGACGCGTAGGATGTCTAAAGTAGTGTTCAGAGAAAGAATATTTTCAACACATAACACAAATTTCCCCAAAAATAAAGATTTTTTCCTTTCTTCTATCTTCACAAGAAGAAAGTATAAGGAAAGGGCATGTTTACAAACAAACACTTCCGTCAACCAATCTACTACTACATTTTTATCTTAGCGATTATTGCAGGAATCACACTTGGCGACGTAGGCCAATCATGTCATAGATCTGTTAAATCAACCTGATAAAGACCAATCAAATTCCCGGGGTTCATGTGTAGAGTGGAGTAATAATGAGTGAACAGGTTTTTCTTGCTGACCAACAGTAATTCGACCAACACTGACGTCAGCTGCCCTTTCCTTATTGGATTCGCGAAAAAAAAAATCGAATTCCGGTTTTCGACGAATTTATATGTTTTAGAAGGTTCTGAACGCGATTTGAGGTTTTTTAGAAAATTTCTGTCTGTCACTCTGTTTGTGAGTCTGTCTGTATGTGACAAAATTTTGTGGACGCTCTATCTCAAGAACTAATGCGCGGAATTTCACAAAACTTTAGATTCAGTTAGACCTTGATATAAACAAGTGCTTATTAGTTTTTGGTGTATATCGCCCAACAGGTACGCTGCTATGCTGCATTTTTCATAATTTCCGCAATAGGTTTATCTCAATAACTAATGCACGGATTTTCATAAAACTTCAGATTCAGGTATACCTTGATAAATATTGGTTCAGATTATATTTTGGTGTAAATCGCCCAACAGGTGGCGGTGCTGTACTGCATTTTTCACGATTTCCGCAATAGCTCTGTCTCAAGAGCTAATGCACGAATTTCCATCTAATTTCAGATTCAGTTAGACGTTAACACAAGTTGTTCCTGATTAGGTTTTCGTATCAATCGCCCAATAAGTGGCGTTGTTATGCTGGATTTTTCACGATTTTTACAACAGCTCTCTATCTCAAAAACTATGCACGGTGCTGGACAGATTATTACACCTGTTTATTTTCTATTTAATTTACATCCAAAATTGTTGATTGGTCCAAATCATCCAAGCAACCTCATAGCAAATTGGTATATAATTTTATATACCTTAGATGAATTCAAATAATATAAGTGATCGTAAATACCTAAATTCTAGTAGAAGAGCAACGCGAAGCATTAATAAAATTAAATTAAAATTCGCGTCAAAATGTAATTATTAAATTTAAATAATTACGAATAAAATTAAGAGTTTGCGTTGTGAATTATTTAGACGAACTCTTCCACCTATGAATTAAACTAAAATTTAAGCTGTAAAAATAAATTGACACACCTTAAACATTATCAATTAAATAATTACAGAAACTTTTTAAAACTTGATTAAATATTTTATTTACATTGAACACAACTATATACAGAAATACATAATATTAATTCAAAAAAAAAAAAAAAAGAAAGCAATACTTTTGTTTGCTTCTCATTATTTTAAGTATACTTAATCTTTAAAAAAAAGACAATATTTTCATTTTACTCTAATTATTATATTTTT
The DNA here is from genome assembly GCA_963932465.1 of Maratus speciosus. Taxonomy (NCBI): domain Eukaryota; kingdom Metazoa; phylum Arthropoda; class Arachnida; order Araneae; family Salticidae; genus Maratus; species Maratus speciosus. Next base: position 138,778,048 of record OZ010797.1, on the reverse strand, counting down.
TTCTTTTTACTAAAAGAATAATTCTCTTTCATTTTTAAATTACCATAATTTTATTTAATTATCGGTTTTGTCGGATCTCAGATTACTCTCTACCATAAAATATCAGAAAAGTATGTTTATGATTTTTCATATGATCTTAAGTGGTAAAAGAAAATGTTTAAAATAGTACCTTTTTTTTTAATATACGGGATGGTGGCCTTTATTCATCAAATTCAGAGTTGTCGCGTTGCTTAGGATCATATTCGATGTCATCCGGATTTCGCTTCGTATCAGAGCGGCAACATCGGGATGGCAGGATGCATAGCTACGGACTTCTGTAGAATAATCCTCTTTATTTTAACCTCAGGAAGACATCCTCAATTTGGCTTTCTTAGGCTCACTCCGATATGTACATCAGGAAGACATCCTCAATTAGGCTTGATTAGGCTCACTCCGATATGTACATCAGGAAGACATCCTCAGTTAGGCTTGATTAGGCTCGCTCCGCTATGTCCATCTCGCCTGGGCATTACTAGGGCTTTTAGGATTCATTGCACGGGCTTTCAGGAGAGCTCCTGCGTCCTCTACATCTTTTTTCAGACTCTCTTTTCAAACCTTATTCTTCTTGCACACCAATTCCTGCAGTGGGTGGAACTATTTTTGTCTAGTCCACTGTTATTGGATGTGAGAAGATTTTTTATTATACTTCGTTAGGCCTATTAGCTAACAGTCTGCAAATGGCCCCTTACATATACTTCAATATTATTATCTGCCTTAAAGTTTGGGTGGTCTGAAAAGCCATAAATTTATCCCAACACTTTTATTGAGGCCATAAATTGATTCCAACGTTTTTATTATTTTACGACTTCTAATTATACACCACTTTCCATTGGCTTGTCATAAAACGACACCATGGCGTCTGGCTATTGTTGTTGTCTGAGATCCGAACTCTATTCAACATTATACATTCATTTTACAATACAACAATTTTTTAAAAATATATATTTAATATTTAAAATCAACTTAATAATTTTTGTATGAACTTACACTCCTATTTTACTTAAATATATAAACATTATAATTTTACACTCATAATTATATTTTATAAAAAATATTTATACAAACAGAAATAACAAATTACGCAATTTTACTTTGATTTAACCAACATGGTGCGGGAACATATCATAGTTATATGTTGCCCAGCATCTCTCCCGGTGTCAGAAAAAATAAAAAAATAAAAACTGATTGCTGGTTTTATTTTTTTTGTAAAGCTTAAAGGAATGTACGTGTCCATATGACTGTGTATCTACACAGTTTTTGAACTAAGTCTGTAAAGTTCAATTGTCAATGGTTCTGGTATATTTTATAAGAAGTTCTTCTATTTTTCATAACAGAAAGTTCAACACATGATAGCATAGTTGTCTGTTGACATTCACATTTATAGAAGACCTCTGTACTGAAAATCAGACGTCTTTCTCGAAGCCTTTTTTCTTTACCACACACATGTTTACTAATTTTGTAACTTTACAGATTAAGTGCCCAAAAAACATTCAAAGCTATAATTTTGTATGAAACTAATATGCCGAAATAAACCGAATTACAAGAAAAATAATGGCATACGCATTTGACATATTATTTCATCACATACAACCTTATGACACAGTGTTTTATCTAAAACACATTTTATACTGAATAAAAGTAAATACAATGCTTGTAATATGACATGTTATATTTTCACATAATTAATCTGATGTATTCAAATTATAATCAGAAAAATATTGTATACAAACTGGTTACATTATTTTATTTATTTATTTGTTACTTCTAACATGTATGATATGTCAAAATATACAAGCTATTTCATCTCCTTTAATATATCATTACGCAATGCTCTCCAACTTTACCCGATACGAGAAAGAGAGAAAAAAAAGAAGAAGGAGGCGAGAATAAAACCAGTTTTTGAACATCCCCTATCCTTTCGAAACGAGGGGGGTGGTCAAGCTACTAATCCCTTTCTGCAAGGTGATTTGTGCTGTGACAAAATTTTACGACTTCCCAAAAGTATGTATTTAAAACCATTTCATGCTTGCAATTACCTTATTAATTAGTATAATTTCTTGATATACTTTCTTCTTAACTAACTGTGCATGCCTGTATGTAATTTTTAACATAATCTATGCATAAACAGTGTATATATTTGTATCATGTCTAATGCAAACCTTCTGCTTTTTTTTTTATTATTTTGCAGGGGAAAAATGGCGATTCTAGCATCTGAATTCTCCTGCCTCATACTGCGACTGAAGCGAGGGTGGCTTTTCATGCTGTCGGGTTCAAATCTAAACCAAATTGCCTTTCAGGATTTAAAAAAAAAATGCATATGATTTTCTTTAACTGATTACATTGTATATTTTTAGACCTTTCTAACAAACACAAATTTTGATTCATGATATTGTTTACTATTAAAATGTAAACAACACGGAAAAATGACTTCTACAGCCTCTCAAAATGCAAAATATGCATTACGCTGACCTGAAAAATGCACCTTCATTTAATACTATTAAATAGTGTTGTCAGAAAATGCCATTGACGAAGAAGAGAACAATTTTTGTGTCTTTAATTATTATTTATTTAGCCAACAATTCTATCTTAAAAGATTGTTAAATTTTCATATTTATTTATTTTTTTACTGAATGAAATAAAAATTTATTTATTCAAAAATTAATTTATCATTAACATTCCGTATGTGAATTCTACTGTCTAAACTTTAATGATATGTTTAAAAAGTAAAAGATACTAAATTATTATTATTAATCAAACATTAATAATTATTATTTAATTATAAAAAAAATGTTATTAATACACTTGTATAATTTTAAAAAATACAAAAGCAAATGATAATTACTACGTAACATCGTATGCAGCCATCTATGAGTACCCGGCCGGACCAAAGAACTTCTGCCAGCAGAAAAAATCTTTGTATACTCACAAACAACCACATCCAATTTTTTTTATAGATCAAGTTTTTACAATAATTACTGTACGTACTATAAAAAAAATTAAGTAAATAAATTTATTAAGCCATACTACATATTTTAATAAAAATAAGGCCAATACATATAAATATATTTATTTATTTATTTTGTTTCCTTATGTTAAATTGGCCAAATTATATAAAAAAAAATTTTATGAACTCACACACTCAAATTTATCAATACTATGTATATTTATATGTGTTAAATTTGGAATTGCATTTAATTCTAAGGGAAAGTAAAGAGAAAAAAAAAATGCTTAAATTCTAAAATAACATAAATTTATAAAATATTTCATTAAAAAAAAAAAAAATCTAATTTCTAGCTGATTTCAGCAAGATGTCATTTAATATTTATATTAAATAATTTTGCTAATACATTTTATTAATTATTAAATTCGCATATTTTTATATATACAATAAAAATATAATAGTCTTACATAAAATTTTACACTACAACAATGTTATTAATTAATTTAACTTGAATTTAAGCCTACTTTAATTCTAATTGAATACCGTTAATAAAAGTAAATTAGCTTATCAAGTTAAATATAATATAAACTATGTTTGTCTAATGTTAATTTTGCTGAAAATTCCATAAATTTTAACTGTAAATGCTAATTGCTATACCTTTTGTTATTTATTTTGAAAACAACACGAACTTATATTTTTATTTATTATTTTTTTGAATTAAATCTAGGAACTATACACTGAGCTAGACACTCCATAAATGTGTAAAACCTAAAAATCAAAAGTTTTCCTAAATAAAACTCAAAATGCTGCTTTTTACAATATAATATTACTAATTTTATTGTTTCTGAGCATAATATCTAGTAATTATACCATACTTAATTTTTTCTTCGATTCCTTTTTCAGCCAAGAATCCTGAAATTTATGTCCAAGTGATGACTATATATTGATGTATTGATAAATAATTTTTCTACAAATATTTTGTTGGTGTTGGTGCATACCCAGCCGTAGGCCAAAATTGCACCCTATACAGAAAGCCTTTGGTGAGAAAATTTTAATTTTACTTCAATTATTTATTTGTGTAATTTTTTTTTTTACAATAATTTTGTGTGCAATCATATTGAAATAACTTGCCTTGTCCATTGTTATACATATATATGTTTTTTTAAAAACCAATGTGCTACACCAAAATCCTTTTTTTTAAATTTTTCATAACACTTTTGTTCATAAAACTTATCCCTGCTGTCTAAATTCTAGACTTTAGCATATAAGTTGTAATTGAACTACCGGAATAAATCTTATCACTTTTTGTATATTTTATTATATTTAGGCTTATAGCTGACCGCTATCCTAATATAAAGTGCACTAATAATTTATTCCTTGTCAACCATATATTTATATAAGAAAAAAATATATATATATGAGTATGCTATAAAGCTGTTCTAACTACCCTGAACCTATAGCTTACACCTACTCATTTTAAAGAGTAATTCTGAAATTCTGTCATCTAAATTGTAAGGCTATTAGCAAAGGCTACCCTTATAGAAGACAGAAAAAAATTCTCTTTTTTTTTTTGAAAATTACTCCAACATTATTCACTATTAAATTAATTAAGTTTTAATGTTATTTGGCTTTGTTAAGATTTTATATTTTCTAATTCATATTCGAAAAGAAAAAAAAAATATATAACTTTTGCCTGGAGAGAAATATTTCACTGCTCCATTGAAGTTTTGTGAAGCACATTTCATAATTTTATAAGTATGTTTTCGGGTGCGCCCTGCACATTTGCTCAATATTGTAACCCTGAGACAAATTGGCGTTCCCATGTTCCTATCCTTTCTTATTATTATTTTGAATTTTAAAAAGGCAAGTTATTAATTTTGTTTCATTTTTTTTTACCTAAAAGAAAAAAATTTATTTTTAAATTTTGAAAATTTTTAAATTTTGAAATTCGATTAATTATGTATTTTGTTTTATTTTTAATACCAATTCATATCCCTTACTTGTCCCTTTGATCATCAGTTTTACCCTTTTTATTATACTTTTTTGGATACTTTTGAGCATTCTCTTTTAAATTCTCATTTTTATCCTCATTTGGATAATAACTGGCATGACTCTGAGGTTGACTATTCCTATATGGCACATGCTGAGGGAAGTAATTTGGTGGGGGTGGGGGATATGGAGAATATCCATAGTAACCACCTGTGGGTGCATAAGATTGAAAATGCCACTGCTGGTTTGGGTTAACAAATCTAGGATTAAAATTCGCTCTCGGTTGATACTGTCCATTATAAGAGTACCTTTTATTAAAATGCCGACCTGCGAAATCTCTGCTATCCTTATATGTATTTTTATTATCATTTTTGTACCAGCACATTTCTAAAGTATGCGAATTTTTTTTTACATAATTCGCACCATCTGCTTGATGCAGTGTCTTTTGTTTTAACTTTCAAATTGTTTATTTCGGAAGTAAAAATTTTAATTTGCTCCGCGCTTTCCATATTTAATTTTAACAATTTGTCCAAATTTTCCTCAGTGGAGGTTTTTGTAATCGAATTAATTTCCTTTGATGCAACTTGATTGTATGCATCTTCCATTTGTTTCGCAAATTTACATGCGTCGTTGAAATTTTTCGACGCCATTCTTCGAATGTCCAAACTTAAATCTGCCCTAACTGATTCTAAAAATCTTGTGAATTTTATCATTTCAAATAAACTACCATTACCGTTGTCAATATTTTGGCCACTTTTATCTAGGTAAAGTTTTGCAGCCGTATTGAATTCACTGATAAAATCAGCGATAGCCTGCGCAGGTTTTTGCCTAAGAGAAAAAAAATTGCTTTGAGCCGCAGAAATACTTGTTTTAGTAGAAAAAGTATCGATTAATTTTTCTTTAAATTTACCATAGTCTTTTTCTGTATTAAGATTTTCTTCATTAGCTAATTTATCTCTAGCACTACCGACTAACTTAGTCTTTAAGAGCGCAAGTTTCGAAACATTCTCTAATTCCGTTTGTTTAATTAGATTATCGAATTCGTTCACAAAAAATTTAATATTAGACTCTTTCTTTCCGTCAAAGACGGGATACAATTCAACAGCGTATCAACACTAGGTTGAGTCATTGTATTCTTTTTAGTTTTTTGTAGCGAATAATTTAGAGAAATAATTTTATTTTTCTGTCCTCTGGTTTTAACTCCAGAGGTATTTAAATCTACACTTCTCCTTTTAAATTTTCGCTTATTGTTGGGCATAACCTTGTAACAGAATATTTCTGTTTATCATACTTTTTTTTTTTTTTTATATTACCACATATGTATGAAAATATTCTAAATTGCATAAATACATAAAAACAACAGCACTAAAATTTAAAAAAATTTCTTAGGAGATGAAGTTGTTTTGTAGATTATTCTTTTACACACATAAATACCCCTAAAATATTTATAATACACGTATATATAAAAAACAACATAATTTCATTTAACAGAAAAATATCTGTCTTTTTCTACAGAAAAAACAATCTTATTTTTTTTTTTTTTTGTAAATATTGTACTACTACTTCGTAGTACGACTCATAAATTTTCTTTTGTATCGAGGTGATACAATTTCAAAAATCATGATCTATTGACATTTCAATCATTTTTATACCAGACATATTATCAAATTTTACTTATTATTCTTATTATTATTATTTATACAGTATATAAAAAAAAATTATTTTTACAAATGTGTCATCTGTGATGTGAATGCCATTATTTCTCAATGGTAACTGAGATCCAACCAAAAGAGAAAAGAGAGAAGAAAAAAAAATTGTAATTCCTAAATTTACCTATTATAAATCCCTGAATTATTTTTTTTCATTTCCTTTTTTTTTTGCTAACATATATTATTCATTTTATTCATATAAAATTATTATATGTGTGTCATTATTGTTACAATAATAAAATTAATTTTAATAAAATTTTAATCAATTAAACTTAAATACCTACAATATCTTTAAAATTGTGACATTAAAATAATACTTAAATTTATTTTCCTTTATTATTATTATTATTATTATTATTATTATTATTATTATTTCTAATGACCTCAGATGAACGTTCCTGAGTCATAGCACCATTTTTACTATGAAGGGGGGATGCTGGACAGATTATTACACCTGTTTATTTTCTATTTAATTTACATCCAAAATTGTTGATTGGTCCAAATCATCCAAGCAACCTCATAGCAAATTGGTATATAATTTTATATACCTTAGATGAATTCAAATAATATAAGTGATCGTAAATACCTAAATTCTAGTAGAAGAGCAACGCGAAGCATTAATAAAATTAAATTAAAATTCGCGTCAAAATGTAATTATTAAATTTAAATAATTACGAATAAAATTAAGAGTTTGCGTTGTGAATTATTTAGACGAACTCTTCCACCTATGAATTAAACTAAAATTTAAGCTGTAAAAATAAATTGACACACCTTAAACATTATCAATTAAATAATTACAGAAACTTTTTAAAACTTGATTAAATATTTTATTTACATTGAACACAACTATATACAGAAATACATAATATTAATTCAAAAAAAAAAAAGAAAGCAATACTTTTGTTTGCTTCTCATTATTTTAAGTATACTTAATCTTTAAAAAAAAGACAATATTTTCATTTTACTCTAATTATTATATTTTTTTCTTTTTACTAAAAGAATAATTCTCTTTCATTTTTAAATTACCATAATTTTATTTAATTATCGGTTTTGTCGGATCTCAGATTACTCTCTACCATAAAATATCAGAAAAGTATGTTTATGATTTTTCATATGATCTTAAGTGGTAAAAGAAAATGTTTAAAATAGTACCTTTTTTTTTTAATATACGGGATGGTGGCCTTTATTCATCAAATTCAGAGTTGTCGCGTTGCTTAGGATCATATTCGATGTCATCCGGATTTCGCTTCGTATCAGAGCGGCAACATCGGGGTGGCAGGATGCATAGCTACGGACTTCTGTAGAATAATCCTCTTTATTTTAACCTCAGGAAGACATCCTCAATTTGGCTTGCTTAGGCTCACTCCGATATGTACATCAGGAAGACATCCTCAATTAGGCTTGATTAGGCTCACTCCGATATGTACATCAGGAAGACATCCTCAGTTAGGCTTGATTAGGCTCGCTCCGCTATGTCCATCTCGCCTGGGCATTACTAGGGCTTTTAGGATTCATTGCACGGGCTTTCAGGAGAGCTCCTGCGTCCTCTACATCTTTTTTCAGACTCTCTTTTCAAACCTTATTCTTCTTGCACACCAATTCCTGCAGTGGGTGGAACTATTTTTGTCTAGTCCACTGTTATTGGATGTGAGAAGATTTTTTATTATACTTCGTTAGGCCTATTAGCTAACAGTCTGCAAATGGCCCCTTACATATACTTCAATATTATTATCTGCCTTAAAGTTTGGGTGGTCTGAAAAGCCATAAATTTATCCCAACACTTTTATTGAGGCCATAAATTGATTCCAACGTTTTTATTATTTTACGACTTCTAATTATACACCACTTTCCATTGGCTTGTCATAAAACGACACCATGGCGTCTGGCTATTGTTGTTGTCTGAGATCCGAACTCTATTCAACATTATACATTCATTTTACAATACAACAATTTTTTAAAAATATATATTTAGTATTTAAAATCAACTTAATAATTTTTGTATGAACTTACACTCCTATTTTACTTAAATATATAAACATTATAATTTTACACTCATAATTATATTTTATAAAAAATATTTATACAAACAGAAATAACAAATTACGCAATTTTACTTTGATTTAACCAACATGGTGCGGGAACATATCATAGTTATATGTTGCCCAGCACACGGATTTTCATCAAACTTCAGATTCAGTTAGTCATTGACACAAGTTGTTGCTGATTAGGTTTCGGTATAAACCGCCAACAGGTGGCGCTACTATGCTACATTTTGCATGATTTACATGATTTTAGCGATATTCATATCTCAAGAACTAATGCATGGAATTTCATATCTTTAGAATCCTCATGATGGGCATAGATTGCCATTTAATATTTGCACTGTGCTAGCGAATTTTGAAGTATTAACAGGTATGAGATAGAAGAAAGTTTTGCGATAAGCACATCCGACTGGTTTTCATGGTGATCCAAAATGTATGTTTATTCATTTTATTGTCTTTTTTGTACTTTCTAGGCTGTAATTAAAAAAAGCAAAGTGATTCTACCTGTGCTTCTCCAATTAAATAATATTTTAGTATAGTCCGGGTCTGTTTTCAATTTATTTTAAATTCAAAACTCTAAGAGATTTTACGTTTAATAGAGGAGAAGGTCCAAATACCGGCTAGGGTCCAAATACCGGCTACTAGGTGTTCTGAGAACTGAGCGCAGCGCAGCCTAGCAGTGATAGGCAGAGTTTGTAACTTTAATTGAGAGAAGAAAGTTACGAAAAGTACGTCGCTGAAGTCTGTGTCATTTACAAATAGTAAATGCAAAAGTGTCGAATCTACGTAATCTGGTTATTCAAAAGTTTTTCAGATATGTGTTTCTCATTTTTTTGTAAAAATAAATATTGGCTTGAATTGTTGATTAAGTTATTTTCTAGACATATTTAGCTATCAGTTGCCACGCGCACAGTATTGGTATTTTATTATATGAATGCGTAATACCGGTTTTAACTTAAACATAGCAGTGGTCCGAATACCGGCTACCTAGAGTAATCTAAATACCGGCTAGCCGGTATTTGGACCTCTCTCTGTTGTTCTGCTTGAAGGGGAGGAAAATAAATTAATTTAAATAGTTCCATAATTAATAAATTAATTTAAATGGTTCATAAATAGTCCCCGTCCCATTTCGCAATATGAAAAAAGCAACCATGGCCGTAATTCTTTAGGGCCGACACTGGTTACCGGATCACTTTACAAAAAAAGAGCTGTTGGACGCTACAAAATTGCCTGTAATAAATCTGAAGAGAAAGAAGAAAAATAACGGAGTAAACCAGGCGATAGGGGCAGAAATTTGATTTTAACCCTATCGCTGCGCAACCCGAGATTTCCTTGGGCATCGTAAAAGTAGCAAAATTTGCGCAACCCGAGATTTCCTCGGGGATGCATTTTTTCCGTCTAATTAACCCTCCTTGATTATTCCCACCAGTTATTTTTTTTATTGTAAATTATTTCTTATTTAATCGGAGCGTTTTTCCGGTTAAATTAGACAAAAACTTTTGTTTTGAAAAACCGGTGACAAAAAAATAAAAATTCTTAAAAGATACTCTTCGCGAAGGAGTTAAATACGCAATTTTTGAAGCTATTTTGATAAAACAATTACGCAGCGAGAGGGCTCAAAAAGTGAAAAAGGAAAATATCCAACAAAGGAATATGATAAATTTCTGTCTTCTGCATGGGTGCTTTCTCTGTGGACAAGAATGGGGGAGGAGATTCTGGGTTCATTGTTGAGAATGCGATATGTGGGTAGATAAGGACTATACCGACGCAGAGAGTGATATTATGCTTTTGATTTTTCTGATAAAATAATTCTCATTTCAATCAGCGAGCTTTTTTTTTTTGTTTTGCACGTTAAAAAACAAAATTAGAAACATAATGGGAAGAAGACTGTGAGAGATAGTCGTAAAGAATTTTAGAAATTTGACAAAAATACTTATTTATTAAAAATTGCGTATTTTTTCTGCGCATAAGAAATGTTATTAATCAATACAATTTATTAAAATAATATTCTTATTATTTAATAATTGTCATTAGCTCTATTTGTGTGATCTTTTGGAAAAAAACTTAGGTAGCCGGTATTTAGACCCCATTTTAAAAACTCAAAATTTGAAGACTTTCGGAATTTTGCTTCTTATAAACAGAAAACGTCTTTTAAACTGATTTTTTTTTCTCTAAACAGGTGTAAGACGTGTCAAGGTACCCTGCTGTCACTTTTTATTTTATTAATTTTGAAAATTGTATGATCTAGATTGAAAACAAAAGTGGTAGCCGGTATTTGGACCTTTTCCTCTACAGTTTTTTAGATTGACCGCAGACGAAAAAGTTATCTATATTAAAAATATCCTTTATGTATTCAAATAAAGTTTTGATTTTTTTTTAAAGCCATTCTTTCGCATTAAGACGTTTGCTAGAGGTTGATAACTGAAGAAATCGCCAAAAATTTCGCTTTTGCAGCTACATCAGTCTTTTAGATTCTGATGATTTTAGTGGTTTAAACACGTACTTCGATTACATGTTTGTTAGATTTGTGGTTTATTTATATTACTTTGTTCATTTATTGATGAAGTTTTAATTTCGTAATGGAATATTATCTGGAAACAAATACTGATCTATTTATATTATTTTAAGGGCAAACGGGTTAATTTTTTTTGTGATCGGACGTATGCAATAGCGATAGATTTTCTTTTAAATCATGTTTGAAGAATATTTTTAAAAACATTAAAAAAAAAAAAAAAATCAATAAATTGAGATACAGATAAAGTTGAATCTTGCCTCTTTGTTCGAAAGAGTTCTTTTTTAAAAATTTCTTATGCATTTTTAAATTTTTCTTACAGACATGCACTAGCACTTACATGGTTTATTGTCAATATAGTATCGTATTAGTCTTTCAGCAAAAATCTTGAATTTATATACATTTATTTATTTTCTAATAAAAATATTAATACATTTTAATAATAATTACTAACCACCTAACGCAATTATGCAACTTCATGTTGAATTATCCTAATAGGTAATAAATCGTAAATATCCTCTTTAAACATCTAAGCTGTTGAGATAAAAAAAAACAAAAAAAAAAAAACAAAAAAAAACTTAATGGTTCTGAAGCTGACTTCCCTCTTGAAAAAAATCATTTTATATTTTCTTATGCATTTAAAATTTTTTTTAAAGACATGCGCTAGCACTTATATAGGTTTACTGTCAATATCATATCATATTAGTCTTTCAGTAACAATCTTAATTTATATTTATTTATCTATTTTGTAATAAGTATAAATAAATTTCAATAATAAATTATTTAACACCTAACTCAGTTATGCAACTTTATGTTGAATTATCCAAATAGGTTATAAATCTTAAATATTCGGTTTAAAAGGTTGGTTGGTTGGTTGTGTTTATGACGGCCAATTATCAGCACGAGTTATATAGGCCCAAAGGGGGGGGGGAGTGCCCTCCGTGGGGGTCTTTCTCAGGGAACCTAACCCATATTTACGCTTGGAGAACCAAGGTTCGAAGAAAACCACGAAAACTCCGAACGATTAGGCCGACGGGCGCGATTGGGATCGAACCCAGCACCTCCCGTCTACCAGCTTCGAGAGCAGAAGCTCTCGGCCACTGGTGGGACCCGGCTTAAAAGGCTAAGCAGTTTAACCCTTTATGTCCCAAATTATGAATTCATGAAAATTTTATCCTCTAAAACAATTTTTTGTGAATTTTTGAAACTACATTGGAAGATTAACACAAACATTTAATATTTAGATTTAGAAGTCTTAAATTTTAGAAGGATTTTGACAATTAAAATTAATTAATTCAATTTGAATTTATAGATTTTGTGCAATACTTATAATTCCAATCAAATGTTTTATTTACAATAGTTTTTTTAGTATTTTGTAAAATTAGGTAATGTACAAATATAATGTTCTTAGAATAGAAATATAGAAATATTTCCAAGCTGAACCTCCCCCCCCCCCCCAATCTTTCAACGCCAAGAAAACTGAAAAGATGCAAAGGCAAAAGAAATCATCCTTTTAAAAATATTTTTGTTTTGTGCAACATATAATGCTTTTGGAACAAGATAAAGTAAGGTATCTATTATTCATTTTAAACTGTAGAGGTACTAATCGATGTATTGAATGAGTTTTATAACAAGTACAGTGAAACCTCCCTGTGCGACCACCTCCCGGAACGACCATTTTTTTCATGGAACGAAATTTATTCCCATAGGCTTAATACTAATTTTACCTCCATTCAGAGACCATCCCAGTTGAACTCCCTCCATGAGCGACCCATATCTTTGAAGAAAATTCCATTTCCTGGTCACTTGAATAAAGGGTTTATTAGAAAAATAATTCCGGAGAGTGCATTATTCACCAAACTTCTAAACTAAGTTTAGATTTTTGTTTTATCTCGGTAACTTTTAAGTGATTAAATCCCTTTGTGCCTTTTTAGGCAATGAATTTAACTCTAATGACAAATTAAAAATAAAGGTCAATAAACTCCTCTGCCCTATTCTGTCGGAAAACTCTGAAAGAAACAAAGTAATGAATTCGTCATTATTTGTTCCCTTCCAAAAAAAAAGAAAAAAAAACTGCATTTATTTATTGAACTTCGAAAGGAATGGGAAATAAAAGTTATAAAAGATAAAACTGTAAAATCAAAGCAAAGGTCAATGCATTCATTTTCTAAACTCTGCAGTAATTAACTTATGTAATTAACTTTTGTTTTTATACTTACATTTTTATATTTTTTCCTACTGTGAAAAACATAGCAACATTGTTACCTTTTTTCAACAATTAAAATCTAGATTTAAATATGACCTCCATCCACGCTAGCACTTGAATAGGTTCATTTTCAATATCGTATCACATTAGTGTTTCAGCGAAGATCTCCAACTTATATTTATTTATTTATTTTGTAATTGAAAATATATATATATAAATAAAACACTAGACCCGTTCGAGAATTTCGCATTGCAATCGTTGAGTTTATTTTCTGATATTTTTTCGTTAATTTGCAATTAACTGTAATTTTTTAAATCAAACAGCTTGTTTTGACGTAATATGGGTGTACTATGTCAAAAGCTGTTCAAAAACCGTTCGTATAATACCTCATTCATCGTTGTGCATTTTGTATGTACATATAAAAGGGGATTTTGACATCAGAAATAATATGTATGAGGATACTGTTAATCTAAAAGTATAACGAAATCTCAGTTTGCAATGTCAGATGTGGGCAAAAAATCCTATCCAATGATACCTCATTCATCGTTGTACGCTAAATATTAATTAAATTCAATATCCTATGTCAGATGTGGGCAAAACAACCTGTGCAATGATACTTCATTCATCGTTCTACCCTAAATATTAGTTAAATTCAATGCCAGATGTGGGCAAAAAATCCTATCCAATGACACCTCATTCATCGCTGTACGCTAAATATTAGTTAAATTCAATATCCGATGTCAGATGTGGGCAAAAAAAAAAGTTCCAATGACACCTCGTTCATCGCTGTACGCTAAATATTAGTTAAATTCAATAGCCGATGTCAGATGTGGGCAAAAAATCCTATCCAGTGACACCTCATTCATCGCTGTACGCTAAATATTAGTTAAAATCAATATCCGATGTCAGACGTGGGCAAAAAATCCTATTCAATGATACCTCATTCATCACTGTACGCTAAATATTAGTTAAATTCAGTATCCTATGTCAGATGTGGGCAAAAAAGCCTATGCATTGATACCTCATTTATAGAATTGCGCTACATATTAGTTGAGAAAAAGGGATGTTGATAAAAGAAATAATGTATATGATTTTAATAATAAATTACTTACCAATTAATTATGCAACTTCAAGTTGAATTATCCAAATAGGTAATAAATCATAAATATTCTGTCCAAACGTTTAAGCTGTTTAGCTGTTGAAATTTCCCTAATAAACTGCAATTTAGGTTGTAAGGTCTGTTTTAACTTTAACATTACTGCTAAGCCGTCGATAAAATTGATAGTTGCAATTCATTATCTATTCTTCCTTCACAGAACAATGCATTTTAACCTTTATCAGACTCTTTCACTTTAAAATATTCGAGCACATCCCACAGGCTTATCAGTTCAAATTATCATCGAAACTGCTTTATCAATCCCGGTTTCAATTCTATCGTATCTTCAGGTAGCAAATTGCGTGATAAATATAACCTTCAAAAAATAATGCAATCTGATTTTGAAATTGGAGTAAGGAAATTAATTGAAGACACATCCTTTTTAGGTGTCATTGTAACAAAAAATAAATTTCGAAAAAATTGAATTTTATTGTAATTTTTTGTTTCTTCTTCTTCTTCTTCTTTTTTTTTTTAAGCATATGTTTATTTTGTCTCGCAT
Source organism: Maratus speciosus (assembly GCA_963932465.1). Taxonomy (NCBI): domain Eukaryota; kingdom Metazoa; phylum Arthropoda; class Arachnida; order Araneae; family Salticidae; genus Maratus; species Maratus speciosus. Next base: position 138,762,955 of record OZ010797.1, on the reverse strand, counting down.
GTTTATTGAATGTCATGCGAATTTTTATTGTAATTTTTTGTTTCTTCTTCTTCTTTTTTTTTTTAGTATATATTTATTTTGTCTTACATGTTTATTGAATGTCATGTGAATTTTTATTGTAATTTTTTGTTTCTTCTTCTTCTCCCTTTTTTTTTAAGTATATGTTTATTTTGTCTCACATGTTTATTGAATGTCATGTGAATTTTTATTGTAATTTTTTTGTTTCTTCTTCTTCTTCTTCTTCTTCTTCTTTTTTTTTTGTTAGTATATGTTTATTTTGTCTCAGATGTTTAAAATGTTGCCAAGTTGTACTAACTTCTCTTAGAAAAACTTTTTAACATTTAATTATTAAATATTGAAAATTATTATTATTATTTTAAAATAACCTCCATTACATTTTATTCTAGAATGTCCTATAACTACTTATTTTCAAGTTAAAAACCGCCACCCATGTCCTTAACGGATTGGTTTAAATATCTCCTGAATCGAATCTCAAAATGTATGAATTTCATTCAAATTAATGAACATGTTTTACAAAATCCTTTTCCTTCTACTTTATAACTTTTCCATCCTTTATTTTTTCCCACAGTTTAATATTCTTTAATTTCATATGTTACGTGTATGTATACAGTGTATCCACGTATAACCTGACTGACCTTTATATTCGCAACCGTTGGTCCTAGATGCATACTTCCAATTACAAAAATAGTTTAAATAAGGTAAAGAATTACTTTTAAAGCGATTTGGGTCAAGAAAAACATTTCTTAAAAAATTACGAAATTTAAAATTTTATACGGTCCCCGGTCCTATAAGTTATATTTAGTAAAATTTTCCTATTACACTGACAAGTAAGACAAAAAAATCCCGTTCATATAATACTAAAATCGACAGAGTTATGAAACTTTAAAAATGCATGGCTTATACAACTTTACTGCATCTGAACACAGATGAGTTCCGCCATGCTTTGAGGGGTTATATACCGAGAGCTTAAAATATTCGAAGAATTATTTCACGCGTGTCTGCGCTTTGAAAAAATCGTACAAGCATTGCGATTGAGTTAACTTTTATTAAGTTTCAGACTGACTAAAATAATTGCATTTTAACATATGTTTTATTTTGTAAGGATATGAGACTTTTTTTTCATCATTTCTTTTAACAAAAATTATGTTATTTTTATAAATTTTTATTTAACTTCAATGATCGTATGTATGTTTTTCCAGTTATAAATTTGTACTCGAACTTTAACTCACTTTCAAATATCCGATCGAGATTAAATTTTACATACTGACATAAATCCAATGACAATCTAATATTATGATTTTCGGTGGTTACCATTTATACTTATTTTACAGGATAACACAAAAAATTTCGGATAGATTACCGCCAAGAAGTTTAAGAAAAAGTTTTAGATTAGATAATACAAGACTGCGATCGTTGTGTTTTTTAACTCTTGATACCGGTAATGGACCTTATGCACGCGACCTGAGGTCGAGGCTAAAATTCGTCTGCTGGCGGTATTTACTGGCGGTGTTTAGCATAGCAGTCTATGGAGCGTGAGTTATCAATGCTTGTTTGTTAAAAATACCGCAAAAAAATTCTTTGATGCAGCAGCATACACTTAATATATTGTAATATAAATTCAAAACGTTGTTCTATATGCGAGAAAATTCCCTAAGTTTGCAAATTTTAAGTTAAAATGTATGCACTCAACCTGGGTCAAGGCTAAAGTCGTCTGCTAGCGGTGTTTGCGCTTGCGCATACTGGTATTCTGCTGGTGCAGTAACTAGAATAACAGATCATCATACCTCCAGCTCTGGCGTCTGACGTCACCTGAATAAAGTCCATTTACCCAAAGAACTTCTAACTGATAAGAAGGGAAGATACTGCTGCTTTGCCTCATGAACTGTTTATTGACTAGCGGGATTTACATTATACGTCTACGGAGCCTTCCCTTCTTTACGCTAAAAGTTTTTACCCTGACCACGTGATCAAAACGGAGATGCAATATCCTCCATTGCAAATGTTTATCAAATACATGATAAATCATATCCACAACTTAACAATACTGTTTCGTTTCTATGTGAGATTGGCAATGTACTCACAACCTGCATCCTTAGACTGTATCTTCGACAGAAATTTTTGCCCATACTATGGCAGACCTACATTCCTGCTTCTCTGCTGGATATAAGTTAAGAAGCATTAGATGACGATAAGAGAAGGTTAGCACATAAATTTTTTAGATTTAGATTGAGCATGGCAACACTTTTACTTACATCAGTAATAATTATAATTATTCTACTGGTGTTTATAAACAACAGTGGAATTTCCAAACTACGTATTTCTTGATTAAGCGAATATTCTAAGCATGATCACATGCAAAAATTAACAAGATGCGTAAGGAAAAACGGTCATTTTGAGAACAAGAATAACGTTCACACGCACCGTTTAATTCTGAATGATTTATAGGATCGCCAAAATTCGCCTGAAAACCTCCCGACGGATGAAATTTTAACTGAAATATTCTTTTTAGAATGGACTTTACCCGAGGCTAACGAAAAAGACAGGCTACCGCGGTTGGTCCGATTCTTCTTTTTTTACAGACCGCTGGAGTCACGTGATGCTCGAATGCACCAATGAAGGTGTGCGAAAAGAGCCTCAGGTGATTACAGCGGTCTGTAAAAAAAGAAGAATCGGACCCACCGCGGTAGCCTGTCTTTCTCGTTAGCCTCGGACTTTACCCATGTGACGTCAGCCGCGGGTATACAGGAGAAAAGCACCAATAGGCGTGAAGAATACTTTAATGCTGCTTCCCTTTCGTCCAATAAACAGTCTATTTCGGAGGGTATATACCCTCAGAGGCGTGGATGTTGTCATTCGTGGGGAAAGTCCATTAAACGGAGAATGACAATACTTTTTGCTCAGTTATAAAATCTTAGTTGCATTTTCCAGTTTCACATAACTTGATAAGACCGAAGATCTAATGAGTGGTGACATACGGATATAGCGTTTACAATATATTATGTGGAAATCGGCAATCCCAGTAATACTTAAAAATGTATTAAAATATTTGATCCCTTAAATTTCCAACGATGCTGAAATCCAAAGAGTCGATCGCAGCGACATCTGGAGGAGAGTTTCTAAAACTCCAAGACGGTTTGGTCTGGAGTTGTAATATGAATGTCTTGACCACGTTGTAATAATACGTTGCTTACATTGAACTTTGAAAATATACCGCAAAGATCGTTGCGATCCAGCTCTTTGGATTTCAGCATCACTGTACATTTAAGGGATATAAATTATTAGCTCTGTTTGCATATCAGTTTTCAACACTATTTATTCTAGGCGCTATAATGTGGGAAATAAAATTTGATTAGTTGAGACGATTTTAGAAAAAAAAATGAAGTAACAAGTATATTGGCAAGTCTGCTACTATCGTCAAGCAAGTGTTTTTAAGCTGTATTTCACTGAAATGACTAAATTCGTCCAGGCAAGTATTACCACAGTGTCTAGAATAAATAGCGTGAAAATGGACTATATTCCAAATCTGGGATCGAGGCGGAAAAAAATCACGTGGTACAGGTAATTTACCCAAAGAACTTATAACTGATAAGAAGGGAAGCTACTACTGCTTTCCCATGAACTGTTTCACTGGCTGACGGAGATTGACATTACGTCTACGGAGCTACCCTTTTTTACGGCAGAAGTTTTTGCCTTGACCACGTGACCATGACGTACATGGAATATCCTCCATTTACCCAAAGAAATTCCAACTGATAAGAAGAAAAGCTACTACTGTTTTCCCCATTAACTGTTTCACTGGCTGGCGCGTGGGATTTATATTGCATCTAGGGAGCTTTCCCTTCTTTACGCTAGAAGTTTTTGCCTTGACCACGTGATCATGACGTAGATGGAATATCCTCCATTGCAATCAGCTGATGACTTTTTCATCCGCCAATAACAACTGCCTGGTTTATCTCCAGCCTTGCCGTTCCCACAATTCTTTCAGCTACCTCCCAACTGCCCTCCAACGGTTGTTTGACCTCTAGTGATAGATTTGTGATATCATTTAAAACTATCCTATTACAGAACTTGGCAATATTCACCTGGATGAGTTCACCTAGTCAAATTAAACAAGTTAACAAACGTTAGCTGGACAATATTAACAGGTTTTCTAAATAATGGAAGGTTCACCAAGTTTTTATGGAAAAAACTGTCGAGATCAAAATCAATTATACATATGTAACCCACTTTTCAGAGGGGCACTCTAATAATACCTATTATGTTTCCGGTGTGGAAGCCAAGTGTTAATATTCAAAATCATACTCTTTGATATTAAAAAGGCCCACCGTGGTTGAGTGGTTAAGGGGCCGCTGCACTGAAACTCTATCGCGAAATCCCATGCTAATCTATGGGGATATTTTGAAGGGTGATTACTCATTACCTAAAATAATTATTAAAATACCCTTTTCACCATCAGAAAGTAGAGGTCAGATGTCGATTATGTGCGTTTTTAAAAATTGTTTATGTGAATTTTAAGTATTTTTAAGAAGATGATAAAATTTAATAAAATGGAAATTTCAAAATTTATAGGGATTTTTTACGTACTTAAAATTTACGGAGATAATTTTTATAAACGAAAATCATCGGAATCTGACGTCTACTTTCTGATGGTGAAAACGGTATTTTAATAATTATGTTAGGTAATGAGTCATCGGGTTTCAAGTTTCCCCATACGCTAACATGGGATTTTGCGATCGGGGAGTTTCAGTGCAGCGGAACCTCGAGGCACTTGATCGCCAATCGCCTGAGAGCGTAAGGTACCTAGCGTAGGTGGGCTGTGGGTTCGACTCCCGCTGGCTCCATTGCACACTCTTTGTGGAGCTCCTGGTTGTGACTCTCTGGTGTTGTACATTTCCTTATGGCTATCTCGTTCTTGTATATTGAGGATGACTTATAAGATGGCACCTGATGTCAAGCACACACGTCAGATGTATGTGTTCAATGAATAAATGATATTGAAACACACGTATTAGCCACATGTACCCCAACCCTTAACATTGAAAACAGCATGTAAATAAAATTATAGTGCAAAAAATTATATCGGACATTCCCGAATAGTGGAGATATCTATTTAGTGTTTACTTTTGCAATCTACATCGTTTGTTTATCTGTGTTTTTACTTCCGAAAGCGAACAAATGGGCCCACCGTGGGTGAGTGGTTAAGGCATTACACCGCTAATCGCTTGAGGGCGTAGATAGGTTGCGGGTTCCACTCCCGCTGGCTCTGTTGCACGCTCTTTGTGGAGTTCTCGGTTGTAATTCTCTGATTATAGCGCCTAGAATATATAGTGTGGAAATTGGCTATCCCTGTAATACTTAAAAAAGAGCTAAAATATTGTATCCCTTAAATGTGCAACGATGCTGCTGAAATATGAAGATCGCAACGACATCTGCAGGATATTTTCTACAACTGCAAGATATTGCGTCTATACAATGTAATACGAAAATCCCGCAGATGTCGCTGCGATCGACACTTGGGATTTTAGCAGTATCATCGCACATTTAAGGGATACAAATTTTTAGCACTGTTTGGATAGCATATTACTAGGTATTCTAGACGCTGTACATTGGTGTTGTAAATTTACTTGTGGCTATCTCATCCTCGTATATTGACGACTCAGAGGAAAGATAGGAGTAGAGAGTGAGTCCCATTGTTCTTTTGGCCAGAACTTGAATCCAACATGTTTCTGCTTTCATCGCCAAAAGGGTGTCGTTTTTTTGGCAACTTTCGGATTTCTTTCTCACGTAGTAAAGCTTCGGTGGAAATCCGGGGAGAAATTCCAAGGAGATTTTGGAGGGAGAAAACCGGTTTGGCGCGCTACCAAATGGCCAAAACTATGGCCACTTTTTTTCCATTCTGACCAAAAAATCAGAGTTCTAACTTTTTACGGCTGCTCTTTCATCTTCACCTAACACTTCATTTATAATGTCTGTTTCATAATAATGGACGCCATCAGTCCATCAGAAGAAAATAACTCGGCTAATCGGGACTCTACTGTATATTTCATTTTAAAAATGACCGTTAGACTATTTTTGTTGGTGTTCAGAGGGTGGGGGGGGGCGAATCATGACCACCGTGACCTCCCCCTTGGATCCACCGTTGTAGATTACGTAGCTCAGTATTACATATTTTATGATTACATATTTTAAATTAAGTCGGCTATTAGAAAATTAGCAAAATTCACTTTGTAAATATACTTTGCAGAAGAGGAAGGGGCGCCAAAATCCATGTTTGCCTCGGGTGCAAAAGAGGCTAGTTTTGGCACTGCCCATCGGCCATTATTGGCAATATATATATATATATATATATATATACACATATACATACGCAATCCATGTACCGAATTGAAAATATCTATATAAATGTATTAGCAATTTAACTCGCCCTTCCCCTCCCCCCCCCTTTCCCGCGGAAAGCTCTCTCAACTATCCCTTATCCTGAACAGGCTAAAAAATTGAAAAAAAAATACACATATAATGGTTAAATCTTTCCACTTTATTCTTCTTAATTTCAACTTCTTTAAAAATCGCTCTTTGTACCTTTGTTTAATTTTTTGTGCCCCCTTACACCCCCTCAAAAGTCTACTCTTGGTGGAAATTACATATTGAAAAAATTATTATGTACATATACATAATGTTGTGAATTTAGCAAATTGAAAGTATATAATACTTTTTAATAAAATACGTTTTAATAAAATTATAGATGGTGGTATCTTTTTAACCAGCCTTCGCTCCCTCCCTATCCCTTCCTTGCAGAAAAAATATAAAATTCCCCTCAATAAAACGACAAAGTTGTCACCCCTCCCCCACCCCCCCCACCCCCAAAAAGGAAATTTTTATTTCACGTTTTTCTGTTAGTCTATGAATCTCTCTCCTCTGCAACCCCCCCCCCCCTTATTTACTTTCTAAATAATGAAAATCTTAACATTATAATTTTTTGTCTTTGGTGGGTTTTTAAATGACACTGATAGGCAAACAGTAAAAATCGGAGTGCAGTTAAAGTTTAGTATTCTTTGCATCGGTTATGAAAAAAAAAAATATATATATATATATTAAACCGTTTTTATATCTCTGAAAAAATGGATTTTTTCTGTAAAAATTACAAAATTAATATTTTTTACAGAAAAAAACAGTTTTAAAGGAAAAACAGTTTTTCTGTAAAAAATATGGATTTTGTAACTTTTACAGAGAAAATCCGTTTTTCTTTCTCTTTTAAAGTTTTTATTTCTCTGAAAAACTTGGATTTTTCCTGTAAAAATTACAAAATCCATATTTTTTACAGGAAAAAACTGTTTTTTCTTTAAAACAGTTTTTTTTGTAAAAAATATGGATTTTGTAATTTTTACAGAAAAAATCCGTTTTTTTTTCTTTTAAACAGTTTTTATTTCTCTGAAAAACGTGGATTTTTCTTGTAAAAATTACAAAATCCATATTTTTTACAGGAAAAAACTGTTTTTTCTTTAAAACAGTTTTTTTCTGTAAAAAATATGGATTTTCTCATTTTTACAGAAAAAACCCGTTTTTTTCTTATAAACAATTTTTTTATTTCTGAAAAACATGGATTTTTTCTGTAAAAATTACAAAATCCATATTTTTTACAGGAAAAAACTGTTTTTTTTCTTTAAAGCAGTTTTTTTGTAAAAAATATGGATTTTTCCCGTAAAAATTACAAAAAAACTGTTTATTTTAAAAACAGTTTTTTTCTGTAAAAAAACGGTTTTTCTTTGTAAATTTTAGATTTTTTTTTACAGTGCACGTGCAACGTGTTTAATGTCAAGTGAATGTGACATTTACGATAAGCCATTATTGGAATTTAATGTTATAGTTTGGCGATAGTTTTTTGGTCGGCGGGATAATCCACTGTCACCTCCACAATGCCTCTCCGCTGAGCAGACGACAAGCGTGTGACGTTATGGAGTGTAGACGATATGACTAGCCCTAATCGCAGCCTCTCGCCTCCAGCACATGCGGTTTTTGCCGGGTAAACCACGTTTTCGTCGGTGAAGGTGCTTCTCGATGGCAGTGCGGATAATCATTAATTGTTAATTTTAATGAAGAAATACCCATAAAGGTAAGAATTTTTTATGTTTTAAATATTCTATTCATGTTTGTTTATAATGATTATCTTTTGTTTCTTTTTTATTTGGTATAATGCCGTGATATTTCTTATAAAATATCTGTATACTTTAATCTCATGCCCTAACCCTAACGTTCTCGACAGAACGACAGGATTAATTTATTTGAAAGCACAATTTTATTGATGTACTAATGAAATAAAATTATTTAAATCTATTTTATCTCATTGTAAGTTATTTTACCTTGTTGTTTACTAATTATTTTTATTAGTACTTGGTAAACATTTAATTACGTAAAGTTTATCATCCGTCGGCATTGTGTGTTTGTTTATGCTGCAAAAGTCGATGTGTGTTTTTTATTAGTGATGTAACGAATAGTGATTTGGCAAATAGTCGAATACCGAATATTCGGCCAAGTTACAACCGAACAGTAATTCATAAATTCTGATTTAAACATAAATAGGGTGGATACGCTGGTTTTGGCCACATTTAGAGAAAAGTTGAAATTATTAATTTATAAATATTGAAATTTTATAGTTCCTAACTGATTGAAGCATATTAAATCATAATAATACCATACTTTAGTAAATTTATTGGCTTTCTGTTCATGATATTAACTTTTTACAGAAAATTTTAATTGTGAGCTATAACTGAATAAATAATTTTGCCCAGTTTGTATCAGTTTTGGCCACCCCTGCACCAAATTTGGCCACATGTATGTACCGGTTTTGGCCACTCCAATATCGTACAATTTAACGAATGTTTTAATGGTTATTAAATAAAATATTTTTTTTATGTCACATTTATTTCATCTCGCGTATATTTATCTGCAAAATGTATATAAAAATGAAACTTTTTTAATTAAAAAACAAGAAAAACAAAATTAAAATTGAATTATTTTTTAATTTGGTTAGTAAAATGTATAGGGTAGCCCTTGCATGCTTTACAATCTGGATTATTTTTTTACACTTTCCATCAAAGCAATTAGGAAGCAGAAAATAAAGTTACACAGTTTCACTGTTTTTCATTGAAAATCTTAATGAACATGCTAAGAGCTGACTTTACTTAATTCATATCTTCTTTTATTTTCTTGTAAACATTGAATGTTTTTGTTAGGATAGTAATATAAAACGTTGAATTGCATATACCAATTGTCATTCGTGTGGAGGTGGCAGTGGATAATCACGTAGTACCGAATTGCGTAAAAGAAACCTCCTTATAACTCCAATAATGATAATCATATTAACCAACAGTTTACTGAGTCGGATTAAGCGTCTCATTTCCAATTAAGATATATATTTGAATTGAAATTTGAATGAAATACAGGGTGATGAAAAATCGAAGAGTGTGGAAAATATGATTACAAATATCTCGGCAACTAATTATCCTATCGACTTCATTCTTTATTCAAAATTTATGTTTTTTATGGACTTTTATATTCACTCCTTAAACTAAACAATTTCGAAAATTTTTATATACCTTTTATGAGAACGAAAATTTCGAGAGTCCGAAAAAAATAGTTAAGGATAATCGAGGCTACAGGTACTCAATAGGCTTCTTCCCATTGCTACATACTAAGTACACACCAAATTTCAACCCTCTATCTCAATTTGTTCGGGAGATAGAGCGTTTACAGAGACCGAAGGCAAATGTTTTTTTTCTAAAAATATGTTTCTCGAAATCTCCAGTGTCTGAAACGTGTAAACCCGTCAATTTTTGTTTTCGATTTTTAAAACGATTACAAGAATTACCCTATACTACGTATGATGGGTAAGTAAAAACAGACGAATACGGACTTAAAACCAAACAAAAAACAGTCCAGTTCCACAAAACCGGACCTAGTGGGAGTAATGCTTAAGCAATGTTACAAAGGGAATCCTTCAGAACATAATTTGCAAACTAAAGGAAGCTTATTCTAAACGTTGATCGACATTCAGATAATTATTTTTAAGAAAAAATTTTACAATTATGTTCCTCTTTAAAAAATCACAAAGTATCTAAAACTATGCAATACCCTTCTGTTCTTCTTTTGGACCCCCTGGGCATAATTGATTCTTTCTTGTGGGATAGATCAATGATTTTGAACGCTGAGGAGCACTACTTTAATGTCACAGTACCGCAAGGGTCATGCCTCGGGCCGGTTCTTTGGCTAGTGTTGATCAATAGCCTGCTGAAACGTCTAGGATTGGATGAGGCATGGACCACTTTGGTCTTTGCTGATGACATCTTTATCCTATCACGTAGCACAGTTTTCAAATTTGCGGACACTGTCAGGTGGCTTCTCGCAGAGATTCAACGGCTGGGCAAGCGAATGCAGTCTGGAATTTAGCTATGGCAAGTGCATGTACACGGTCATACCACCAGAAGGGAAAGATTGAGTACGATCCCTCAAGACTTATTCCGTTGAATGGTCATAGGGTGTAGTTCTCACATCAGCTCAAGTACCTTGGGGTGGCATTCGACTGGGACTACAGTTGGATGCCGCAGTTAGACCAAGTCCACGAAAAGGCAACCAAAGTCCAGTACAAGTTAAGTAGGTTAGCTCGCGCAACATGGGGCCTCAAACCGGAAGTCCGCAAAACCTTATACTCGGTCGTTGCCGAGAGAGTAGTTTTATACGCGGCCCCGATTTGGTACTCTGACAAGGTAACTCTTCCTCAGAGACTGCTGAGTATTCAGCAAGGTCTCCCTCTCTGTGTCGACGGATGCTCTAAATGTGTTGTCGCGAGTGATTCCTCTCGGCCTCTGTGCTAAAATCGAACGCGATTTCGAAGCACTCACCCGATGGGGCGAGAGTATTGATAGTCTTGATCTCAGACCTGATGCGGTAGAGATCTGGAGGTATCCCACCCGACGAGACTATCATAGTAGGATTCCGTGGACTCTTGACCTTGGTCGGAGGACACCGTTCACTTACTACACAGATGGGTCCAAGCTGGAGCATCAAAAAGTAGGTTGTGCTTTTCTCCTGGCTACCCAAAGTGTCGTCGGGGAGGGTCAGTTCCGCCTGACTGATGGGACGACTGTGTTCACTGAGGAGGTCCATGTGATCAAGGAGGCGATCATGGACGCTCTTCAGAAAGGTCTCGGCGAACTCGACATCCATTCAGATTCGAGATCGGCGCTACAAGCGCTTTACTCGTTGATGTCACGTCACAAAAAGTAGCCGAGATAAGAGACTTGGTAAAAATCAATGGAGTCAAAGTTCATATGCATCAAAGCTAACATTGGTTACACCTACAATGAGTTTGTCGACGCACTGGCCAAGGGGGCTGCGGTCCGACCTGCGGTGGACGTGCAGATTCTCGTCTCCTATCGTCGGGGGAAGAAGAGACTTCTTGGCCGGGCGATCAATGAATGGCAAAATCGGTGGGATCAATCAACAGATGGTCGCACCACATATGCGATCTTCCGGAAAGTCTCCACTCGGAGACTCCAAGCGGACATTTACGTAAACCAAGTTCTGACGGGACATGGTGCCTTTGGTAACCACCAAGCCAAGTTCTTCAGGAGCAACCCAGTGTGCTTCTGACAGGGCATAGTACGATTAGACATAGTGTCTATGAGTGCGCCCTGTGGAATCGAATCAGAGAGAATCATTTCCTTCGAAATTTTCGCATTCGAACGCTTAGCGATCTATGCCTAGATCATTACAGCAGGAAAGGGATCGTGGCTATTGTCATGGACCTTTTGACTAGGACTTTAGATTGCGTGGGTGGTCGCAGAGTTACTTGAGCTCCGACTTGTCGGGTTCGAAGTCTTTGAACACTGGTTTCGGGATCATTTCAACGCATTACCCTATGAGATTAGTCCGTAGCCACATTTGGCGCGTTGCGGACGGGCGACTGCGCAAGGTTTTTAGGTTTTTCCTTGCGTGTAACGATAATTCGAGTCACTTTCCTGTAAGTCCTCCCTGAAGGCAGGGTCTCATAACTTTGCGGTGTGGCTCAGGTTGTCTTTGTTGCGATTTAACGGGGCTCGGGAGGTCTCGTTTGCTCAGCAGGTGTTTTGATGGTGCCTCCTCTTGCTGGGTGCAACGTGCCCGATTCCGGGCCTTTGGTTGCTCAAGGCTGGCGGGTGCTGTGGTGGCGACTGGGCGTCTTTCGATGTCTTTGGGACTGGCGATGGCTACGCTATCTCCTTGGAAGGACCACATGGAGCCTCCTGGCTCTGGATCGATAAATTTTTGGTTTTATCCTTCTCTTCTACAAGCGTAAAGTTGACTTCACACATGAAAATACATTCATTTATAAATCACAGATAGTATTTGAAAATAAAGAATACATTTAAACCTATTCAGTGTAGTTATAAATCAATCTAAAGCATTCTTTTAGTGTGCAGAGTAAAAACGATTTTTATTGCTTTGTACCATAGCTGAAACAAGTCTGTTTTCATATCATGGAATTTATGCAGTTATACACTGCATTTGATTATTATTACTTGCTAAAAATTGTTTAGGTCGCGGTTTCACAATCTTTTAGATTTTTGTACTACAATATCCAAACTCAAAATTTCGCTGTATTTATTTATCAAAGATAAATGACATTTTATAACAATTTTATGATTACGTATCTATATTAAAACACAGAATATTTTCTCTTATTGACACCAAATAAAATTATTACAAATTATTAATAGGTTCATTCATAAATTATACTGCATATTCGTCAGTTTATCCTTTACTACATAATAGTATTTACTTGTGTGTCTGTGTAGATGATGTGTTCTCAGAGTAACAGGGTTCGTAAATATCATGATATTTTCGAAAATATCAAAAATATCCGATACTTTGATATATATCCGATATTTTCGATATATATCCGATATTTTCAAAATAGTCAACTTACTGCTGATAATAAATATTTTCAAGCATAATATAAATTAGAAACTAAAACATATTGCACTTAACATGAAAACTTAAACAATATACTAAAAGTGCATTTTTCTTTTCTTTTTACTTAGAACAAAGTTGAAGATTAACTAATTGAAAACAGAAACAATTTACTTTATACACTTACATAAAAAAAAAAAAAAAAATGCTATAGTATTCAGTATCAAATATTAAGAAATCAGAAATATATAAAACAAAATTTTAAATACAAAATATTGTTTTAATTGAAAATTTTTAACATGAATGTAAGGTTATCTTATTTTTTATTCCCTAACATACTATACAGTTTAAACCGAACTAAATCAATACCAGAACAGATTCTTTTCTAATGAAGCAGTATAGTATATAACTGAGTATCTAATTTAGACAGTTTATCTTTCAGTGTATGTTCTGTGTCCCTTATAATCTACAGTTAAAAGTAAAAAATTCAAACATAAAGCTTGAAAAAGATATTTCTTTTCTTCGGCTAAAAAAGTCACTATCAGAGACATAAATTCTTTTATTTACAGATCAACACAGTCAATAACAGTTGGAAATTTTATTTGCACTTGTTTTGACTGAAAATATCAAAAATATCTTGCACAATAATATTTTGAAAATAAATATCAAACATAGAAAAATATTGAAAATATCATACATCTTGATATTTTGAAAATAAATATCAAGTAGGGTAGATGCTCCAGTTTTAGCCACATTGGATCAATTTGCCCAATATTTAGCCTGTGAATTGATGCTAACAAATAATATGCATTCTTACACTTTAAGCAAACTCTCTTTTATCATTTACAATATCATTTGTTTATTTTTTGATAAAATGTGATTTGCAAAAAAAAATAAATGTGTGAAACTGTAGTGTGTGCTTACATGTATTAAGATTTTTGCTTAGCTGACAAGTTTTCAGAATCTTTCAACATTAGGCACTTATAGGGTTCTATTCGTTCTGAAACAAATTTCTATTAGGTTTTATGAGGTAAGCTTTCTATCTACTGCAATTTTACTTTTAAATTAATTATTTTAACCGTTTAATGGGGGGGGGGGGGGGGCGCGGCTAAAACTGGTGCATTAAATTTGCTATATGTACCAGTTATGGCCATGGGGGTGGCCAAAAAGGGTACAACATATGTTCCACTTTTGGCCACAAGATTCATTATCAATATAGAGGGAATTTTAGCCATTTAATAAATTTAAGAACATCTGGATAAATCAAAATCAATTTAGTTTTGTTTTATATAGTAATGGCTTCCATAATAAAAAAAAAGCAAGGCTAATGGCACTTCTATAAAGGAGATTTTGTTATTCTCTGTCCAATAGATAATTCACTTTAGAAAGAAGGACATTGTGCTAGTCACTAAAGAAAATATAGTATTGTGTTTATTTTTGATAAAACAAAAGGGGAGGTGATATGTAATGTTTAGATATGATAAATAAACTAAAACATAAATTTTGAAAGATTTTACAACTTATAAATTAAAACGTTTAATAGAATTATAGCATGATTTAATTGCTTGTATTTTTCCTAAAGAAATGAAGACGTTCCATAATTTTTGCAATATTTCAGGCACCCGGATTTAGAAATACTAAATATTGTGAAAATCTTTACTAGAGACATCTAAATAATACAAGTAAGAATGTATTTCACATTATTTAAAAAGAACAGGATTCATTTTACCAAGTTTAAAAGAGATTCTGTGCTCTTAAAAAATGGCCTAGAGGAAACACTGCTCTAAGATAGGAAGTAAAATTAAGGCCATTCCAAATGTAATGCCAGCACTACAAACTAGCAAAGTTTTGGAGTATCCAGTACTTGCCTTACATCAGAAGTTTGTAGGACGGACACCACTTTTCTTTAATAATGTTAAATCTCAAGTAGTAGATCTAGGTACTAGGAATTGCAGTTAAAAATCAATTAGAAAAGTGGATTTTATGTATTGTCAGAATACTATTTTCTATAAAAATGGAACAACTTTTAAGATTTTGTCCAGAAAATTGTAGCCGGCAAGATAGAAACTCCATTTCAAGATGAAGACCAGGCATGAAATGGTTATGATTCGTTTCTGAAATCACACCCTAAAATAACTTGCAAAGAAGCAGGGTACATAAATAAGGCACAAGCTAATATAAATCAAAAGATGATTTCAAGAAGTATAACTTTTTGATGAAAATCAAACCAAAATCAGAAATTGCTTTCAAGAAATATAACTCTTTGATGAAGATTCAAGTGTTTTAAGCAAGCCACAATCCATGAATAATGATAAAACTGATTAAATAGTTAATCTTTATGTCCTATAGGCACTGTTATCCCTTTTATGAATCAAATTTAAATATATTCTTTTGTTTTTTAATTGAAATTTTCAGTTAAAATTAACAGAAGTATATTTTACTTGATGTTTTTATCAATTCATAAAGAAATTTGCAAAATTCTCTTAATACAGCAAACAAATATATGTGTGGTAAAATAGATGTTGCATAAAAATGCTTTATTTTTACTTATTATCAATTAAAATGTTTATTAATACACATGATATTGGACTGACCAAAACTGGTGCATAGAGATGGCCAAAACTGGTGTAGGGGTGGCCAAAACTGGTACAAATTGGAATAAATTACTTGATGAGTTATTACTCACAATCTAAAATATTCTGTAGAAAGTCATTATAGCTAACAGAAAGACAATTAAATTTACTAAAGAATGATGTTATTATGATTTAATATGCTTCAATCGGTCAAGAACTGTAAAATTTCTATTTTAAATTTTCTCTAAAAGTGGCCAAAACTGGTGCATCTACCCTAATATGAAAATATCAAAAATCATGATATTTTGAAAATAAATATCGGATATATATCATATATATATCAAGATATATATCGATCGATATATATCAACGAACCATGCAGAGTAACATTCTAAAAAAACAATTCTGAATATTTTTCAAAAAAATATTTTTTTTATTTTTTATATGCTCCCACGTAAGCATTCAGATGATTATTTTGAATAAGACCTTAGAGGATATTTCACTAAAAACAGGCCATCTATTCAAAAGATTAAATAAGTTTCTTGAGAGTCACTTTCAGAAAAATCTCGGAGCATATTACACAGATCGCATTTTATTTATGTATATGGTAGGTATGGTACCTTTTAAATTAACATTTGTAGAAAAACCTTCGCAGAATATTGAACAGTTGAAAGGTTTCTAATTAGTAATGGGTTTGACCAAGTTCTCTCTAATAGCTATTCAGAGGAAATTTGTTTCACATGTGAACGATCTTTCTTTTGTATGAATATGGACATGTTGTTTGAGAACACCTCTGGTAGAAAATCCCTTAGAACATATTTCACAAGTGAACGGCTTTTTATTTGTATGGGTCCTAAGATGCCTTTTAAGATGACTTCCTTGCGAGAATGTTTTTAAACATATTTCACAACTGAACGGTTTTTCTTTTGTATGAATACGGATGTTTTTTGAGAAAACCTCTATCAGGAAACCCCTTAAAGCGGAAGCAGGACGTTTCGGTCCCAAGACATTTCGGTCCTAAGACATTTCGGCCCCGAGACATTTCGGTCCCGAGACATTTCGGTCCCTGGCCATTTCGGTCCCTAACCATTTCGGTCCCTTCTCCAGGAAGCTGAAATTTTGTGCATTTGAAATGGGTGACATAATTTTATAGGGGACAATGTAGAGTTTTTTAAATAAAGGCCTTAAAATTTTAGTAACAGCTCAAACAAATTTCGTATGGTAATCATTTTAAAAAGTAGGGAGGGGGATTGACATTTTCTATATTTTAATGTATTATAAGTATAAGCTCCTGATAAATTAAAACATTTATAACTCGATCTATAATTATCGCAAAACACTCATATTTTGTATGGTAAACGTAATCTTTATAAAAAAGAGGGACATTATCGGATTTTTTAACTGAAATCCCTAAATTTTAGTATAACCCGAATATAAGGACTCGAAAACACAAACACTTATAACACAGATCAAACTTGTCGCAGCCCACACAACTTTCCTATGATAATCGTAATCGTTTTAAAAAGCAGGGGTGGGGGGGTTTCTGTTGACTTTTTCTATATTTTAGTGTGCCTTAAGTATAAGGTCCTGACAAGGGCGGGTCTGGAGAGTCCTCAAGGGGGGGGCGATTTTAGAAATTTGGAAACTCCAATCTGATGCGCGGGTCGGGGCTAATTTTTTCACTGCGGGTCGTGTTAACTCTACTTTTTGCTGTGGGTCGGGTTTGGGTCCGGTTGACTTCTATTTTTTGCTGCTGGTTGGATTATACTTTTTTGCTGTGGGTCGCGTTTGGGTCTGGTTGATTTCTATTTTTTGCTGTGGGTCGGGTTAATTTCTACTTTTTAGCTATGGGCCGGGTTAACTTCTACTTTTTCGATGCGGGTCGGGTTTGGGCCCGGTTGACTTCTACTTTTCTGCTACAAGTCGGGTTGACTTTTACTTTTTAGCTGCGCCTAGCGCGTTGGGTTTGGGGCAGATTGATATACATTATATCCGGTTTGGGTCAGTTTCGGATTGGGTTTTCACTACTGTGACTTGCGAGAAGGGTTCGGGTTGACCCGTTTTTTTTAAAAGAAAGTCTAAGTATTTTTGAAGATAAAAAATATATGCAGTAAAATCTCCATAACAGACACGTCCAAATAATTATTTAGGAATACTTTTTAATCTCCAGAATTATGTAAAAAAATACTAATTTGGTATAAGACTGCTTGTCTCTTTATATCTAAGGTGAGTTGTAATTCAGTAAAGAATGCTTTGAAACTTATTAAAAAACACACCGGGTGTCCTTAAATGGATTTTAAAATTTAGTACTTTTCGAATGGTGGCAGCTATTTAAAAAAAAAATCTTCCACGAGGTTTATGTAAGATGTCATGAGATTTTTTATTGTGATTCTTGATTTTACTGTATAATAGCAGCGATAGATGGCGCAGTAAACAATGGTCGTTAAGCCTACCTCCTCCGGGAACCGATTTAGCGCCTCTTGCTTCCAGCATCATCTTCGTTGCTATTTTAAACTAAAATCAAGAATCTCAGTTAAAAAAATTATCAGAGGTAGAGTAAAAAAGAAAAAAAATTCTGAAATTCAAAGAAAAATTTCTGAAAGGTTACAACAGATGGGGAGATTCCCTTCTGGCACTAATTATTTTTGTTGCAGGTCGGATTAGCTGTTTTGGATTCGGATCGATTTCAGGCGGAGTGTAGATTCCTACAAGCTGGGTTTGGGTTAACTTGTTTTTTTTTAAAAAATTAGTTCAGTATATTATTTCAAGTTAAAAATTATACCTATAATAATAAACGTATGTAAGTGTGCTGTTTTCTAAAGAGACAACTGCATTTTTCCAACGACTCTTTGATAAAATTCGCTCGTCTTCGATCCTTTGATGAAATTTGCGTTTCTTCTGCAACCCTTTGTCGAAATTAGTGTAATTTTGCAGACCTTTGGTAAAATTCGCGTTTTTTTTCCGTGACACTTCTACAAAATTCGCGTTTTTGTAGCAATCCTTTGGCTAAATTCGCGTTTTTAAAGCGATTCTTTGACAAAATTCTTTTTTTTTCCACGATTCTATGAAGGAATTCGTGTTTTCTCCACGATCCTTTGATGAAATTCGCGGAGTTTTTATTCGCGGCTATTTGACAAAATACGCGTTTTCTCCGCGATCCTTTAACGAAATTCGAGTTCTTTTCCGCTGCCTTTTGAAGAAATTCGCGTTTTCTGTGATCATTTGTAGAATTTCGCATGTTTTCCATGGCTCCCTGATCAAATTCGCGTTTTTTTCTGTGATCATTCGGCGAAATTGAAGTTATTTTTTGCGAACGATTGACGAAATAGATTTTTTATGGAGGCCATTTATCAAAATTTGCGATTATTTGTATGTCCGAATTTTCGGATAGGAGATTTTTTTTAATTTTTGGAACCGAATGCCTTAACCTGCCTTAACTGCGTATTATTATTATTATTATTTATTTTCTTTTAATCAAAATAAGTTAAAAAATATTTTTTATTGCACATTTCAAATCTGCACACATTTTAGAGTAAAATATGTCCCAAAATCTTTGTGAAACAGGGTTTTTTTTTAATAGAATTAGATCATAAAAAAAAAAAAAGATTTGCTGCGGAAATTGCGGGTTGCAAAAATTTTGCCACTTTTACGTTGGCCATGGAAATCGAGGGTTGCGCAGCGAGAGGGTTAAATTTTCGGAAAATTTGGAACATAATCACCCCTGTTCCCGACATCTATAACCCTCCTGCAAGTATTTTTTTAATATCTGTCACCTTTTGCAATTTATTGAATTTTAAAATCAGTCAGTCCATTTTAGGACACCCGGTATATTCAGTAGTTATGGGATGATGGCTGAAATTAAGCATTTAAAAAAAAAGTTAATCTGGCTTCGATATGCCAGTTAGAGGTTTAGCCAGCTGAAGTTATCAGGCCCAAGCCCAGGTCCAACCCACATAAAAAAATAAAACTATTGCCCCCGCCCGGTATAAAAGCTAAAAAATCAACTCCAGCCCTGCCTGCATTTTGCAATTAAAATTATTCATAAAGTACACTTGCCTATGCTTATATTTTATTTTCAGATTATGTTGGAAATTCATGAATACAGAAAAACAACAATATTAATGACTATAACGATGACTATTTAGGCAATTATGTACGTAAACACTACGAATTGAAAAAATATGACTTAGACAATTACATTCAAATAAAAATCCAGTAAGATAATCAGTTTAGAATGAAAGAAATGATTGATAAAAGAAAATAATAATTTAAAAGCTCTACAAAGTAAAAAAGTAAATTTTAAAAAATGCATCTCTGTAACATATCAAATCAAATTAAATTTCTAAAGATTTCGCTAAACAAATGTACAAAACAAATATAATTTTTACGAATGACAAATAAGTAAGATTGCAGACCAACTTGGACTCAGGAGGAAGAATTTAGAGGAGTGCACGGGTCGTGTTCGGGCCAATAATGCTAATCATACGGGCTGAAACGGACCAAATGTTTAGGTTTTATTCCGGGCAGAGTCCCGACTTGGAAATTTTGGCCAGTGCAGGCTTCTAGGAAAAATGGAGTCCAGGCCAGGTTCGATCTGGAGGAAAAAGAAGTCTGGCCCGACCCGAATCTGCAGAAAAAATTAAGATCCGGGCACGACCCGACTCTAAGAGAGAAAAGACCTGACCCAGCCCGAGTCTCATGGATTTAAAGTGGCGCGACCCGGGTCGGGTCGCGCCGGGCTTGAGCTCCGCCCCAAGTCATTTTCCGTGAAGATGCATAATGTCGTTTTACAAACCCTTTATTAGCCCAAGGGGGGGGGGCGATCGCCCCTTCGCCCCCCCCCTTAGATCCGCCATTGGGTCCTGATAAATTACAACATTTATAACTCTCTATAATTATCGCAAAACACTCATATTTTGTACGGTAAACGTAATCTTTATAAAAGGAGGGTTATTATCAGATTTTTCAACTGAACCCTCGAAATTTTAGTATAACCCGAATATAAAGGCCCGAAAATCGCAAACACTTATAACTCGGATACAAATTGTAGCACACCATGCAAATTTCATATGGTAGAAGGAATCGTTTTTAGGAATGGGTGGAATGGGGAGTTCTGTGGATTCTTTATAGAAGCGCCTCATATTTTAGCCTATAATAAATATAAAGTCCAGACAATTTAAAAACATTTATAAGTTGAACTTTAATTTTCATATGGAAATGCCCATACACTGCACATATTCAATTGTATATAATTTGGACACTATGTGATTAATACAGAAAAATATCTGCAAATATTTTTACAAATCTTTATTTGATTCTATTATTTAACGGGCCATGAATTTTAGATGTATTGCATTTTACACATTTTTTAAAAGGGGCTTCTTAACATGGAATTGTGATAAAGACACATTATTTTTTAAATTCGGTATCAGAACAGACAACTTTTTATTTCATTTCAATAATTATTTTAATTTACTATTTAAAATTTTGCATTAATCTTTTTACATGTAATATCAACGCTATTTCTGCCGGTGTCGAATGACACCTTTAAAAAGATTTCGATTTAAGGTTTTTCATTCGTATTTTTTAAATTGCAACAATTACAAATCCTTTTTAATACATTTAAGACTTTTTTATGCTTATTACATTAAAAAACTACGACCAAAATAAACATAAATCAAAATTTTAAAAGGGTTGCCATTTGACACAGCTAGAAATAGTGTTAAAGAAATGCTTTTCTGTAAAGCTGGGATACAAAGGTTCAAATTTCTAATACTCATAAAATATTCTTTTCGTATTTAAAATTAATTCAGTATTTCAAATATTTCCTTATTATTTATTTGATTTATATACTTAAAATCAAAACAGCCTACCTATTTTAATATGACAAATAAAAAAATAGAAATAGAAATATAAAAAATAACATAGAATCTTAAAATAGTAATGTATGGTGAATCACTTTTGCCTAAAATTTAATTTAAAATGAAGAAATTTTATAATTATATCACGATGAAGAAATTTGGTAATTTAGAAAGCATATATATATATATATTTTATATCTATATATTCTTTATTCAAAAGAATATATATATACATAAATATTTCTGTACTACGTCAATTGTAGATGGCCTGACTTCCCCCATTTGACTATGCTAAATAAAGCTCCAAATAGAAGTATTATTCTTCTCGCGCTCTCTTTGTTCTGGTCAGCTGGCGCTTTTTTGTGGCCACGCGGCATTTTTCATCTTTAATGGCTTAAAAAAAGAAACTTCTGGGCCATCATGCAAGCGGACGACCTTTCCTTCAAGTTGAGATCAAAGTTTCTATCTCCTAGCATTGTTCTATCTCCCCCTTCTATTGTGAATAAACCATTAAAGGGTTTAAAAGGATTGGTTTCCCAGAAAAGTGTTGAATGATGGCAGAACAAGCATTTGAATGGAGCCCACTTTTAAATCCCCTCTTGAACATTGACAAGTAAAGACAGATAACAATTTCTCCAGCTTTCCACTAATAAAGATTAATTTGTTGAAAGGTAATCCCAGGAAAAATCTCAACTACATCTTGATTATCTTATCATACTATTTGGCAATTTTTTCTTTAAGGCTGTTCTTAACTGCTCTGCTCAACAAGCGCAAAACGTTTTGACACACTTACAAATTCATTTTTTAACGGAAAGATATAAAACTGGAAAGCCCGGCCATGGCATCGATTTGGAATTGAACTGTGTTTTCCATTTTTTCTTTTTTTATCAATAAATTACTTATTGAGATATAACCGATTTTGATCACGCGACAAACACGTTTTTTCGCCCACTGCTGATTGGTTATTCTATTTTCGCGCGGAAGTTCGGCTCAAAACTTCCACTTTGATACTATTTTCTGAAAGATTTATTGCGTTTGCAAAAAAATGGAAAAAACAGCTCGATTACATAGTTTCTGAACAACAACACCAGCTAATTACATAGTTTCTGAACAACAACACCAGCTAGTTCCATGCATTATCAAACAAAAATAAATTAAAACTTATGTCAGAAAGTTGCCCTTTTGGATTTGAGAACACCCTTAAAAGTGTGAAGAATTTTCGTATTAAAGGAAAATGATTCATAAAGAAATGAATAATATACTTTGTTGTCATGTGGATATTAAAATTTTACTTCCAAGTAAAAAGAAGCTTTTCTGAATTCTCTAACTGAAATTCTCTTTTCGGAAGTAATTCTAATTAATGATAATTTAAACGTTCTAAAAATGTATGAAAAGAACCAAAAAACATTGTACGGCAGTTTATAGTATATATAAAATACCTAATAGTAATAATAAATAATAAAACTTAAAAAATCCATTCTGTTAAATAATAATAGTGAAAAAAAAAAAAAGACAATGTCCCCTGTCAAATTATATAACGTTGTTCAAACAAACAAATTTTCAGCTCGCTGTGATTTCATAATCACGAGTTATAAAAGTTTAAATTTACCGGACTGTTATATTCAGCTTTTTATAAAATTTGAGGGGGGGGGGGGGATATTTTTTAAAAGGGCCCAAATAATGTTCAAATTGCAGCGTTTGGCGGACCCACGACAATTAGAATCCGAGTTATAAGATGGTGAGTACCAAAATTGCAAGGGACCGAAATGGCCAGGGACCAAAATGTCTCGGGACCGAAATAGAAAGGGACCGAAATGGCCAGGGACCGAAATATCTCGGGACCGAAATGTCGTGTACCCCCTTAAAGCATATTTCACAAGTGAACGGTTTTTCATTTGTATGAGCCTATATATCATGCCTTTTAAGATCGCCTCTTTGAGCGAATGTTTGTAAACATATTTTACAATTGAACGGTTTTTCTTTCGTATGGGTCCTAAGATGACTTTTAAGATGATCATTTCGAGAGAACGTTTTTAAACATATTTCACAACTGAATGGTTTTTCTTTCGTATGAATACTGATATGTTTTTTGAGAGCACCACTCTCAGAAAATCCCTTAAAGCATATTTCACAAGTGAACGGCTTTTCCTTCGTATGGGTCCTAAGATGACTTTTAAGATGATCATTTCGAGAGAACGTTTTTAAACATATTTCACAACTGAATGGTTTTTCTTTCGTATGAATACTGATATGTTTTTTGAGAACACCTCTCTCAGAAAATCCTTTACAGCATATTTCACAAGTGAACGGTTTTTCCTTTGTATGGGTCCTAAGATGTCTTTCAAGATTACCTCTTTGAGAGAATGTTTTCAAACATATTTCACAACTGAACGGTTTTTCTTTTGTATGAGTTCGAAGATGCGTTTTAACATTAAAACATCCAGAAAATGTTTTTAAACATATTTCACAAGTGAACGGTTTTTCTTTAGTATGAATTCGTAGGTGTGTTTTAAGATCATTTCTTTGAGAAAATGTTTTCAAACATATTTCACAACTGAACGGTTTTTCTTTTGTATGGGTCCTAAGATGACGTTTAAGATGATCATTTCGAGAGAACGTTTTTAAACATATTTCACAACTGAATGGTTTTTCTTTCGTATGAATACTGATATGTTTTTTGAGAACACCTCTCTCAGAAAATCTCTTACAGCATATTTCACAAGTGAACGGTTTTTCCTTTGTATGGGTCCTAAGATGTCTTTCAAGATTACCTCTTTGAGAGAATGTTTTTAAACATATTTCACAACTGAACGGTTTTTCTTTTGTATGAGTTCGAAGATGCGTTTTAACATTAAAACATCCAGAAAATGTTTTTAAACATATTTCACAAGTGAATGGTTGATCATTTTCAGGAATGAAGACATGTTCCTTAAGATAACAGCTACTAGAAAATACTTTTGAACATATTTCACAAGCGAACAGTTTTTCTTTTTGGAAAGTAGGAAGATGTTTGTTCAGAGAAGCCATGTGAGAAAATAAGTCGAGACACCTCACATAAAGCTTCAAATGCTAGAGTAATTTAGATAATGTACTTCCTAGGAAATTATTTCCAAATTATATTAAATGTTGATGTTTGCTTGTTGAAATGCTGCACGAAAAATGTCTTTACAAGAATGAATACAATAGTGTTTAAGAAAAAATGCACTGAAGAATAGTTTTGCTCAATATTTAAAAATATTTCATTTTATATTGTTTAAAGACTGTTTAACACATTCTTTACAGGTCTAATGCTTTAAAGGAGCATCTTTTAGTAAATATTCCCCATTTACTTTTTCTAGCGAAAGCCAAACACGATAAATTTCATTGAAGGAAACAAATCATTCAGAACATAAGGGAGGAATCCTTTTTTGGAAGATGCGTTTCCTTTGTTTGTCTGTGAGATCTGAAAATGCATTTTATACAATTAGTTAAATATTATTTTAATTGCATGAATTTTTTCAATGTCATTTAAACGTTTAAGACATCAGAATAAAAAAGTGTCCCAGCCGAGACTCGAACAAAGGTAATTGGTATAGCGCACCTATGTTTACCAACTGCACAACTCGAACGATACCCAATCTTGCAACCCTTACTCTCGCATGTTGGCGAGTCTGCGTCAACAGCACAAGACGGATATTTTCATGTCACAAATCCGTGAGAAACATGAGATGCAACTTGAACTCAGCAGAGAAATTTTATACATATAATTTTTCTAGTGATGAATTACGTCTGAAATATTACATATTTTAATAGTATGATTTTTTTTATTGCTAACTAAGCGTTTAGTTAGCAATGAAACACTTATTTAGCAATGAAAAAAATCATGCAGTTAAAATATGTAATATTTCAGGCGTAAATTATAACTGCAAAAATTATATATGTTTAAATATTATATATTAGTACTAGTGAATTTAGATAAATCATATTCAAATTAGATTTTTATAAAATTCAATGAGAAATAATTACTATATACGCCTCAAAATTTTGAAGCAGAAACACAATTGAAAAAAAGAAAACATTTGTGTCTACATAAAACACACTGTTTTGTAAAGTCCTGTAAAAAAATGATCATCTCATTCAGTCTGAAATCGTTGTACAAAAATGAGGCTGAAACCAATCAATTAGAAATTACGTGTACTAATAACTGCTATATTTAAATTTTGCTTAGAGGATCGTGCAGAAGAAGTATAAAAATTGATGTTTGACGTTGGGACGAAGTTTTAATTTATTCTCCAAAAACCTTCAATGTATCGATTGTTTTACAATGACTCCAGTCAACCTACTACTATTGATATCTGATTTAACACCTTGAGCATCTTAAAATATTTCACTTTTCTCCCGGAAATTTTTTTAAAAAAATTGCTATTCCTTTCACTAAGACCTGTTCGAAGATATCCAATTGTCACGGAAATTTTCAAAACAGCTTTTTCTCTGTCCCCCAACTTGTGTTATATACGTAACTTACATGCATTGTTTGGAGGGCGGGTAGAGATACAATTGCTGTCTGTACTAGTAAGGAGTAACTTTTTGCATTGAGTATGTCAAAAGTGTCTTTTCATACACTTGAGACCAAAATCTACGAATGTTTTTTGTTGAAGCAGTAGATAAACCTGTAGATTCCAATGATTGTTTTGAATTATACAAGGTGTCCCAAAACGACCGCATAAACTCTGCACAGCTAGATTCCTCGTTCGGAGTACATAAAAACTGCCCGAAGAAGCGTTCCTCTATGATCCATAGTTTACGAGAAAAATACGAAAACAAATTATGACGTCACTGCCGGTGCAAGAAAAAAAACACTTTATTGGACATATCAACAACAGTATCTGCATATCTTTCCAGACGATAATGCTTAAAACGTTCGCCGCGCATATCGCGTCATGCATGCGCGCGCGCCATGGAATGACGTTAAGCCGACGTTGAACTCGTATTTTTAAAAGGCTACATCTTGCAGCTACCGGTAGTCTTCGTATGGTGGCCATGCATTCTGTTCGTGACTACTGCGACATGTACCTGATGAACGGCCGATGTAATGGAAATGCCTTATGAACTGCTAGGGAGTATGCCCGTCGATATCCGTCTCGCGTTGTTGATATGTCCAATAAAGTGTTTTTTTTCTTGCACCGGCAGTGGCGTCATACTTTGTTTTTCGTATTTTTGTCGTAAACTATGGATCGTACAGGAACGCTTCTTTGGGCGGTTTTTATGTACTCCCAACGAGGAATCTAGATGTGCAGAGTTTATACGGTCGTTTTGGGACACCCTGTATATGAAGGACTTTCAAATTTACAAAATTTAGCACGTAATTTTATTGTGTTAATTTGATTAATTGTGCTACTTCTTTCATTAAGACCTGTCCTAAGATATCCAGATGTCACAGTTTAAGCGATATATCAAATGTATTATTTTAAATGTTCATAATTTTTGTTTGCATCAATGAAATCGAGTGTTAAATAGCGAAAAATAGTATTATTTTTACTCATAATTACATATTTCATTATTTGCATAGAAAATACCTCATTAAAATGAAATGAAATAAAGTATTTGGTATGTGGAACAGATATCGCGAAAACTATAAAATTTAGTTAGTATTTAGAATTTTTTCATTGCTGGTGAAATAAATAAATGTAAAAACGTAGATTTCTATATTCATATTTTACTTCGTTACCGATTAATTTTTTTCCATTTATTAATTATACGTAACATTTCAATATTAATTTAGATTGATAACAAGATTCATAAATGAATCCAAGGATCACTGAATTTATTCAATTTTTTAAAAATTCTAATACTGTAGACTCGCGATTTAACGACTTTCACGGGACTTCGGAAAATCGGACGTTAAATCGAATAATCGTTAAATCAAAAGTTGGTAATTTTGTTTTTTTTAAACGCAGTTCAATAATATCTAACATTATAATGCAGTAATACAATTTATACAATTTTATAAAATATATATTTGTTGTAATTTGTCTTAAGCTTTAGAATTAAAAAATGCATAAAAATAATGGAATAATTTTATAAGAATTAATTAAAACTTTTTTACAAAAAAAAATACTGACACTAATTAATTAACATTTTTTGAAAATTTTCATACTTTTTTGCTTTAAATGACGGCTGGAAACTTCCAGAAATTTCCATTGATCATCTGAAGGTGCAGTCATTAGAATTTTCTTCCCTTCCAAGAATTGGCGACATTGTTTGCTTCTTTCGGTGTAGGAGGTGTTTTTGGATCATCAGTTTCTTCGTCGGAAGTATTATTTGGAATGTCCTATTCAGGATTAAGTCATCTTCCGAAATTTCCCCCTCAATTTCTAACTTATCGTCAACAGCAACAAAATCCTCAAATGTTAGATTTTCCGCCAAAGTATTCGTAATTCTTGTATTAGATAATTGAAATCTTCAGTTTAAGTTTTCTCGCAAAGGTCGTTAAATCAAGTTTCAAGTTATTTTCTTGTCCTTAAAACGAGCGAGGAAAAACATTGTGAGTATTGGAAAACAGTCGAGACCTGACCCAATGGTCGCTAAATCGCAAGGGGTCGCTAAATCGGTGGTCGTAAAATCGCGAGTCTAGTATATAGCTAAAGCATATAAATGTTAAATATATATCTACATATATATAAGTAAAATATACCAAAACTAATCTCAAACACTACCACTTTATGTAAACTTTAAATGAAGTAAAAATAGTAACTAAACCATGCGATAAAATTAAAAAAAAATAACTAACTCAAAGAAACACAACACAACCAACTGAATCTTGAACAAAATTAACCAAAATAACAAGCTAAAGTCGAAATAACAAACTAAAGTCAAAATAACAAACCAACTGAACTTAGAGACAGGCTGCGTGACTTATGACATGTAATGCATGGTTAAAACTGTTTTTATGCATGCAATATTCCCTAGAATTTACCTGTCGAGACCATATAGCGAAAATGAAAGAAATAAGATCCAAAGCAAAGAAACAAAATGAAACTGACTGACCAAAATCAATCATTTCCAACAACTATCTGTTTTCATTCCACTTTCCATAAACCGCATGCCTCGAATAAAGGTATCAGTTCACTTCTGTTCTTGAATGTTCTTACATAGTTAAATGTCATATTTTTAACCAGATTCACAGGATAACCCTGTTTCACAGCTATGCTGTACCATTCAAGCATTTCCTCCTTCAATATGTCTCTATCTGATGTCAATCTGCTCAAATCGTTAATAAAAGTATTTCTAAGAATCGATATATGGACATTAGTTTAAAACGTAGCATTACAATCATTTAAAGTTAAAGCTTTCCCTTTTATCAAATTCTATTTTAATTAAATTTTTATTTTTTATTTTTAGATTTACATTCAAATAATTTATATTGTGATTAGAGGATAGTTTCAGTTCTAAATTTTTCGGGTAATAGTTAAAATCATAGCTGGCTTTCATTCCATTTAACTCAATAATTAAAACATCGTCTGTATAACTTAAGCTAATTATATCCTTATTCAATTCACTTTTACTTTCATATACTAGGGGGCTCTACCCCCCTACGAACTACACTCGCCAACCCCCGTTCAGATACCCCAGATTCTAAAAACATGTTAATTTCATCGGCCTTAAAAAGATTGAATTATAATTTAAAAATACAGTGACGGTCTCCCTGTAAGCGGGTTTTCATTCATTTTCCTTTGATTGGAGATTTTTAAGACGAAATCAGCCGCTGCTAAGAGATACAATGGCTGTTTTCGTCTTTGATTAAAAACAAAAAAGAAAAATCATGCGTACGGCATAGATTATGAAACACTTTCCAACACTCCCTGAAAGCTTTAACAAAACTTCGTTATTTAGGGAAATAAGGTAAATAAGATAACTAACTAAACATTTAAAAAACTGATTTCAGCAGTTACCATGCATCGCCAAATATTTATTCCAATTCTTCCGAATAGCCCTGTATTTGATCTGTAGGCTGATATATATACTGTATAATAGAAAATTTAGTTTAGCAAGAAAACGCATAACAGGTTGAAATTTCTCTTTCAGCAATTTATACTAATAGATGGAAACATACTTGACTACTTTTGTTCAGCCCTGTTGTTTACATAGTACTTTATTACACGCCACTATTTAGCTAAACTTTAATTCAAACTAAATCACTCTTAAAACTACTGAAATCGCATTTTCAGAATATATCATCTATAGGCGGCCATGTATCCAGTTCTTTACGTGCCCCTGTATATCGTTTTATCTATATTCTACACTGTAAAAATATTTCCCTTACTTTACACCAAAAAGGGTGGGAACTAAGTTGCCACCCCAAGTGGTGTAATGAAATTCCACTCGTAAATTGGTGTAATGAGCCACCAACTAACAAATGTTGTAAACAAACACCACTTTTAGTGGCAACTTAGTTGCCACCAATTTTGGTGTTAAGTTACGCTACTGCTTATCTGGGGTAACATAACACTACTGCTTATTTGGTTTCTACTTTAAGAGTAAAATAAAAACAATTTAAATATTACATTTTAAATCTAATGCAACCATAATTTACAATAAATAGTTTCACGCAAAGAGGCTGCTAAACATTGTTTTATCTGTATAAATTTCTCAAGTTTTTCAGGAAAAATAGTATCTTTAGGAAAATGTTTTTCATTTTAAGTGAGGTATCAATTTTCAAATGTCACTCTTAAAAAACATTTAAAGGAAAAGCAAATAAAATAATGAACAAAACGTTCCATATTATCCCATCCCTTACCATATTTATCGCATTATTATGCGTATCTAGTATTGCAACTATATTTATTAATACTGACATTAGAGCTTTTGCAGGGGTTTTGATCCATTCCCCCCCACACCTCCTTTTTTTTTACTGATCTATTTTAACAAAGTTTTAGATTTAACTTTTATTGATTAAAAAAAAAAAAAAAAAAAGCGAGAAAAAGAACCTGAATTTATCAGCGTTATATGTCGCAAATTGATTTCCCACCTATTTATTACCCGTACACTTCCAATTTTAAACCCTTCCCATTGCAATGTGTTCTAGCGAAAATGTTCTTGTTTATGATAAAGTAAAACAGATTTTCCATTCAAATAGAAAATTTTCGGCACTCTCAGAAAGGAAACCTTGGCTACGAGACTGATTGTTATTGCAAGCAGTATTATTATTATTATTGCCAAATAGTACACGAAAATACAATTAATTAGCATTAATTATTCTTACAGCATAAGTACTGAATTTAAAAAAAAAAACTACACATTTATAATGATAAATATTTTTTTTTTTTTTTTTGCTTTTAAATTTAAAACAATTTCAGTGTTTTACATATTATTAAAATACGTATCTTAAAGTGTTACTTACAAAACCTCAGATAAACTTAAATAGTAGAAAAAAAATACAAATATAAATTGAAAGAATGTATTTTAAACAAATGAACTAACACCATGTTTATTTGTAATACTACTTTCAAGCAGTTCAAGCTAATGGGATTTAAATCATATAAAACACTATCAAAATCAAAACTAATAGTATTTCAAAGCTCTATACGAAAGTGACATTTTTACATGTTTACATTATATTTCAAAGTAATAGTAGATTCTCATACTCAGTAACCTTTACGAATTCTTTTGCGTAGCCCTGTATATCAACTATAACATTTACACACACCATATAGTATGCATAAATATAGTGAAACTTAAAAGCGCATATCATAATTAAAAATACATTCCCTGCCATCGCCGCTAATATACAGTACTTCGGATAGAAAATACTTGTCCGAAATGTTTTGTATGTTCCTGTAAATGCTATGCACTTCGTATTATGCATGAAATAACTTAAGTAAGCCTAACCGACGTATATCAATTTTATTATATATGAATTTGTATAATTAAAATACGCCGCAAATAATTCCCCCCTATACCTTTTGTAATGGAATTCTTTTGTGTAGCCCTGTAAATGAATAGTAACTATTCGTTGCACCGCATATGCTACAGAATATTCTGCATATTTTAGTGCACTTCGTAAATGCATATATATTTTATTATGTTTGAAAGGGTGTAACATCTTTAAAATTCATTTGAAATGATTTTTTCCCATTGGCCGTAATGTAACGGAATACTTTTGACTGTCCCTGTAAATGAACTAAACATACTACAAACTTCATTTGAAATAGGGTTCGTGCTAGGCTAAACGTCAATAACCAAAAGTTTCAGTGGGATCCGAGTATATTTACGAGAGTTAGAGCGCGAATAGACAAACCGAAATCAATAACACTTTTCAACTTTGTTGGAAAGTGTTAAAAATTAGTTAAAAGTTTGAAAGTAAGTTAATGTAAAATGAATTAAGTACACAGAGTCTTTGTCTCTCGGTACTTTTTAACAACGCTATGAGAAAGTTCTTTTAAATGTATCGTTTTAAATCTGACGTAATTTTCACCAAAGTTTCTTTTCTCTTTTTAATATTCACATGAAAATACTTTTGTTGTTAGAAAGGAAATATTATTTGCGCTGTCTTCGAATTCACGATAATAGTTGAAAAGATAATCTCAAAATATGAAATAAATGTCTCTTGCAAATATATTTTTTAATTTAAAGTGTTTTGCCAACTTTTATTTATTTGACCTTTTTAAATATGACGTAATTTCCGTCATTTGTGATTTTTAACGCATAATAATGAATTTAGTATTTAAAAATTTTCTTTCTCTTTTAAAATTCACGTGTAACTGTAGTTTTTATGATGTAATTTTCAATATATTCCCAATTTTTAACACGTAATCACTTACTTCTAATTTGAAAGTTTTTTTCTGTTTATAATAGCCACGTGTAAATATTTTTCTTATTTGAAGGAAATATTATTCTTTGCGCTGTTTTTAAAACTGGCAACAGTTTAAAATAATTGCCCTTTTCTAAAATGTGTAAAAAATATCTCTCGAAATGCTGAAAATTTGAATTTAAAATGGAAATAAATCCACAAAAAATGAATCAAATTAAAAAGATAATTGCAGTCTGCACATCGGGAACTTCCAATGTATAAAATGATCTAAAAATGTTTAAATTCCTATGTATAGTTTTTCTCCTATAAAACTTTTTTAATGGAACGACTTTGACCATCTTTAACATTAAATATCTCTTAAAATAATTATTCGATTAAAAAACTGTCTGCATCAGCGTGTTTATCAAACATGTTTCTATAATACCACTGATTTTCATATTTTCGTATGAAACAATTTTCTTAATATTAACGAAGAAAGACTCCCGGTCATAAAAAATATGGATGCCGATCTAGTAGGAGTATACCCGGATGATCTACGCAGATTTTCATTGGTCCATTTCCAAATCAAAACTTTTTTTTACATTAGAAGGATATCCAGATAAATGTCGGCCAATATTGAACTGCAACTCCCCCCATAGGGATACTATGAATCTGCTTGTATACTTTATTGCCCTCATATAAATAATTTTCTTGAACTACCAATTGAAATAAATTTTGAAATTCACTTAAATCTATGTATTCATCACCGTACTTATGACAGTGCGTTAAGAAATTATAAGACTATTTTGAAAATTATGAAGTAAATAAAGGTTCTAATTATAGTTTAAGCACATGAGGTATCAAAATACAACATATTTATTAAAATTAGTTTGCAACAATTTTGAATAATGCACGAAATAAGTATGTTAACAAAAATATAAGCAATGATTGAAAAATACACTGTTAATAAATTATAAAACCACTTGTCTAAAAACAAAAAATTAATACGATATTGGTCCTCCATTTTTCCTTATAACCTCAAACACCCTGTTTTTCATAGAAGTGACCAGGTGATTAAGTAGAGATTCAGAAATATTGTGCCGTTCTTTTACAATGGCTACTTCTAGTTCATTGGCAGATAAAAACTGTTTATTATTAGCATAAACTTTGCGACTTAATACGCCCCAAAGATCATCCATAGGGTTCAAGTCTGGACTTCGACTTGGCCATGACAAAACATGATTTTTTTCTTTTTTAAACCATTGCTGGGTGGATTTAGACACATGGCAAGAAACATTGTCCTGCTGAAACATCCAGTTAGCACTATCTAAAAAAGGTCCAAACGGTATCAAATGATCATCTAACATAGACTGATATTGCGCAGAGTTCATACGTCCCGAAATTCGGGTTAAATCGCATAATCCATCATGACTAAAAGCTCTCCAAACCACTACTAATCCTCCTCCCATTTGTCGACTGAAGCATTGTTTCGGTTCCTTCCTCAAATCATACCAATAGTGTTTATAACCATCCGGACCGTCAAGATAAAAAAAAAATCATCTGAAAATATCACTTGTTTCCATTTCTTGACCCATGACATGACATTTTTAGACCATTTCAGTCTTTCTTCTTTATAATGTTTCATTAACCTCGGTTTTTTCAACAGTTTCATACATTTTTCATTACTATTTGATTTCAGACTCTTCCAAACTGTTATGTGTGAGATTCTTTTAATGAAACGGTTCGAAATTTCCCGAGTTAGACCTTTTTGAGTTGATAATCGAAATATTTGTCGATCATCCCGTGTTGTCAAAATCCTTTTTCTTCCAGATCATTTAATTTTATTTGAATCCCTTTTCTAATTATTTCATTGTGAATGGCAGTTTTAAAACGCCTCATTAACCGAGGTATTTCTCGTTCAAATTTACCAGTACCCTTATAAAACCAAACTTTTCCTACTTCGGTCGCAGACAGCTGTTTACCCCGCGGCATCTTCAAATATATTGTAAATAACACTATCTAAACCTGCACCTTTGCTTCTCGGGAATACTTTCACGATATACAAACGCGTACGTTTTATAATGATTCTGATGTGACGTATAATATGCTAATTTTCTCCGGGTCTTATAATTTCTTAACAATCACCTTATTTACGTTTTAAAAAAATTAGAAGATTTTAATAAAATGTAACTTAAATTTTAATGTAGCAATTATAACAGAAAACGTTCTACGATCAATTTTAAGTAGACACGCTAAAAATTTGTATATCGTGTCTTCTTCTTCAGAAGTGCACCAATTCGTTAGTTGTTTTATATTTTCTTATACACATCCAATTATCTTCTCCTTTAAATCCTCAACTCTATGTTGTTAAATAAATCTGAAAAATCATATGCATATAATCCTGTAACATTTTTATACCTTTTAATATTATCTAACAGTTCATAGCTGTTATATATTATGAATGTTGAATTTTCACTTTTCATCTTTGAAAACATTCTCTGCAATACCTTTAATAATTTTTTATTATAACATTCAATATAGGTGTTGTGACCACATGTAACGGTTCTGAATTTTACAGGACATTTATGAAACTTCGGTATTAAAACTAAATACGGAAAATTCAAATTATCTTGTTTTGTTTTAATTTTTTTATACATTGCTCTTATATATATATATATATATATATAGTATATATATTGTATATATATATATACATTGCATATGTATATATATACTAGGGGGCTCTGCCAACACCTACTTGACATAAAGCCTTTGGGCGATTTTGTGACGTCACTCTTAGACGACCTAAGTTCTTTTTCCCCGGTGGAACTCTCCCTTTTCTTTGAGCGTTGAAAAATTATTAACTGTTATTTAACTTGTAAATTTTTCCACAGCATAGTCTTTTTAAATAGAATTAAATTAAACACTTATTTTTTCATGTCCTTCCTACTTTGTAAACAAAGGTTAATTTTTAAATGCATATATAACAATTTATTTAAAG
This sequence comes from Maratus speciosus, assembly GCA_963932465.1. NCBI lineage: Eukaryota > Metazoa > Arthropoda > Arachnida > Araneae > Salticidae > Maratus > Maratus speciosus. The sequence continues at coordinate 138,727,786 of OZ010797.1, read as the reverse complement.
ATTTTCCTAATCAGTTATAGTCCAATTTTACGAAATACACATTAGCAAATAAAAATTTAAATATTTGGCTAGAGATTTTTATTTACACTAGGTAAATCAGATTAATTTTAAAAGAGAAAATTAATAAAACATTAATGCATTAATTTATATTAAAAAAAGTAATTAATGTGCCAATTTGTCAATTAATTATTAATATATTGATAAACAATATAACTCAGATGTATCTCATAAAAAATCACTTTCAAAAATCATCTTTTAGTGAAACTAATTTGTATTTTCAACTTTTTTTTTTTTTTTTTTTTTTTTTTTTTTTACAACGTTGTTTGTTCTCAAGCGCTGTTTAACATTTTTATAGATAATGGGAAAATCAATTTATAATGAAGTAAGTGATTTTTATCTTGATAAATCTTTTATGCATTTACTTATTTATATGTTTTATCTGCTTTTGATGTATTGTTTACAAGGTATATAAGTTATTTTATTAATGTTGAATATAAGGTAGCTTTAAATATAAAAAAGCATAAAGTAATATTGCTATGTTTATTACTCTTAATTCTATAGATAATAATAATGTTTAATAATATGTAATTTGTTGGGCATTATATTTTTCTTTTAACAATCAAATCAAGCTTCAAAATACATTAAATATCGTAAAAAATTATGATTATTATTTATCATTCATATTCGATAAATGTTAAAATATGTCCAGAACTGAAACATAAGAATTAAAATACCAACAATTTAAGAATTAAGCATTTAGTGAAATTAAAAAGTAATAAAGTAAACAGCAATGCTAAAATTATTCATTATTTAATGTAGTTTAAATTAATTGAAAAAATATCATGTTTTATTTACTTATATCGTTATTATTTATCCTAAAACTTAAAAAAACAAACAAAAATAATATGCCAGATGAAATATTCCCTTAATTTTCAAACCATTATTAAATAAATCTCATAAAACACATACGGGAAATCTATAAAGATTCATAAACATGTTCCATATACAAATTGGCAATAAAGTCAATATTATAGATGGAGATTTTTAGGGAAATTCAAGATAATTTTGTTAGTATATGGCAACTAATAAAAGTGAATATTTCATTACCTGAAAACGATATGCATTTTACATAAGCTAGAATATTAAATTTTTAGATTTGATAAATTTTGAAATATGTATGGTACTAAAAAATGTTAAATTAAAAGACAAAAATTAAATATCTAAAATTTTAATAATATTATGCATTATTCAAAATTGTTTAAAACTCACTTTGATTATTGAAAAAAAAAAAATTAGTTAACATTAGATTGACATATCTGACTTAAAAAAAGAAAAAAAAATGAACAACAATTTTACCTATCTGACTTAAAAACAAGTATTCATTCTATAAGTTTAAGTATTTATTCTATAATTTAAACAACTGAAATACACAAAGTTAAAATGTATATAAATTGGCAATGAAGTTATCATAGTTTTATACATGGACTAAAATAATAAATTTTATTAATATTTCATAAGTTTTAAAATACATGCAATAATAAAATTCGGGAATTAAAATACCAATAATTTTAAAAATGAGCGTTTTGAAAAATTAAAAACTAAGGGAAAAAAATAAATTGTAATAATGGAATTATTCGTTATTTTATCTAGTTTCATTTGATTAAAAAAATCATGTTATATATATATTTTTTAATCTGACTATCATATTTATTATAAAATTATATTAAAACAACAAAAATAATACGACATAAGAAATTCATTAAATATCTCATTAAATGAAATATTCCTAATCTTCAAAGTATTATTTAAAAAAACCTAATTAATATTTATAATAGTAATCTGTAATTTGTTGGACATTATTATTATTATTTTTTTGACGATCAAACTAAACTTTAAACTACATTAAATATTTTTTAAATGTACTGTTTTTATTATTATTAATTATCCTTATTTTTTATATACTTTTTACTGAATAATTTTTTACTATATCATTATATTTACATGTATGACTAAAGTATTATTTTCTGTATTTTGCTAAGATTTAATGAAAATTTCGAAAATAATATGTCAAAGCAAGTACCATTCAATTAATCTTTAAACCATTAAAATAATAATAATAATAATATTGTAAGCAAAGCAATGCTTTCTTGGTAACTATGACTATATATTTCACCCGAATAAGACATGTTTTATACATAATAGATATTAAATATTTTAATTTCATTAAGTTTAAAATATGTCGGGGTACATAAATTATTAATATAAAGACAAAAGCTAAATCATTAAAAATTTAATAATAATAATAATAGAATAGAATAAATAAATGACAGCAATAAATATATGCGTTATTTAACGTAGTTTAAAGTGTAAGAGCAATGATATCAGATACACAAAGATGCTTATAGTTAATACATACAGTTATTTTAACATAATAACAAAGTAGTGAAGTTGCTTTTCTTTTCTTTCGTTTTAAAAATCAGTATCATGACCTAAACGATAAGATTTCAAGAATTCCGCACTTTAAAAGGTAGTCCAATAAATGAATGATTAATTAATAAGTGAATTCAACCAATCTCATTTCTTAAAATAAAATGTATAAGGCAGCTATATTATATTAACAATTGTTATTATTACTACCACTAAATGAAAATACACTTATGCTTCAGTCATGTTTAGGTGTACAAATATAAGAATATTTAGAAAAAAAATGAGCCGGTAAAAAACAACATAGTATAATTGCATTCCGAAATAATGAAATATTACATATTAAACGCCTACCCCCCCCCCCAAAAAAAAAAACACTCACATTAAGTTACAGAACACGTGGTGACTTGTATATCTTATATTCAACATATCAAAAGCAGGTAAAAAATACTAGAGGGTTCACATATAAATAAATAAATGTATGCAATATTTAAGATTAATCAAGATAAAAAAAAATCTTACCTTATTATCAAATGGTTTTCCTATTATCCAACAATGCTTTGGAACAAAATATTCAATTTCATCGATAAAATACACGTTCAAACAAGCAACGCTACTATACAATTGCTATAAGAAGAAGGGAGAAGGGGGTGAGGTTGAAAACCAGTTTAGCTGGACAGTTCGGGCGGTCCACCGGTTCACTGTTAATGACGTTAGTGGAATCCCGGAGGAGCGCCAAATGGCTTTGTAAGAGTTCAAGTAGGTGTTGGCTCTGCCCCCTAGCAAGCTACGCTCGCCAACCCCCGTCCAGACACCGCAGAATCTAAAAACACGCTAATCTAATGGATTTTAAAAATATAAGAGAAGATTAAATTATACTGAAAAAAGCTGTGCAGATCTCTATGTAAACGGGTTTCCATTCAATTCCCTTTTATTGCAAAAATTTAAGGGCGAATCAGTTGCTGTTAAGACATCCAATGGTTGTTTACGTTTTTGATTAAAGAGAATCAGTTAAACATTTGAAAAGAAGCTAAAATAAAACGAATTAAGCATACAGAGTCTTTGTCTCCCGATATTTTGAAACAATCTCTATAACAATAGCCTAAGTCATGTGACTATCACAAACAGTTCCGGGCGGACCACTTCGCTTTTTATATTCTAGGTGCCATTTGGTACTTTAATGTTAGCCAGGCGCAGGTGATAAGTCGCCAAATATTATTATATCGCTATCATTTCATCTATATTATAATAGTTCAAGTCATCAACTGCCATAAACAAATACGGTCTGATCCCTTCACTTTGGCACAGATGTCATATACGCCCCTTATTGGCGCGATTTTTTTTCCGACGGCAATTTGGGGAAAGCATCAACAGCATAAACAACAACATCCGGCTTACCATATCAAGCAAAATAACGATAATTTGGCGCCAGTTAAGTGCCCATTCCGTATATGACATTGGCGTCAGAAAAAAATCGCGCCTGTATGGGGCCGTAAGTTTTCCATTTTGATTAAAAAATCATTTTTTTTTTCGAATAAAACTAGAAGGGACTAGGATCACCCAACCCAGGCACCCACCAAAATCTGGCATAGGTGTTTAACCCTGGGTGGAAAATCCCCTCTACCGTCCAACACAGCCCAGCCAGGGCAACGCAGCTCAGAAAATCAACGGACTATTAATAAACTTCTAAATGAAATGAACAAAAAATATAAAATAAGTGCCCTGACACTTATAACGAAATACAAAAAATATACAGAAGTTAAAGACATTTACAACTTGTAACATATGTCTGTACTTAAATAATAGGGCAGACAAGATTTATAGACGATTTTTGACAAGCTTTACAATTGTCTGCTTATAGAACCTAAAAAACACAAAGTTAAAGTAGTTAAACAATAAAAAAAACCTTAATCTGCTAAACGAACACTGTCAGACTTGACAGAAGACATTATGGATATTCATGAACGATTTTTGTAAGTTCAGAAGAGTTAAAAAAATATACTTAATGAAAGAATAGTTCTTATTGAGATCATTATAAATAACTTTCAATTTTTTGCAGTTCGACCAAGTCATGAGCACATTTCGCATATTCCATTCCTTGGTTCTATTCTGGATATACACAAATGAGTCCCTCGAGATTCGACAACTTTCAAAAATGTAATGGCCAGGATCCTCACGTTTTCCGCAGTCACATTTGTCATTTGCACTCTTCCCAATTTTGTGTAGATACGACGGGAATGCACCATGTATGCACCTGTTATAAAATAGATTACAACCTGGGAATCACAGAGGAAATCTAAGTTTACTTCTGGAATGACTCTGTAAGTATCTCTTCCTTTACTAGAGTATGACCAGCGCCTTTGCCAGTCATTTACATTCTTGACACGGTAATGGTATTTAATCATACTTATTGGTATGGGAAGTTTCACCTCTTCATCAAAAAGATTATCAACTATAGCGGACTTGGCAAGTTCGTCGGCCCGCTCGTTCCCGGCGATACCCACATGAGCCTTGATCCAGCCCAAATGGACCGTTTTGTTTCGCATGGTTCGTAATGTCGTAAAGATTTCATATAACAGGTCATTCGTCGGAAAAAGACGAATCAGAGCAGAAACTGATGACATACTGTCTGTGTATAAAAACAGTTGACCATATCCTGATCTACTAAACCAACGAATGGCTTCTAATATCGCTAAAAGTTCAGCTTGATACACTGTGTTCTGTGTTATAACTCATAAGTCTTATTCTTTTATTATAGATCTCTTCTTCTTTCATATAAATTACAAAGGCTGAAGCTACTTCATTCTGAATTCTAGAACCATCAGTAAATGCTATTGGACTATTACGTCTTGGCACGAACCTTCTTACTGAAGTAATAAAATTGATATTGTGACCCTCATAGAAATTAGGATAATCAAATGTGTGTATTTTTCTCGTGATATCAGAGAAATGAACAGCTCTATTATCTATCTCCACTGTTCCCTCACCATGTAATATGCTATAGAGCCGACTTGAGTTTGACAATTCTATATCAATGGGTAACACGCCAGACAAAATACACAAAGCTTCAGTTGATGTGGAGCGATATCCTCTAATAACCGATAACAGACAAATATCCTTTGGCAAGAGGAAAGTCTGCTTAGGCCATGACTATTTAGATCCGAATACCAAGATTCATGTCCATATGAGATTTGCTTCTTCAACACAGTTGAATACCAAGTCTTTAATAAGCTCGTTGGAACACCTACATTTCTGACCCTAACCTTCCTCATATTGCATGTAAATGAGATTAACCTTCCACGAATCATATCCAAATGGTCCAGCCAGTTAAATGAACTATCAAGAAGGAAACCCAGATAGAAAATATTGTCTTTTACAGGAATTGATCTTCCTCTATGTTTAAAAATAGGGCGTCTTTTCTTGTATTTAATAAATATTGTATTGAATAAAACTACATAAAAGTTGCCATGGTCGCAAAGAATTCTTGGTACTGTTACGCTAGCCGGATGCAAATCTCGCCAATAGCTTTTTTTCAACTCGCCAGTTAGCATTTTTTTTTTTCGAGTGGTAATATTTGGCCAGATGTCATATACGCACCGCAGGTTTCGCGTGATTTTTTTTTTTTACGAAAATTTGGCGAAAACGTCTTTTTCAAATACCAATTACATATGCATTTTTGGTATTACTTAGTTATCCCATCGACCAAAAATCTATCGCCTAACTATAAGATTAAATGCCAATAATAGTTGATCGTAAATGGCACATTCACTTGTCTTTAAGCAAGTTACACGTGTTTACGTCATCAAGTGATTTTTATTTCGACGCTTTATTTGCATATTTATTAATGTAATACTAATTTATTTGTTCTTTCGTTATTTAAAATAAAAATTATGTCAATTTGTATAATTTGGGATTTATATAATTTGGCGATTTATATAATTTGGCGAAATTGGTCGATGGAATAACTGTAGTACCATACTTTTTAATTATTTTCTATTATTTTCTAAAGGAAATATTAAAACAAATTAATAAATATAGAACAAAATAATTTATATATTTTTAAAGAAAGAAATAAAAGTAAATAAACATTTATTATTAAATAAACAACAACAGCCGGGTTACCATGTCAATCACAATAATGCCATTTTGGCGCCAATTACGTATCTCGGTGCGCAGATAACCTCTGTGCCTTTTTTTTTTTTTTTTTTTTTAAGAAGTAAAAGCCATCAATTTAAAATGAAAGTTGTGTATTTTAAATAAATTGAATGAAAGGATTATATATTAAATAAAATTAATGAAATATAAAAAAAACGGGGAAAATGTTTGGCGAATTTATCACCTGCGTCTCGCTAACATAAAAATACCGTCAGAATTGATTTCTCTATCAGAATCTTTCGATTTGGCGAAAGATTGTTCAATTAATTGAATTATGAATAAAAGTAGCATGATATATTTCTTAGCATACATTTAAGGGAGGCCAAACTGGTCGCCAAATTTGTTTAAAATAATAACCTTTTTTGAAAAAATATATATATATATCTGTTCTGATTAAAATTTGAGTTGCCATCATTCGAAAAATGTATTTAAAATTAGAAAAAAATTAATATTTCGAAAACTAATTCGAATTTAATAATTCTAATACCAGTTTGAGATCTGCGGATAAATACTGATTTTTGGTGTTAATTTCATCGCAAAGTATTCCATATTTTAGGAGAAATCGCCGTGAAGCATAATCAGATGTTTAATCAGTCGTTTCAAAGAATCGTTACATAAATTCGTTTCATTTCAGCCGTTTCATAAATGCGTTTCATTAGGATTTTATATATATAGGGTAGATATCTATATTGTATATATATATATTGTATATACATATATATATATACATAATACATATATATACAAGTTCATATAACGATGTTAACCGAAATTCTAAATGAAGATGGCATGTAAAAATATAAGTCATTAATCTTTATAAAAAAAAATATTATAGTAAAGCTAATCGACATACAAAACCCACAAAGAAAACTCAAAATATTGAAAAAAGTAAATAGTTTAATATTATAACATCGTACATCTTATGAATTATTTGAATAAAACAAAAGAGGAAAAATTTAGTTTAAAAAAATGGAGGAGCAATATTAGAGTACAAATTTACAATAGGAATGCAAAGAAAAATGAATATCAAGAATATAAATAATACAGTAGCCCCCTCTTAACCGGCCTAAACGGTACCTGGGCTTAGCCGGTTAAGCGAAAAACCGATTAAACCGGAGAAGTAAAAAAATTTAAATATGTAACTGCATATTTAATTAACTAAATTTTTTGTAGATGCATTTAGTTTTATAATTTGTGTAGTTTTAAAAATGTACGCATGTTCTATATTTCGTGAAATGAATACTAGTTGTAATTAACTGAATTTAAATAAAAGTTATCACTAATAACAAATAATGAACAATATTTAATATAAGTTAAAGTGTTGAGAATCTTGTCACATACCTTTATAAGAAGTTGAAATTATTCTACATTATATAAATTTGAGTTAATTAACAATAAAGAAATTAGAAACAAAATTTTCCTTTCTGCATTTTGCCTCATGTTCGGGAAAAAAATGTCGGCCGGTTAAAGCGGAGTTCCGGTTAAGAGGAAGGCTACTGTACTTATATTGTGGAACTTTTCATCAGGGGCAATATAACACAAAAATAAGCAAAACACAACTGATTTGTGGTTGAGAAAAGCATGCATTGCATTTAAGAGCTATTTCTCAAATTGCAAATCAACTGTACAACCAGATTTACAAGTAAATAAAAACGGAAAAAAAAACCCTAGAAAACAGGAATTCTGCTTTTTCAGAATTTAGTGTCACCCCCGATGAAAAAAAAAATATATGTATATATAAATAGTACAAAACATATTTCAATTTTAAGAATTAAAGCACACACTTTTATTTTATGCAAAATGACATCATTCGCATTCGCTTAAGAATTCCACATTGACGATCAACTCTTAAACATCTACAGTAAAGCAGGGGTGCAGAATATGTCCGATCCGGCGATCTAGAATCGGGGGAAATTTTAACCACCTGGGGAAATTTTGCAGAAACATATACAATTGATTTCGATTTTAGTAAGGAATTCCATAATTCCCTGCGATAGAAAAATTTCACTACAAATAAAAAGATCCGTATGGCGACCTTCACAAAATCGATCTCAGAATAATGTGTACCATATATAGGAGGTGATTCTGTTCTGAATTTTCCGAAAATTTAAAGTATTCGGTTCCGAACATTTAAAAAAATCGGTTATCAATTTGAAAATTCGGACATAAAAATACCGTGAATTTTGTCCAAGAATTACGGAGAAAATGCGAATTTGGTCACAAGATCACAAAATAACCGCAAATTTCGTCAAAAGATCGCCAAAGAACCCCAAGTTTCGTCAAAAGATCGCGAAAGAACTGCAAATTTTGTTAAAAGATTGCGAAAGAACCGCTAGTTACGTCAAAAGACCACGAAATGAACGCAAGTTTTGTCAAAAGATCGCGAAAAAAACGTAAGTTCCGTCAAAAGAGCGTGAAATGAACGCAAATTTTGTCAAAAGATCGCGAATAAACGCACATTTCGTCAAAAGATCGCGAAAAACCCCTAAGTTTCGACAAAAGATCACGAAACAACCACGAATTTCGTCAAAAGAACGCGAAAAACCCACAAATTTCGTCAAAAGATCGCAAAATAACCACATATTTCGCCAAAAGATCGCGAAATGAACGAATTTTGTCAAAAGTTCGCGAAATAAACGCACATTTCGTCAAAAGACCGCGAATTGAACGCAAATTTTGTCAAAAGTTCGCGAAATAAACGCACATTTCGTCAAAAGATCGCGAAAAGTTCGCGAAATAAACGCACATTTCGTCAAAAGATCGCAAAAAAACCGCAAATTTCGTCAAAAGATCGCAAAAGAACAACTAATTTCTGCAAAAGATCGCGAAACAACCGCGAATTTCGTCAAAAGGGGCGAAATAACCGCGATTTTTGTCAAAGAATCGTGAATTTCGTGAAAAGAGGGCGAAATGACCGCGAATTTCTTCAAAAGGAAGGCAAAATAACCGCAAAACTAGTCAAAATATAGAGGAATAAACACAAATTTCGTCAAAAGATCGCTAAAAAAACGCAAATTTCGTCAAAAGATCATGAAATAAACGCACATTTCGTCAAAAGATCGCGAAAAAACTACAAATTTCGTCAAAACATCGCAAAATAACCACAGATTTCGTCAAAAGATCGCGAAATGAACGCAAATATTGTCAAAAGTTCGCGAAATAAACGCACATTTCGTCAAAAGACCGCGAATTGAACGCAAATTTTGACAAAAGTTCGCGAAATAAACGCACATTTCGTCAAAAGATCAAGAAAAAACCACAAATTTCGTCAAAAGATTGCAAAAGAACAACTAATTTCTGCAAAAGATCGCGAATTTCGTCAAAAGGGGCAAAATAACCGCGATTTTTGTCAAAGAATCGTGAATTTCGTCAAAAGAGGGCGAAATAACCGCGAATTTCTTCAAAAGGAAGGCAAAATAACCGCAAAACTAGTCAAAAGATCGCGAAATAACCACAAATTTAGTCAAAAGATCGCTAAAAAACGCAAATTTCGTCAAAAGATCGCTAAAAAACGCAAATTTCGTCAAAAGATCGCGAAATAAACGCACATTTCGTCAAAAGATCGCGAAAAACTGCAAATTTCGTCAAAAGATCGCAAAAAATCAGAAATTTCGGCAAATCGCGAAATAACTGCGAATTTCGTCAAAAGGGGCGAAATTACCGCGAATTTTGTCAAAGGAACGCAAAAAACCCGCAAATTTCTTCAAAAGATCGCGAAATGAACGCAAATTTTGACAAAAGTTCGCAAAAGAACCGCGAATTCCATCAGAAGATGGAAAACAACCGCGAACTTCGTCAAAAGGAAGGCAAAATAACCGCAAAACTAGTCAAAAGATCGCGAAATAACCACAAATTTCGTCAAAAGATCGCTAAAAAACGCAAATTTCGTCAAAAGATCGCGAAATAAACGCACATTTCGTCAAAAGATCGCGAAAAACTGCAAATTTCGTCAAAAGATCGCAAAAAATCAGAAATTTCGGCAAATCGCGAAATAACTGCGAATTTCGTCAAAAGGGGCGAAATTACCGCGAATTTTGTCAAAGGAACGCAAAAAACCCGCAAATTTCTTCAAAAGATCGCGAAATGAACGCAAATTTTGACAAAAGTTCGCAAAAGAACCGCGAATTCCATCAGAAGATGGAAAACAACCGCGAACTTCGTCAAAAGGAAAGCAAAATAACCGCAAAAGTAGTCAAAAAATCGCGAAATAACCACAAATTTCGTCAGAAGATCGCGAAAAAACGCGAATTTCGTCAAAGGGCCACAAAAAAAAAAACAGTACTGGGAGTTGATTTCCCTCCTTTTCTCCAATCTGCTGCAACCTTCCAGAAAATTTGCTGTGAATTTAATTTTTTTTTCACTCCGAATCACCCCTGCTATATATACTCGCTCAAAGTTGAGAAATATTGGAAAAATAAATTTTATATACATATGGTAATACAGCATTTACCTATAACATACCGAAAAATTTTGGGGAAATTTTCATGTGGATTGGGGGAAATGTTGGGAGTAGAAACGTTTTCTGCACCCCTGCAGTAAAGCATGCATAGGATGTCACTATCGCAAAATAATACACAAATACAGCAAAAAGATGCCGTCATTAAAGAAACGCGACAAAAAAAGGCTATCTAATGATTCATAGGCCTTCACTTGTTTGTTTTTGGTTGGGAACTGACTCCAAACAAACGGTTGCTATCTTGTATTTTCAATTTTGTTTGTGTGTTGCAGCTATATCTTATATCTATATCTCACATCTAAGTGTTTTAATACTTGATATGTACTGGTAACATTTTCCACGATTTATATTTAAAAAGAAATGACGCATAGCAACCGTTTGTTTGGAGTCAGTTTCCAACCAAAACATTATGACCGACGTCACACTGAAAATGTCTACAGATACTTAAAATTAAATATAGCATATAATAGCTCCATGTTTTAACAGAAATTATGCGTTTATATTTTTTCAAAATAGCACGTATTTTAAATACATTTTTTTTCGGGTGTTGTGAGAAAATGGCAACAAAAAGATATAATTACTAATTTTCAACTATTTTCCCTTTATTTTCTATATAAATGGATTATTTGAGTTGTCAAAATTAAACAAATGGTGCTAAAAACTACAAAAAAATTAATATTTCAAAAATAAATGGAGATACAGCTTTCAAACAAATTGCATTTAAAAGTACATTTTTTTTCCAATACGACGGTATAAAAATTGAAAATGTGCGATGTTTAGAAATTAAAAAAATTGCTATAGAGCATTTAATCGTAGAATGATACATCTGCTTTGTTTATTGCTAGCTTCTGTAAGGTAACGTTATTTTTTGGAGACAAAATAAGCTGGGAGAAAAAATAGCATACCGTACCGGGGGCTAAAAAGCAAAACTAAACAATTAAATTCCATGAAACATAAAGAAAAAAAAATAATACAACTGTGGAATAAATTATAGGATTAGTAATTAAACAAAAAGAATGCAACAGGTTGTATATTAACCATGTGAAGTAATTTTAAAAGAAATTTTGTTAAAAATGATATTGAAATAAATTTTAAATGTATTCAAATTACAGACGTGTGAAAATTATTAGAATAACTGTGAAATTTACGTTAAAATCTTGTTACATTAAAGAAATAATACATTAAAAAATATTGATACATTTAATATTTAGTGTGCATCCTTTGTTTTTTATTAAAGATTCGATGTGCCTTGGCATACTTTGTATGAGTTTTTGGCAATTAATTTGCATTTCGTTGTCAAGATGCCAAATTTGGATGATTTTTTTCTATCAGAACATTCTTGTTTGTGATGTTGCATTTCTTTAATTAAATTAAAGAAAACACTTCCATGGCCTGGAACCAGTCCAGATATGAACCCCATAGAGAACCCTTGGGAAATTGTAAAGAAAAAAATTAAAGAAATGCAACATCACAAACAAGCTGGTCTGATAGAAAGACTCATTCAAATTTGGTATCATGACAACGAAATACAAATTAATTGCCAAAAACTCATACAAAGTATGCCATCATTTCTTTAATAAAAAACAAGGGGATGCACACTAAATATTAAATGTATCAATAATTTTTAAATATTTCTTTAATATAACAAATTTTTAATGTAAATTTCACAATTATTCTAATAATTTTCACACGTCTGTACATGAGTTAAATAATGCAAAAATATATTTAATATACCTTTAAAATCAATAATTACATTAAATATATATGTATGAGGCTTTGCATTCTAAACAGTGGTAGAATGAATCCTTACAAAAGCTGTAACAAAATCAATCTCTATTTTTTATTTAAAATAATGTCTTTATCGAAACCTTTTTCAATGAAATACTATAAGGAAAAATGTGTTTCAAGCATTTATTGAGTAAATGCCAAGTATGCCATCATTTCTTTAATAAAAAACAAGGGGATGCACACTACATATTAAATGTATCAATATTTTTTAAATATTTCTTTAATATAAAAAATTTTTAATGTAAATTTTACAATTATTCTAATAATTTTCACACATCTGTACATGAGTTAAATAATGCAAAAATATATTTAATATACCTTTAAAATCAATAATTAGATTAAATATATATGTATGAGGCTTTGCATTCTAAACAGTGGTTGAATGAATCCTTACAAAAGCTGTAACAAAATCAATCTCTATTTTTTATTTAAAATAATGTCTTTATCGAAACCTTTTTCAATGAAATACTATCAGGAAAAATGTGTTTCAAGCATTTATTGAGTAAATGCCAAGTATGCCATCATTTCTTTAATAAAAAACAAGGGGATGCACACTACATATTAAATGTATCAATATTTTTAAAATATTTCTTTAATATAACAAATTTTTAATGTAAATTTCACAATTATTCTAATAATTTTCACACGTCTGTACATGAGTTAAATAATGCAAAAATATATTTAATATACCTTTAAAATTAATAATTAGATTAAATATATATGAATGAGGCTTTGCATTCTAAACAGTGGTTGAATGAATCCTTACAAAAGCTGTAACAAAATCAATCTCTATTTTTTATTTAAAATAATATCTTTATCGAAACCTTTTTCAATGAAATACTATCAGGAAAAATGTGTTTCAAGCATTTACTGAGTAAATGCCAAGTATGCCATTTCTTTAATAAAAAACAAGGGGATGCACACTACATATTAAATGTATCAATATTTTTTAAATATTTCTTTAATATAACAAATTTTTAATGTAAATTTCACAATTATTCTAATAATTTTCACACGCCTGTACATGAGTTAAATAATGCAAAAATATATTTAATATACCTTTAAAATCAATAATTAGATTAAATATATATGTATGAGGCTTTGCATTCCAAACAGTGGTTGAATGAATCCTTACAAAAGCTGTAACAAAATCAATCTCTATTTTTTATTTAAAATATTGTCTTTATCAAAACCTTTTTCAATGAAATACTATCAGGAAAAATGTGTTTCAAGCATTTATTGAGTAAATATCTAAAATAATTGTCTAAATTAAAAGCCTTATCAAAACGTAAGTTAACCCTTAAATGCTGGATGTTGCCGATCGGCAACATACCCAATTTAGGCTTATAAATACTATTAGAATAATATTGAAGCTATAATGCCAAATGTTGCCAGTAAAATACATTCTGAAAATATTATTAAATTGATTTTCAACATTTAGATGGCAACACTTGTGCTGTTTAAGAATAAAGATAGATTTATTTTTTCAATTGTTGCTGCTTGTTCTTTTTGTTTTGTTTAGAAGCTTGCGAAATACCCTATTTTGTTCTGCAGTGAGCAAGTTTATTTCTTATCATAGTTCTCAAAATTCTTGTGTGTTTAATATTATAGAATTTTATCAAGGAAAATAATTTTTTTAATTAAGCACCAGTATTGCCAATTAGTAACAAACAGTTTTTTAACCGTAAACCATACTTCAAACAAAATATGATTTTTTAAAGAATTTTTCCCATGGTTTATTTTAAAAAAAGAAAGCCAAAAAACATTTTTTAAATGATTTTTGAAAACCCAAGCATTTAAGGGTTAAAATCGTGTTGTTTTAAATATGATGACGAAACGATAAATCTGACGTGTATATGAAAAAAAAAACATTTAAAAATTTTATTGCAGTTAATCCGTTTTCATGAATTATTAATCTAATATCTATTAATCATTTCTTGTATTAGGCTCGTAGATAAATAACAAAGAATTCAAATTTTTTTTTGCCCAAATAAATTTTGCAAAATTAGACCTCTGACCGTAACTTTCCGTTCAATATATAAATGTACTTATACACACTGCTCAAAACAATTAAAGGATATTTGAAGTTTTATATAAAATAAAGATATAAACGAAATTTTTTTTTGCCGAAAATAGAAGAAGAGAATCACAAATGCAAATTTTTCTGGTTTTCAAACTGTGGAGTATGCAAATTTTGAGTTCGACGTGAAAAACGTCGCTTCAGCGGCAGCGAATGAAATTTGACTTTCAACTGGATAAAAGAGAATGAAGACAAGGATGATCGGCATTCAGTGATTGCTTTGTTTCGATGAGTACGATGTCTCAGCGAAGTCATTTGACAGATTCAGAAGCTTTGAGAATTGTTGGTAGGTTAGAAGGGGGCCAAACTCAAGCCGAAGTAGCGCAAGCCATTGGAGTGTCACAAAGTGTCATTTCCAGGATCTGGAACCGTTTTTTGGAGAGTGTATGTGCAGGCCGAAGACCAGGGCAAGGTCGTAGACGGGCAACAACGCCCAATGAAGATCGGTATTTAACGTTAACAGCTCGGAGACACCGAACCATGAACGCTACTCTTCTCCAAAAACACCTTCGCTCGGCTACAGGCACCACGATTTCAACTTAGACTCTCCGAAACCGGCTCCATGCTGTAGGTCTGTATGCTCGCCGACCGATGGTATGTGTTAGATTAACATCAAGGCATCGTCGCGACAGCAGGGAGTGGGCAACCGAGCATGTCAACTGGAGGAGAAATGAATGGAGCAATATTCTGTTTTCTGACGAGTCCCGTTTTTCTGTGCATCCGGATAATAGGCGTATTTTCATCTGGAGGGACCGTGGCAGTAGGAATAATCCTGCGTTCGTGCACGAAAGTGTCAGATTTGGCGGTGGAGGAGTGTTGGTGTATGGTGGCATCTCCATTGACGGGCGCACTGACCTCTACATCATTCGAGATGGAGCTCTGACTGGTCGCCGATATAGGGATGAGATCCTCAGACCTATTGTAGTCCCTTACGCTGCAGCAATCGGAGATAACTTCATTTTAATGGACGATAACTGCAGGCCACATCGTGCAAACCTGGTGGAGGATTTCCTTTTCGAGGAAGGAATCGTTCGAATGGAATGGCCAGCGTGTTCTGCAGACATGAATCCAATCGAGCACGTTTGTGGCGCTCTAGGAAGACGAGTTTCTGACCGCCAACAACCCCCACAAACTCTCCAAGAACTGGAAAGAGCTCTTCTGGAAGAGTGGGGCAGAATACCCCAACTCGTCATTAATAGCCTCATTGAGTCCATGCCTCAAAGGTGTTCAACGTTGCTGGCCGTCCGTGGAAACCATACCCCCTACTGAAAATGATTTTCTTTGAAGAAAACACCTTTTCTTATTCTTTTTTTCTCATATGCACAAATTGTGTTTTTTTCCTTTAGTACACAAATGCGCAATAAAATGCATTTTTTTCTGCCAAACATGTGTAATTTATTCTCATATCACCTACTATGTCTGTCGACCATGTATCAATCAGCTAAACAGTTTACCAGATACAAAATCCACCTAAAACTGCAATATCCTTTAATTGTTTTGAGCAGTGTATTAGAAAAAGACAACAGAATCATTGCATTTCATATTTTTCATTTTTACCCAGAAATAATATTTAATGACTTTAGTATAGTAAAACTTGCCCATTTATCTATAAATATAAGGAAATATTGCCGTAAGTTCTTTGCAACGAGCAGGCAAAACCTTTGCATTTGAAAAACACTATTTTCAACAGTAATTTTCAGCTTATCTAACCGCAGAATTTCAGTGATTAAATAAAGCAAATACTGTTATCTAAAACTCAAAAGGAATATATCGACACTCGTCATGAAGAGGTTAAACAGAAAAATATGATGATCTTACCAGGAAAAAAAAAAAAAAAGCAATTTAACAAATTACAACGACCATTTGGAAAATGATTTTTTCAAAGACTAAAATTTAAGACATAAAAAATCGCACGGAG
This sequence comes from Maratus speciosus, assembly GCA_963932465.1. Classification (NCBI taxonomy): domain Eukaryota; kingdom Metazoa; phylum Arthropoda; class Arachnida; order Araneae; family Salticidae; genus Maratus; species Maratus speciosus. The sequence goes on along the minus strand of OZ010797.1, from coordinate 138,710,965 downwards.
TTGATCCTACATTACGTACACCATGGATTAAACGATAACATTCCTGGACCCATCATGAACAAATTTTAAAAGAAATTTCAGTTTTATAATTTTCGGTACTGTAAATTTTTAAACTTCTACGGAGCTGGTCATACGCTATGAATTAAAGATTAATAGTGTTATTACACGTAAAAATTGCAAGCAAGAAAAATTGCCTGCGACTCGTCAGATTTCCTATGAAACTTACGTAATAGCCAAGCATTTCATTGGCTGTTCGGGAAAAGGCTTTCTATCACCAGATTTCCAAAAAATCTCACGACCAATTTTAAATAAAATTTCATTCTTAAACTTCTAAACATCCCACAATATTACTTTTTATACCGTCGGATAGAGAAAAAAATGTACTTTTAAATGCAATTTGTTTGAAAGTTGTATCTCAATTTGTTTCTGATTTATTAATTTTTTTTGTAGTCTTTATTACTTATATGACAGTGGCAACACTCTGTTGTCCATCGTAGTTGAAACCAAAGGGAAATACAGATTACTGTATATACCAATCAGATAACGAATAAATTGCGGATTAAACCAATGAAAACGTTCAGATATGCTTTTGATTTCCTACCCTGATGAAAACAATAACCATTTTTCCAAATGGTTTTAAAAAAAATAAGTTAAACAACCGGTACACGGCAAAAAAATCCATGAAAAAAATGCTAACAGTAAACGGTAAAAACGTCAATAGGTTAAAAGGTCGCGGTTAAAAAGGCAACAGTGAATGTGAAAACAATAATAATTATTATAAATACTTCATTGAACATAAAGTTGAGATATATTAGTTATTGAGGTACATATATATTTAGTTAAAGAAAATCTATTCTATGTTTGAAGAAATGCACTTGCTAAGCACCTGTAACTGTTTTTTTAACTTGCTACGTGGATAGCTTATATATAAGGAGAGTGCCTTGAGAAGGAAGGGGAAAGACAAGAAATTAAAAGAGACAAAACTTTACATAGAGTGATTTAAAATAAGTTGAAAGAATGACAAACAAATGAAAATTTATCATTACCTTGATTTTTACTATGTAGGAGAGGGCAAAGTTTAGGGTCGTGCAGAAAAAGAGTCAAAATTTTGGGATCTGGGCCAAGAAAACACAATTTAAGAAACACGCAGCATAAATAAAATGTTTTTTCATAGATCCTTTAAAATAAAATTTAGGTTGCAAAGTTATTTGTTATAATGGTTCTAAAAAAAAATTTTTTTTTAATTGGCCAGTAAACAACTAGAAACTTTGACGAATTCGCTTGTAAACATAAAAGCATGGCAAATGCATGCATGCATGATGAATGACTATGAGAATAATTTGGGATTGAATATTTCTTTTTCATTTTTCGACAAATGAATTATATTTTGAGTTGTAACCGAGAGATTTCCCATGATGATATTTATTGGGCTGTCGCGTTCAGAAATTTTATTAAAAATGCCAACTTTGACAGCATTTTCTTAAAGACCTCCTATCTTTATTTTAAAATTAAAGACATTGTTCGACTTTATAGTTTCTGAATCAGAGTACCTGCCAATTTCATGTGTTTACGAATAAAACTGAATTCAGGAAGGTGTTAGTAAAAAGTCAATTTGGATTCCAAGGTACTTGAAAAGATTATGCTATTTCTGTATGGGCAAGTGGAGCATTCGTCGACAGCCCCCATAATTCAGTGTCCCAAACTTAGAAGTAGCTGCAATTTTAATTCTGTGCATTTTTTTCTTCCACACTTTATTCGCGAAACGTCTATATTAGTGATGGGCGCTTACGATTTTTTTAATTGATTAAATCGATACTATGGCCAACTCGATTTAATCGATACTATAATTTTTTTAATCGGTGTTTCTAAAGGTAATAAATATCATTTTCCTTTTCCTTCAAAAGTTCAATGTAAAATAGTCGGATGTGCCAATCCCAAAACTTTCTTCTATCTCATACATATTAAAATTTCAAAATTCGCTATCACAGCGTCAAATTTAAATGATAAGCTATGCCCATCATCAGGATTAAAAAAGTATAGGTTTGTTTAAATATATGCATTTTTATAGAAATTATAAACATTGTATTTTCCAAACAAATCTTTGAATTTCGGCCTACACCCTCTTAGATGTCTGCATCCGAAATTCCACAATCAAAGACCATAAAAGCAACCAGGGCCAAAACTAATGAGGGGGGGGGTAGCGGGAGCATATGCCCCAGGCGCCAGAGCGACGGGGCGCCAAATCAAGGATTATACCTTTGGAATGGATCATTTTCTTCTGATGGACTGAAGGCTTCCATTATTATGAAATTGCCATTATAAATGCAGTGTTAGGTGAAGATGAAAGAGTAGCCATAAAAAGTTAGAACTCTGATTTTCTGATCAGAATGCGGAAAAAAAAATGGCCATAATTTTTTTTTCAGAAGAAAATAACTCGGTTAAAGCGGAAACTCGGATAATCGGGACTCTACTGCATATTTCATTTTTTAAATGATCTTTTGAATATTTTTTTTAGTGTACAGAGGGCGGTCATGGCCCTCGTGACTGCCCCCTTGAATCCGCCATTGTAGATTAGGTAGTTCAGTATTACATATTTTAAATTTTAAAATAAGTCGGCTATTAGAAAATTAGTAGAATTCTCTTTTGTAAATAAATATACTTCGCGGAAGAGGGGGGGGGGGGCAAAATCCATGTTTGCCCCGGGTGCAAAAAAGGCTAGTTTCGGCCCTGAAAGCAACACCTGTTGGACAGCTTACACCCAAGCGTACTAAGAATCTATTTATGTGAAAGTGTAACAGAAAATAAAGTTTGATTAAATTCCGTGCATTAGTTTTGAGATATAGCTATCCCGAATATCGTAAAATATGCAGTACAGCAACGCAACCTGTTATATGATTTGCACAAAAACTTAATCAGGAATAACTTCTGTCAATGTCTAAACAGAATATTAAGTTTGATGAAATTCCGATCATTAGTTCTTGAGATATTATCCCCAAAATCCTGAAAAACGTGTTGAATTCAGGGGGAGGGGGGCATTCCCATCCGGAACATCGAAAAGTCCCCCTGCCAGGATGTTTGAAATTATATGTTTAATGTACAAAAGTCCAATCACCCCCTTTCCCCTGCATTCTAGAATGTCCCTCCCTGGAGCTGCAAAAATCCCTCCTGGCGGAAAATGTCTGAATTCAACACTGCTGATAAAAGCAGCATAGCAACGCCCCCTGTTGGACGATTTACACCGAAACCTAATAAGTAACATCTTATGCCAACGTCTAACTGAAAGTGAAGTTTAATGAAAATCTGTGCATTAGTTCTTGAGATAGAGCTATTGCGAAAATCGGGATAAATGCAGCATAGCAGCATCACCTGCCGGTAGATTTACATCAAAATCAAAACCTAACTATCAACAACTTATGTCAATGTCAAACTGAATCTGAAATTTGGTGAAAATTCGTGCATTAGTTCTTGTGATTACGATCTTGCGGATATCATGAAAAATGCAGCATAACAGCACCAATTGTTGGGCGATTTTCACCAAAAAAGTAATCAGCACCAATTTATATGAAGGTCTAACTGAAACTAAAGTTTCAACAGATTTCATACGTTAGTTCTTGAGATAGAGCGCCAACAAAATTTTTGTCAGAGACAAACAAATAGACAGACTGACAATCAAACAATTTATAAAAATAGTCAAATCGTATTCAAGACAGGACCTTCTAAAACGATAAATCCTTCAAAAACTGGAAACGGAAATTTTTCATGAATCCAATACTTTTGTAGAGACAAAAGAAAGTAATAAAAAATATAGATTCGATTCTACTCGTAAAGTAGGATCGGCAGCAATGGCAAATCGATTCAGTATCAGTACAGATTTGATGTCGATCTTCAGATCTGGGTAGAATCACTCTTGTTTGATTTACTTCAATTGAAATCGCATTGCAGGCGGTTCTTAGATGCGGGTAGAATCGTTATTCTTGAATTCAATTCTAATCGCATCGTGGTCGATCTATGATTCGGGTTGAATCGTTAGATTTATTCTTCCAATTTTACTGTTTTAGTGGCAGAATTGCTGTAAAATTTTGTATAAGAGCCTTTTTTTTTCTTCCTAGCTTAACAGTGTTGAATGCAACTCTGGGGATGGAAGGGGTGGGGGGTGGGGGTTGAATTGCACGACTGTTTATTAAAAAGCATAAAATCTCAAAACTCCCGGGAGGGACATTTCAATGATTCGAGGGTCCCCCTGGCCACCATCTGAATTCAATATTAGGTTAAATCGGTATATTTTTGTTTAGAAGCCTAGTTATTTAGGTTACTAATTTATTATGTCTTATTTTTCAAGTTTGTCCCTTCTAATCTCTACCCTCCCCTTCCTCGCCAATCTTAATTTACAGGGCCGTTCAAAATATGCATGCAATTCTTAAAGTGTCCAATTCTTTTTCTATTTTATTATAAAGCTACATTTTGAAACCTTGACCAAAGATACATTTTAGGTCGCCCTCCGACTGTTTGCAGTTTACCTTCTACCTTGGGGGACATATTTTTTGTTTCTTCCAAACAATCTTGTTGGAAAGCTTTTAATGTCCTCTTTTATTTTCTGCCCTACCCTTCACTCCCTCCTCCCCTAGTTACATGCTCCTGGCACTTTTTATTGTTCCAGTAATCGCACTCTAGAAGAAAAGTTATCCAATATTATGTGACTCCATTTTGTTTTTGGTATCATTTTCGCTGTCATATTAAGAATGGACATAATTCTACTATGTTTCGGTTTCCACTGGTTCAGTCGTTATAACAGGGCCATTTAAAATATCCATGCAATTTTTAAATTGTACGCTCTTGTCCGGTCTTATTATAATGCCTCATTTTGAAAGCTTCAAAAGACTAACGGTATATTTGACTTGCCAAATGTTTTATGTCTTTGGTTACGCCCTTCCCGGTATATTTGGCTCTTGTCCAGTCTTATTATAATGCCTCATTTTGAAACCTTGAAAAGACTAACGGTATATTTGACATTGCCAAATGTTTTATGTCTTCGGTTACGCCCTTCCTGAATTGTATGCTCTTGTGCGGTCTTATTAAATGCCTCATTTTGAAACCTCGAAAAGAAACGGTATATTTGACATTGCCAAATGTTTTATGTCTTCGGTTACGCCCTTCCCGAATTGTGCGCTCTTGTCCAGTCTTATTATAATGCCTCATTTTGAAACCTTGAAAAGACTAACGGTATATTTGACTTTGCCAAATGTTTTATGTCTTCGGTTACGCCCTTCCCGACCAATAGGGGCTTAGTTACCTCATTGGGGGAGCACTTTCTCATTTTTTCTGAGTCCATCGTGTCATATATCGTTGGAAAGATTATTGTCCCCACATTCATATTTTGTCCCTTCCCTCCATCTGTCCCCCATTCTCCTTTTACATTGGTATCTTTCAATTGCTCTGTTTTAGTTTTGGCTTAAAATTAAGTAGCCATGCTTTGTTGTTCTATTTCCTCCCTTCAAGGTTGCCCCTAGTGTGGGATTTTCTAATTTTTCCCTACAATCTACAAGGAATAGATTGTCGGAAAGTTGTTTCTTTTCCTGAAGGATAACCGAACATTTATTCGATTTGGGAGGGGGGGTGGTCAATTGTGCTTCAACTTTTGTATTAATATTTCTGACAATAATTTCAATTTCAAAGCAATATATATTTATTTTTTCGGTTTTACTATTTTAAAGGCAGAATTGCTATCAAATTTCGCATAAGAGCCTTTATCTTTCCTGGTTAAATTGTTATATTTTTAGTTTAGGAGCCAAGTCATTTGGGTTACTAGTTTATTAAATTGTACTTTTCCAGTTCGTCACCCATCTCATTCCCCCCATGTCCCCATCCCAATTTTCTTAATTACTGTCCAATTTCAATGAAATCTTTTTTAACAGTCTTCCCGAGTCATATGCTTACCAACTAAACATTGATATTATATCTGAAGCTCTTGGTGAGCACTAATTACCGTATATACTCGCATATAAGTTGAGGAATTTCTGACAATTTTTGGCAAGCAAATTTGGGGGGTCGACTTATACGCGAGTCAATTAAAAAATAAAACTTCGAATACTGCAAAATTCTGACTTTTTATGTGTATGAATAGTAAAATATTACAGAAAATATACAAATAATAATAAGTTATCATTAAAAAAAATTTCAATGATTTATTTTTATTTACTTACTACTTTTTTGCATAGGCAAGTGAAATAGTTGGTTTGATTTTGCGCAAAATTGAAGTAAAAAGTTAGGGGGTCGACTTATACGCGGGTTTTTTGATTTTTTGCAGAATTTGCATTCGAAAGTTAGGGAGTCGACTTATACGCGAGTATATACGGTATTAACAATAATAAAAAATTTCAGCTCTTTTTCAGTTTAAACATCATTCTTGGTTTAAAGCCACGTTACTCAAGGTTCTGGTTAATTAGGTTTAATTCCCAAGTTTGTCAAAGTGTTTGTGTAAGTTGTATTTTAAAAATTCCAGCCGTTTACAACCAAACTTACTGATTTATGATACTTTGAATTTTATGAAATTTCAGAGCTTTCCGACGCTAACGGATTCCCTGCATGTTATTAATGTTTTTCAAGGGTATAGGTATGAAAATACATGCTAAAATGCTTTAAAACTGATTTCTTCAAATAATATATTTAACAATTTAAACATAGCGATCCCCTTTAATTTTGTACTGCTATGTTATTCCTATATATGTATACAGGAGAAAGAATTCACTTGAGGATATATGGCAATTAAGTATCAACTTTGTATATAGGAACATTATGAAACTAAATAAAAATAAAAGCCTTTACAGAATCAGTAATTTCAAATCGATTAGAAGATAATATTATACGAAAAACATATGACGAATATTGGATAAATGTATATTCTGGAAATATAAATGAATTTGAGATAATGCTGTTTATGTATTTTAAAAACACATAGAAATTTTTTTATTTAATTTTTTCTAATATTACTAGTTCTAATGTTACAGATTTTCAATCAATAAAAATGTGTGAAACAAATCTTAGATTTAGAACTTCGAAAAATAATAAATTTTTAAGCAATAAAATACATACACAGACACAAATATACAGTCATATGTATAACATGAAACTTAAGTCAATAATTAACTAAGACAAAAAAATAAAGTTCATTTAAGGAATAGTTGCATAGTTATATTACACATATTTTTATCAGTAACTTTGTGTTAATAAATAAGTGTCCACTATCCACAGTAAAATTATTTGATTCTTTTGCTGAAAAAATTAAATTTTCGCGTCTCGCAGCAATATTTTGAATTTTTTTTTTTTTTTTTTTTTTTTTTTTTTAAAGAACTCCAGTAAATTTACAGTACATACACATTTAACGTCTGAATTTAAAAGCCATTAAAACACCAAATAAAATAAACTAAGACAGACTTGATCACAGTTAAAAAATAAAATTTATAAAGACAATAAAAAACAATGAGATTGAGATTTTTTAATTGTTTTTTATTGTCTTTATAAATTTTATTTTTTAACTGTGATCAAGTCTGTGTTAGTTTATTTTATTTGGTGTTTTAACTTCAGTAAATTTTGCAAGTTACATGATTAAACTCAAATTGTAAGAATACTAAATCGATTCTTATGGCAAGGTGAATGATGTTTCTGAAAATTTTAATTTTAATTCGGGTTGAAAGAAAATCACAATAATTCAAAGTTCGTTTGTTTTTATACCTGAGCGGATGTAGTCCTCATGATTTACGCTGCCAAAGGAAGTAGGACCACCAACTCAAGGTTCGTTTAATTTTGAAGTTCAATTGGAAAAAGTACACAAAAAAATAAGTAATACAAAACCTAAGCTATGTGACTAGCATCAATAATTAATGTAGATAAGAGAAACTGGTTAAAAATAAGAAAGAAAAAAACAGGCCCAGTATTGGCAGATATGCGACAAAGGCAATATACCGGGTGTCCCAAAAAGGACTGACTGATTTTAAAATTCAATAACTTGCAAACGGTGACAGATATTTAAAAAATTCTTGCAGGAGGGTTATGCATAAGGTCAAAAGTTTTATTACAGTGATTTTCAATTTTAGTTCGATTTACAAACAATAGATGGCGCTGTAAGCAATAGTCCCTAAATTCAGGCTCGATTTTTGGTACTTCGTGGCCCGGATAATACATTTCCATCTCCTTTTTCTGCATGGAACAAGATAAAGGACCAAAAATCGAGCCTGTATTTAGCGACTATTGCTTACAGCGCCATCTATTGTTTGTAAATCGAACTAAAATTGAAAATCACTGTAATAAAACTTTTGACCTTATGCATAACCCTCCTGCAAGAATTTTTTTAATATCTGTCACCGTTTGCAAGTTATTGAATTTTAAAATCAGTCAGTCCTTTTTGGGACACCCGGTACATACACTGGCCTCTTCTTATAGTGGCTTCAACGGCATTAGATATATATCATACCGGGTGTCCCAAAAAGGACTGACTGATTTTAAAATTCAATAACTTGCAAACGGTGACAGATATTTAAAAAATTCTTGCAGGAGGGTTATGCATAAGGTCAAAAGTTTTTTTACAGTGATTTTCAATTTTAGTTCGAATTACAAACAACAGATGGCGCTGCGATCAATAGACGCTGAATTCAGGCTCGATTTTTGGTACTTCGTGGCCCGGATAATACATTTCCATCTCCTTTTTCAGCATGGAACAAGAGAAAGGACCAGAAATCGAGCCTGTATTTAGCGACTATTGCTTACAGCGCCATCTATTGTTTGTAATTCGAACTAAAATCGAAAATCACTGTAATAAAACTTTTGACCTTATGCACAACCCTCCTGCAAGAATTTTTTAAATATCTGTCACCGTTTGCAAGTTATTGAATTTTAAAATCAGTCAGTCCTTTTTGGGACACCCGGTATATATATGTATATATATCTTAGAATTAAAAAAAATTGGGCCTAAAATTTTTAACCTTTGGACCTACCTTCCACCCACACACACACTTATAGGGGGCCCTAAAAAAGACTTAGAAGACTCCTCTCTAGGCCTGGGCCTTAAATCGATTTAACTGTTAAATCGATTTAAAGCTTACATCGGAAATCCGATTTAACCATTGGTCTTAAATCGATTTAAGCTAAAATCGGAAATCGCGATTTAGCTAATGTCAAATCGCGATTTAGCCAATGTCTTAAATCGCGATTTAGCCATTATCTTAAATCGCGATTTAGCCATTGGCTTTAAATCGATTTAAAACAAAATACTGATTCTGAGCTAACATCGTAAAACCGATTTATCTACTTTGATGTATCTACCACTTACATGCCAAGCTGGTGTTAAATCGATTTAGGAGGATCCGATTTAAGCAAACATCGCAAGCCTCCTCAATGCTTTCCGATTTAAGAAAAAGACGATTTAATGAAAACAAGCCAAGCTGGTGTTAAATCGATTTAGGATGATCCGATTTAAGCAAACATCGCAAGCCTCCATGCTTTCCGATTTAAAAAAAAGACGATTTAATGAAAACAAGGCAAGCTGGTGTTAAATCGATTTAGCAGGATCCGATTTAAGAAAACGATGATTTAAGTAAGAATTGATATTAATTTATTTATTTTGTAAACAAGATTCAGAGTTTACAAGATTGCAATGTGTATTTTTCAGAAATTAAGAACTTATACAGTGGAAAGTTGAAATGAAAAAGTAAAGTTTAAATCTTAAAATCCAAATTCATCGAATTTCAATTTATATGCTAATGCAATCTTTTGATGATAAATTAAGTTTTCACATATTTGAGTAATATTGCAATATGTATTTTTTATTTTCCAATATTCTGTAATTAAAATGTTTTAAAGTAGAATCCTGCATTGTTTCAAAAGATTGTTTTCCTGAAATTCATTCAGCATTATATGATTAAAAATAATAATAATAAAGTTTTATATTTAAAATCCAAACTCATCGACTTGCAGTTTATACTTTTATGCATTCTTATGATGAAAAATTCATTTTTTACATGTTTTAGTAATATTTTAACATTTATTTTTTATTTTCTATTATTTTGTAATTAATGAAATTATTTTAAAGGTATAGTCATGCATTGTTTTGTGTATCACTATTTGGCCGTGATCCACATGAAATATTTTTCTTTTACAATAATATTTTTTTCCTGAAATTGATTGAGTATTTATGGTTGGAAAAAAAAAGAATAAAGTTTCATATTTAAAATCCAAATTCATCGAATTTCAGTTTTTATTTTTATGCATTCTTTTAATGAAACATTCATTTTTCACATGTTTGGGTAATATTTTAATACATATTCTTTATTTTTTATTATTCTGTAATTAATTAAAATATTTTAAAATAGTCATGCATCAGATTTGACATCCGATTTCAATGCCAGTCACATGGATTGAGTATCTTGCTGAAATTGATTCACTATTTATATCCAAATTCATCCATTTTTAGTTTATATTTTTATGCATTATTTTCATGAAAAATTAATTTTCATATGTTTAGGTATTATGGGAATATTTTAGTTTTAATTTATTATTATTTTGTAATTAATTAAAAATACTTTAATAAAGTTCTGTAATGAGTCAAGTAACTTTATTTTTACGGCAGAATGAGGGAGGGCTGGAGGAGGCATTCATTAGATTTTTCTGCAGATCTGCGATTTTTTGCTTTTTTGACATTTTGTTATCATTAAAAAGAGATATATCTTAAGATTATATTTTATTACTAATCTTAAAGGATGGCAACAACCACGAAAAAAATCAGCAATTTCAGTGATGTGCTCCAAGAGTCACACTTTCAATCCTTCTCCATCCGTTATATAAATGTCAGCATTTGTGTTAAACAAATCTTATTTTAATCTAAAAGTTAAAAAGATATAAAATTGCATCTTATTTCTCATATCTCCCGCCCCCCCCCCCTTTTTTTTTACTACTTTTCTCATCGTGGTAAATGAATAGTTAAATTCATCATTGAAGTCTTTTAATATGCTTCTGTTTTACCTCAGTAATTTTTTAAATCTGTGTCTGTAAAAAAAAAAAAAAAAAAAAAAAAGTGTATGTAGGCTGTTAGCAATGAAGTGCTATTTGAGTGGGCTAGGGGAAGCCCCCCACCCCCCACCCTTAAGGAATTTAGATTGTAGCATGCATAACAAGTCAGACAAAAAAAAAAAAAAAAAATCATTTTCTTTTATATTACTTCTTATAGAATGAGTTTATAAAATGTATTACAATAGGTCACTAATTTTTAAAATGGAAAAAAAAAACTAGTGTTTTGGGGCATTCAAAGCTTTTTTATGTGTAAAATATACCTCTTTTCAAAATTATTTGACAAATTAAAAGCCAAGTATACTAAATAATACAGGAGGGGGGGGGGGCACATAAAGATCGTATTTTGTTACTAAAAATTAAAAAATAGGCTTCCATATTCTAAAATGTAAAATCGGTGTTAAATCGCGATTTAGCACTAAATCGCGATGTTGGATGGATGATAAATCGATTTAAGAAATTTCTACATCACCCAGTCCTACTCCTCTCCCCTTATGATATCATGCCCCGATGATATCATTATCAATGACTAAATATTATTTTATTTTTCATTCTTTTTATACTTTTCCAGTGATATACACATATGATTATACATTTATTAGTTGCATACTTTAATTCAAAAAGTCATTAAAATATCCATCTAAACAATATTAATTTCCCCAAAAGATATTTTAAATATAAGAATGCATCGAATGCCCATAGACGTAACATTACCGAGGGGAATTCGGAAACTCGGTGACAAGCAGCCTTAATAAAAATAACCTGGTTTCAATTTTTTAGCTATAAATAGTAAATTTTGTCCTCTTTTCAATGATGTTCATTTCACAAAAATGAGCCGCAACAAATCCAGATATTAATTAAAAACTCATTAAAAAAACTTAATCATTTTTCTCAAAATATTTTTTTTTTCCTGAAATGGCACATCTTCTGGATTTGATTTAAAGATGAAAATAAAAGATAATGACAATTTTCACTAACTGGCTAAAATTAAGAAACTATTCAAGATATTGATTTGAAAATTTCAGAGCAAATGCAGAAATTTTCTTTAAAAGTTGGTCTCTAATTTTTATTAATTTTTTGCAAAAAACTGACGGTGATGGTACAAAAATTTGGAGTAAGAACCAGGCAGGGACAAACATTCATTCAAAACAGAACTAAAAAGAGATCCACTTCAGCAGATAAGCCAACCCTCTATCTAATTTGGGATATTAAAAAAAAATAATTATTAAAGGTTGCCAAATGCTAAAAACATAATTTAAAAGGATTTTATCAATTTAATCAAAGATTAATAGGGTGTTTTGTGGCAAGAGTCCCTTTAAATGAGTTTAGAATTTGTCCATAAGTGTTTCTTCCCTTTCTTTAAACTTAAAAATACCTTTTTCTAATTATTAGAGTTTAGTTACCACCATTTTTGAACAGTGATGGCACATTCTTTTCTCGGATTCAATGGGTCCGATTTCAATGGGAATTGATTCATTCAACTGAACTATTCTCTTTCAGTTTCTTAGTGCCATCTTCCACCGCCAAGAGGTGCATTCTTATCTTGGGTCCCATGGGCCTGATTTCAACAGAATTTGGCTCATTCAACTTGATTTTTGATCGTCTTACAGTTCTTAGTTCCAATTACAAACGCCAGGGCACACATTTTTACCTCATGTTTTATGTGCCTGATTTCAATGGGATTTGGCTTATTCAACTTGGGTTTAGATTGTCAACAAACACCGGGTGTTCATTTTGAGAGATTCTTTATTTTGAAAATTTTAATATGAATCGAGGTTTTGATCGGAATAAATAATATCACATTTATTATTTTAATGATTATTTGTAATATACAGTGATCTCTCGCTTATACACGTTCTCTTTTATGTGTGTTTTTTTCATGGTCCCGGCCAGGTATATAGGAAAATCAATGATAACTCTTATTCATTTATGCACAACACTAAAAAAGCACACTCACTTATATGCGTCACAAAAATTTTCCCCTTTCTTGTTCTTCTTGTAGAAATGCATTCCCTCACCTTTCCTCTATTGTTCCGATTTCAGAAACACATTCCTCTACCTTATACACAGGGGTGTACGCAGGTGTATAGCTCATGTGTTTGACATCAGTAAAAGTCTCAGCGAATTAGAGAGATTAGTACGGTACGTACCTCGTAGCATTGATTGCTAACAAAAGAAACATCTTTGGAGTTTAGGTTAGATGGTTACATTTTAAAACGGCAAACAGAACGAAATTGTCACTTTCTTTTAAAACGTATATTATTAAAAATTGAAAAGAAAACCTTAACACCTCGAAAAAATCTTTAGCAGAGCATTTTAATGTTCCAGAATCAACATTGTGAGGGATTTAAAAAACATGGGAAACAATAACAGCAGCTCATCGAGAATTTGGAATTCCGTCAAAGAAAAAAAGCAGAGCAAGTGGAAAGTTCGAAGAATTTGAGAAAGTTTTGTTGGTATACTTTAAAGAAACTTGTGCCTCTAACATTTCTGTTAACGTTGAGATTCTAAGGGAGAAGACAGCATAGTTGTCAAACACTTTATCAAAGGGAAAACTTTTCTGGACTGGATGGATTGAAACATTAAAAAATAAGCATGGCTTGGCCATTCATGTCCTTCCTGCGGAGAGTACGAGTATCAATGAAGGAACTGTAGAACAATGGAAAGAAGACTTGGCTACTTTAGTAAACGGATATGAACAGAAAAACATCTGCAATTGTGACGAAACTGGACTTTTTTCATAGAGATGTGCAAGGTGACGTCATGAACAGGTTTTTTTCTGCTGTTGTAGGACATCTATCGGTACCTTTATCAATGCTTTTTCTATTTGTATGTCCTACAGCTTTCTCAATGTTTTAGCTGTTTAATGTTAATTCTTGGTAAAAGTCACGTGATGTGAACTGCTCTATTCAATGTTGCCAAACGGAACTTTAATATTCAAGGGAGAAACATGCCACGGTGGGGAAAAAAGCAAAGAACAACTAACTGCCTTCGTGTGTTCTAACGCCGATGTTTCGGAAAAAATTTCACAATTGGCATTGGCAGATCAAACAAACGTCATTGTTTGAAGAACGTGAAGAAGCTTCCTTGCGACTACACTAGCAACAAAATGGCGGGGATGAGGTAGCACAATTTGTTGGACTTCCTTCATAAATTCGACAGGAAAATGGAAAACGGAAAGTTCTCTTATTCATGGATCAGTGGACTGGATGGATCAACCACAAGATCTTCTGAATTTCAAGAACACGAAAGTTGTGTTTTTTCCCGTGAATTGCACAAGTAAGATTCAACCTTTGGATCTGAGTTGTATTGAATTTGGATTTGTTGTGTAAAAGTGCATTACAAAAAACCTTAATCCATCGGAGAATCAAAACATACAATGAAAGACGAGTGGAAGCAAGTTACCGATCTTAATGCGATTCATATGCTATGGCTGAATCCATATCAACTCAGGCAGGGGGGTTACCTTCATAGTCTCAGAAGTTTTTGAATTGAACATATGTTAAAATTTAAGAAAAAGAAAGATACTTGTATATTTTCATTTTGCCCAAAAAAATTCCTGGCCCGAGATACAGGCTGCCAAAGATGACATCCCCGGCATCCTTTCTCATTCGTGATTTTCGATAAAAATTTTAAAGTGCTCTATCTCTAGAACGGTGCAAGATATTTTGTTGCGGTTTATTTTATTTTAAAGATAATATTCTTCTGTTTAAAATGATATACCCAATTTTGAAAAATGTATTCAACTTTTCTTGTGGCAGCCCTTTGAAAAAAAAAAATTTTTTTAAAAAAAAAAATTTTTTTTTGGAAATGCCAATCCCAAAAATTTTGATTTTTTTTGCTGTTGATCAATACCATTGGGAACTACCTTCACTGTAAAGGAGAACTTCCACTTTTGAGTTTAAAAAATTTTAGAAACGTTTAAAAAATTCAGAGAAGTTTTCAGGAACTGTATATATACAGTTCCACTAAAAGTCACTGAATTTTTGCTTATTTGTATCATATTTGTAAGGATCAGCCTACTATATGTCCTAAACAAGTTAGAAAATGTAATATCAAATGTGGCAAATGAGGTGCGTGCATACTATAACTAGTTTTATAAATATTCAGATCTTGGTGCAATAAGTTACACTCTTGGGCAAAAAGGGCATGAATACAAAATTTATTATGATTCTACATATTAAATTCAGTAATACGGAAGTAATATGAATTCATCTTAAAAGGACTTAATCGCCATGGCAACCTAGAATCATCATTACCTATCATGGTATATCATTGAATCAATTATGTATTATAGGATTTTTAAATAGAATGAAGAAAATTTTTATTAATGTCTTTTATGTTTTAATTTGATTTTCATAGCATTTGAAGTGATACATACTTTATTTTTAATACCGAACATAGTAAAACAATCTCAATAACATATATCAATTACACAGCAATACAAATTATATTAATACAAGTTACAGTTCAGACAAATCGAATCCATAAAGACTTTCAACTATGTTGGAAATTGTTAAAAGCACATAAATAGGTCGGAATTTGACTTTTAGAAATTTATGTCAATAGACGGAAGCATACTTAGAATACTTTCATACAACCCTCTATTTTACCTACTATCTTTATATACATGCCACTACTTAGCTAATATTTAATTAAGATTAAAGCATCCTTAAAACCAGTGAAATCACACTTCCAGAGATTATCATCCATAGACGGCCATGTATCTAATTCTTTGCGTGGACCTGTATATCATTTTATCTATATTCTCCAAACATATCTTAGTATACTAAATGTAGTTCAGTGTAAAAATGCATAACTCATTTAAAAATCGCCTTTAAGCTACTTTCATTCATACTCAGTAAACTCTTAAGATTTCTTTTGTGTAGCCCTGTAATATGATCTACAGCATTTATGCACACAGCATAATATGGAAAAATTTAGTTAAACTTAAAAACTCAAACACAACTAAAAATGCACTTCCAGCAATACTCTTACGATTTCTTTTGTGTAGCCCTGTATATGATCTACACCCTTTATACACACAACGTAATATGGAAATATTTAATTAAACTTAAAAACTCATATCGCAACTAAAAATGCACCTCTAGCAATCATCGCTAATGTACAGTATTTCCAATAAGGTAAAGTATCCGAAATCCCTTTTGTGTCCCTGTAAACACTATGCACTTTCTATGACACAGGAAGTAATTTTTTGTAAACCTCTGCAATAAAGTATGTATCACTTCAAATGCTATGAAAACCAAATTAAAACATAAAAGACATTAATAAAAGTTTTCTTCATTCTATTTAAAAATCCTATAATACATAATTGATTCAATGATATACCATGATAGATAATGATTCTAGGCTGCCATGGGGATTAAGTCCTTTTAAGATGGATTCATATTACTTCCGTATTACTGAATTTAATATGTAGAATCATAATAAATTTTGTATTCATGCCCTTTTTGCCCAAGAGTGTAACTTATTGCACCAAGATCTGAATATTTATAAAACTAGTTATAGTACGCACACACCTCATTTGCCACATTTGATATTGCAATTTCTAATTTGTTTAGGATATATAGTAGGCTTATCCTTACAAATATGATACAAATAAGCAAAAATTCAGTGACTTTTACTGGAACTGTATATATACAGTTCCTGTAAAATTCTCTGAATTTTTTAAATGTTTCTAAAATTTGTTAAACTCAAAAGTGGAAGTTCTCCTTTACAGTGAAGATAGTTCCGAATGGTATTGATCAACAGCAAAAAAATCAAAATTTTTAGGATTGGCATTTTCGAAAAAATTTTTTTTTTTTCAGAAGGTTGCCACAAGAAAAGTTGAATACATTTTTCAAAATTGGGTATATCATTTTAAACAGAAGAATATTATCTTTAAAATAAAAAAAACCACAACAAAATATCTTGCACCGTTCTAGAGATAGAGCACTTTAAAATTTTTATCGAAAATGGCGAATTGGAAATGGTGCCCAGGATGCCATCTTTGGCGGCCTGCATCTCGGGCCAGGAATTTTTTTGGGCAAAACCAAAATATACAAGTATCTTATTTTTTATTGAATTTTAACATATGTTCAATTCAAAAACTTCTGAGACTATGAAGGTAAGATTTTTTCTTTGGCTGCCTGAATTGACATGGATCATACCCTATGCTCATCATGGAGAAACATCCCTGACGTGTGCATTAAAAGCTGCTTTAAAAAAGCAGGATTTTCCAGAAGAAAATGAATGTGAGGAGCCAGGAAATGAAAATTGTGAAAATGGCATAGAGGAATTAGATTGCCATACTGTATCTAGTGTACTCACTACGTGTACATTCAAGGAATTCGTTGATGAAGATGAAAATATAATCACAGCTCAATTGCGGAAAATTGGAGACATTGCAGCCGAAAGAAATGATGGCTACAAAGATAAAGAAGATACGGAAAAAGTTCCTTCAACTCACACAACCGTGTTAGAAACATTAGAAACTCTTCATGACTATTTTCAATTCAGTTCCGAAAGTGAAAGAACTTTTTCACGTCTTGGTGAACTTGAAATGAATCCTTTTGAAAAATCATGAAAACAAAAACAAACCTTTCATTTTAAATTATTTTGTAAGAAAGTAATAGGAGTGAAATGAAAATTTCGGTATGTAAGCATTTCCATTTTTTTAGTGTTCTTAAAAAATAATTAGCGGAATTTAAACATGTTTAAACTTAGTTTCAAATTTAGCATTTTGAAACTAATCTTATTTGCATTTTTTAATAACATACATAGTATTATTTAACCCTATATGTATGCTGTATTGACATTTCACATTTAAGCTCCCTTTTGTTGTTCTTCAGTTATGCGCATTTTTTTCGCTGTCCCCTGCGCCCGCGCATAAGTGAGAGATCACTGTAGTAACATATTTCCTTTTTGAAAAGGTAAAAGTTAAAGTTACTTTATGAAGTTGACTATTTTACTGTTTATCAAATTTCTTTTAAAATTATATTAATACTCCTGTTCTTGTCCTAATGCATACACATATGACGCAAGTTTTTACAATATGTGATTGTGCTGTGAGAAAGGGAGGGATTAATTAATTTGGAAGCAAAAAAACTTGCAAAAGTTATTAAATCATGCATTCTTTTTGTTGAGTATGGAGCTACTTAACTGAAAAAATGAATTAAGATTTGGAGGTAATCTACATATTAAAAAGCTGAACTAACTTTGAAAATTTTAATAGAAACATCTAATTTTGATCAAGTACCTGTCGTAACCCACACGAGATACCAAGTTTTTTGACCCCAAAATTTTTGAAATTATAATTATTTATGGGCTTCCTTCCACCTTAATATTTTGTGTTCAGCCGCTGTAGTACAAATGCACTTTGCATACATTTCTTTAAAAACCTTTTTATTAATGGCTTTTTAAATAAATTTTTTTGTTTTGTATTTTAAAATAGGCGTATTTACATGTCTTTTGATCATAGCAATGTTTTTGTTTTGTTATGTCTTAAAAGTGTTTTCTTTTACTTGGAGCTGTTACAGTCTTTAACATTATGAATAAATGTTTTATATTTTTGAAATTATTGCCAATAACCTTATTTTTTCTAGCCTATTTATTTTATTTATGAAAATTACATAATTCCTGTCATATTTATGATTTAAAAATGATTCATGTTTTTCACAAAATAATTAGCGGGGGGGGGGGGGGGGTAGGATAGCACAGCCCCCAGACAAAGAAGTTTTCTTTTTTCTAAATATATCATTTTGAAATTCATATACCCCCCTCCTATTTTAAAGTTCCCACTTCTTAGACTAAATATAACATTTTGAAGTCTTATTCTAAGTGAGAAAGCTGTTTTTTGGTATTTTGTATAAAATGCATGCTCTTAAAGACCGTATTTTTTACTATAAATTGTCAATTTATGTTGTGAAAAACGTATTTTAACAACAACCTACCTGAAGTTTACTAGCTTGTTACAATCGTAGTAATAGTTCATATGTTTAAAAACCTGATCAATCATCTATAATGATTATAATAGATTATATAATGTGTCTTATATAATAGATACAATGCAATTTTACAACAATCAGATATTAAGAATGTTCAATATTAAAAAGTACATCGGCTATTTAAAAGATAATATATGATATTGCTTCTTTTTCATTTAAACACGGAACAGTATAACTTACTTTTCAGATATATTTATACCATATGTTTAACATGAAGCATAATAATCTAATAAGATGTAAATAAATTTAAGTTGATAAGACGTAAACACAAAAGCGCCATTTTACACTAACGATTTAGTCAAGTTCAAGTAAAGAAAATCTCGATATATATATCAATTACATTTAATCGATTACTATTGGGAATATTGTCCAGAACAATCAAATTATCGGGGGATGTGAAATGAATTTTGGAAATCCTATCAACTGTGATATATACTCAATTTCGAAAATAGCAAAAAATTTACTTCATCCCTGCCATAATTTGAAATTTTAATCGATTAAGAAGAATCGATATCTATAGATTACTTTTAATCGAATTTGCATCGAATGTATAATAGCGCTTAGTGTTGTGTCCTATGAGTTCAAGTTCAATGTTCAATATCTTAATAGATTATTATTTTTCATATAAAACAGTTTGTATAAATATTTCTGAAAGGTAAGTTATGCTATTTCCTATTTGAATGAAAATGTGTGTCGATGAACAAATATCTGTGTTCATTCTTTAAAATAGGACATGTACTTAGAGGGTTAGCCTTGAGTATTGTTAATCTTATTGCTATAAAATTGCATTGTATCTATTATATTAGACACAGTAGATATTCTATGATAATCTTTTTTGAAGATTTAGCAGATTATCACTGATATCAAATAGTAATACGATTGTAACAGTAAACACTAGTAGTAGTTAACACATAATCATGACAAAAAAAAAAAAAAAAAAAAAAAAAAAAAAAAGTAAGAATTCATCCCATGCTACTTTCATCATTGTTTGTAGTGAAAAAATACAAAAGTGTCTGTCGATTGGAAATAAAATATATTTTTATTTGGTACTTTGAAGTTTTTCATAGGGATTAAATGCATATTAAAATGGGCACAAATTTTTAATTTTTTCATTAATAAACACCAACTTGAATCACACACATACAAAAATAGTCAACACCGTTTGGTTAAGCGGAGTAGAATCATTTACATTGTTTTGATGTCTAGATTAAAAAGCATGTAAATGTTATTTAACTAATTAAAGAAAGTTTAAACCCATAAATTATTGCAATTTGAAAAATGCTGGGTCAAGCTATGTGAAATGTGCTATCCGAGCGTATTGAATCAAAATTAGATTTTTCTACTAAAATTTTGAAAGTTAAAGTTTAATGACAGCATCCAAATTTTAATTTATGAATTTAGTTAGTAACTAAGCAGCAGAGCCATCTTTAGCAAATTAAGCCATGGTGCAGTAACTTTTCCAAGATTCTTTGCTTCCAAACTAATTAATCCCTTTCTTTCTCACAACACAATCAATCGTCTTTTATGAAAACTTACATTACCGTAAAATCCCAACTGTAAGCCCTGCCCCCCCTCAAAAGAAAGTCCCCACCCACTTTTAAGCAGTTTTGATTTTCTTTCCATTCCCAAATATAAGCCCCCCCACCCCTTGTCACAAACTTTTTTTGCGAAAAAAGTTGACTTAAAATTCTAAGGGAGATAATTTTGAATCTGCTGATTTTTTTGGTCGATTTGCATATGTTTTAACATAACCTTAATAAAATACCCTCCCGCCTGCATGAAATGGTCTGATTCCCTCCTTTGCCCTTCCTCTTCAGCACAAAAAGTTTAACATCTTAGAAATCTTAATTTTTTTATTCTATTTGTTGTTCGCTAACAATAATTAAATAATCAAGTGTGTAAAATTACACTTCTTTCTCTAAAAATTCATCTTTCCCTTCTGAGCCCCAATCAGCCAAGATTAAAATCTTTAAAATTATTATTATTTTTCTAAATTTTGCAGTTTCTTATTTTGTAGTAAGAGGATTTCATCTACATAAATTCATTTAATCTCACTCATTGAAAATCTTCATCCTCTTTGAAATTTTTGTTCCATTCTTTTTCCAAAAGGGAGGGGGGGGGGGATTTCTAAATGTGTGGGAGCAAGTAAAAAAAATTCTGTCTTGCAGTTTGGCTTATTCTAACCTGTTAATCACATGTATATTTTATGTTTAAATAGAGCAAAAAAAAAAAAAAAACTGTGTTTTTTTAGGGGCCAGGGGGGGGGGGGGGGGGAGGGAGGCTGGCAACGAAAAAAATAAGAGAACATTTTCTTTTTTCGCAGGAAAGATGGGAAATAATTTAAGTGGTTATTTAAATATTTTTTACGACAAAGTTACAAATCGAGAAGGAAAAAAAAAATAAAGATTTTAAACTGCATGAGATGCAGAATGGGAGGAGGAGGGTGATGTTCATGATACAAAGGTGAGGGGACAGGGGGGGAGAAGCAGAGATTTTGGGATGATTTAAGTTATGTATTACTATTCATTTGTTTATTACTATAGTGTATTAAACAGGTTAGAAAAGAAATTTAAAATAAAATAGTTTTATAGGTTAAAATATGCATGTTTGATACATGAGGGGTAGGGACAAAGGAGAAAGCAGTTTTTTGTGTTGTGGGAGGCTTAGATTATTGATTAAATATTGTTGCAATTAATATAATAACAAATAAGGAAGAAAATTTGAAAAAAAAAATTAAAGTTTTAAAATTTTGCTTATGGGTTTTTTTGGGGGGGGGAGATTTTAGGAGGGGGGGGGGGGATTTAGATATTTTTTTTACAAATTAGAAGTTTGCCAAAATATGAAAGATTCCCGCTCCTGCATTTGCCTTATTTACTCCTAAATTAATGATAAAAAACGGTTTTTAATTCTTTTTTTTTTTTTTTAGAAATCTCAATTATAAACCCCTTCCCAAAGTTAACTTCTTTTACTTTGGAAAAGGTTGGGGAGGGGGCTTGCAATTGGGATTTTACATGTATGCATAGTTGGTTTAT
The DNA here is from genome assembly GCA_963932465.1 of Maratus speciosus. Classification (NCBI taxonomy): domain Eukaryota; kingdom Metazoa; phylum Arthropoda; class Arachnida; order Araneae; family Salticidae; genus Maratus; species Maratus speciosus. Next base: position 138,688,872 of record OZ010797.1, on the reverse strand, counting down.
CTCACGAAAAGGTACATGTTACATTGTCAAAGAGATAAACATTAGGGAATGTATAAAATTGGATACTTTCATTCATATAAATATTTAAGTTTTAAGTAAACTATCAATTACATTTCTAACAAAATGGTTTTACTATTTAGCTTTATTCTTTTAATGAACATTAAGTTGAATGTCCCTACATCTAAAACACAACTTTCATTTCCCTGACATTTAAATAATTATTTTTTTTCCAATAATAACTAATTAAATGTCTTTAGTTAAGTTCTAACTTAATATATTTTTTTAAATGCTGAATCGAGGGGGGAAAAAAACCATTCATTTTCAGGGCATGAAATCTGCATGTAAATTTGAAATGACCAATATACAGATTATATTTCTGTCTCCCTATATGTATATTTTTAATCTTCTGACTATTTTGAATATGTAGAGCGCCGCTAATCCGCGAACAATTAATGAATGCAAACAAAGAAATTAAATTCTTGTAAAATGTTTCAGTTGTGACAAAATTTTCAAATTTCAGTCAAAATTTTGTTGAAGTAATTTTTTTTTTTTTTTAATAGTCGTTATTATTCAAATTTTTTGAAATTTTTAGAAATTAAAAACATAATATTTTCGTAACCAGTTTGGAACAATCGAGAAAAAAAATATTGATATTTAGTGGTAAAATAGTGTTGGCACGTAAAAAGATTTTTTTTTTTTTCATTTGGTTTAATTCAGTAGCCAAAAATAATAGTCCTTGTTTTCCGAACTCTTTGAGATTTTGAAGAGCCTATGAAGATTAAAAAAGAATGACAAAAATATTAATAATAATAAATCCTAAAATTCCTGATTTCCATTCTTCATGTTAGTCCCACTATGTAAATCGGGTTCTGGGCATGCGCGAGCGCTCGGAAGGAGAGAGGTGACTTTTTGATGAGAATTCTTTTCTTTCTCTTTTTTTTTAAGTAATAACTCAACTAATATATAATCACAGGGTGTCTACAGAATCTAGAAATCAGGGAATCATGGAAAAATCAGGGAGGTTTATCAATCTGGAAAAATCAGGGAAATATCAGGGTACTTTATAAAAATATTCGAAAATCAGGGAAATTTATGAAAATAGTTGCATATTTACCTTGCCAACGAGATTGATTCGTCTATTTTATGTACCATATTTTTTAACATGCTGATTAGTCTTTCCCAATATTTTTAAAAAGTTGCACATGGTATGAGTTTTTGATATTTAATGCAAATTAAGGTGATCAGATGTCCTAATTTTCTGTACATCGTGCTTATATTGAAGGCAATTTACCCATTTTTAAAAATTTTAAATGATACATTAGCATAACCGGACCAGGTGGCCAGTTTAATCCAATTAGCTATCCCGTCAAATGTAGATAAGTCTTAGAATTGAATATTTTTCAGAAAATGAAGACATTTTCTGGTCACCCTATATCCATTGGCCACTACATGAAGTTGGATTGAATTTTGAGTTCGGATTTATAAAACTGTCAACAAATGCTTAATGAATATTAGGCAATTTTTGTGTTCTTCTCTTGTTTTTTCTCGCAAAGGAGATATTAGCAGGCTGGATAAGTGTGTTATATGAGGAATCGACATACATGAAAATATACGGTATGTGTATTGTTAATAATGGAAATCAGGGAAGCCTGATAAAGATAGTCAGGGAAATCATGGAAAAATCAGGGAACTTTTTTTTAGAATTTCTGTAGACACCCTGAATCAGAAACTATAAATTCTGAGTCTCAGGTGCAAAGGAGAGAAGCCTGGAACTACCCTAGCCCAAATTTTCAACTTTGTACACGCAGTAGATTTTTCTAGTCATAGCGGGCACACAGACAGAGCAAAACTTTCTTTTTTTAGTATAGATATTTGATTGTTTTTCAAAAAGGTGTTTATAATATTATATGAAAAGATAAGCTTGATATTACACAAATTTTCAGCTCTTAATATCAATATGGGTGTAAAAATGTAATTATATTCTTTCATTAATAGTATACTGTTGGCTGAATCCATATCAACTCAGGCAGGGGGGGTTACCTTCATAGTCTCAGAAGTTTTTGAATTGAACATATGTTAAAATTTAAGAAAAAGTAAGATACTTAGTATATTTTCATTTTGCCCAAAAAAATTCCTGGCCCAAGATATAGGCCACCAAAGATGACATCCCCGGCATCCTTTCTCATTCGCGATTTTTGATAAAAATTTTAAAGTGCTCTATCCCTAGAACGGTGCAAGATATTTTGTTGTGGTTTATTTTATTTTAAAGATAATATTCTTCTGTTTAAAATGATATACCCAATTTTGAAAAATGTATTCAACTTTTCTTGTGGCAGCCTTTTGAAAAAAAAAATTTTTTTTTCAAAAAAAAATTTTTTTTTGGAAATGTCAATCCCAAAAATTTAGATTTTTTTGCTGTTGATCAATACCACTGGGAACTACCTTCACTGTAAAGGAGAACTTCCACTTTTGAGTTTAACAAATTTTAGAAACATTTAAAAAATTCAGAGAAGTTTACAGGAACTGTATATATACAGTTCCAGTAAAAGTCACTGAATTTTTAGTTATTTGTATCATATTTGTAAGGATAAGCCTACTATATATCCTAAACAAGTTAGAAATTGCAATATCAAATGTGGCAATGAGGTGCGTGCATACTATAACTAGTTTTATAAATATTCAGATCTTGATGCAATAAGTTACACTCTTGGGCAAAAAGGGCATGAATACAAATTTATTATGATTCTACATATTAAATTCAGTAATACAGAAGTAATATGAATTCATCTTAAAAGGACTTAATCGCCATGGCAACCTAGAATCATTACCTATCATGGTATATCATTGAATCAATTATGTATTATAGGATTTTTAAATAGAATGAAGAAATCTTTTATTAATGTCTTTTATGTTTTAATTTGATTTTCATAGCATTTGAAGTGATACATACTTTATTTTCAATACCGAACATAGTAAAACAATCTCAATAACATATATCGATTACACAGCAATACATATTATATTAATACAAGTTAGAGTTCAGACAGATGGGCAGAAAAATCGAATCCATAAAGACTTTCAACTATGTTGGAAATTGTTAAAAACACATAAATAGGTCGGAATTTGACTTTAGAAATTTACGTCAATAGACGGTTAAGCATACTTGAATACTTTCATACAACCCTGTATTTTACCTACTATCTTTATATACATGCCACTATTTAGCTAATATTTAATTAAGATTAAAACATCCTTAAAACCAGTGAAATCACACTTCCAGAGATTATCATCCATAGACGGCCATGTATCTAATTCTTTGCGTGGACCTGTATATCATTTTATCTATATTCTCCAAAATATATCTTAGTATACTAAATGTAGTTCAGTGTAAAAATGCATAAGTCATTTAAAAATCACCTTTAAGCTACTTTCACTCATACTCAGTAAACCCTTAAGATTTCTTTTGTGTAGCCCTGTATATGATCTACAGCCTTTATACACACAACGTAATATGGAAATATTTAATTAAACTTAAAAACTCATATCGCAACTAAAAATTCACCTCTAGCAATCATCGCTAATGTACTGTATTTCCAATAAGGTAAAGTATCCGAAATCTTTTGTGTGTCCCTGTAAACACTATGCACTTTCTATGACACAGGAAGTAATTTTTTGTAAACCTCTGCAATAAAGTATGTATCACTTCAAATGCTATGAAAATCAAATTAAAACATAAAAGACATTAATAAAAGTTTTCTTCATTCTATTTAAAAATCCTATAATACATAATTGATTTAATGATATACCATGATAGGCAATGATTCTAGGTTGCCTTGGCGATTAAGTCCTTTTAAGATGGATTCATATTACTTCCGTATTACTGAATTTAATTATATGGAATTATAGTAAATTTTGTATTCATGCCTTTTTGCCCAAGAGTGTAACACTTATTGCACCAAGATCTGAATATTTATAAAACTAGTTAATACTATGCACGCACCTCATTTGCCACATTTGATATTGCAATTTCTAACTGGTTTAGGATATATAGTAGGCTTATCCTTACAAATATGATACAAATAAGCAAAAATTCAGTGACTTTTACTGGAACTGTATATATACAGTTCCTGTAAAATTCTCTGAATTTTTTAAATGTTTCTAAAATTTGTTAAACTCAAAAGTGGAAGTTCTCCTTTACAGTGAAGATAGTTCCCAATGGTATTGATCAACAGCAAAAAAATCAAAATTTTTAGGATTGGCACTTTCGAAAAAAAAAAAATTTTTTTTTTTCAAAAGGTTGCCACTAGAAAAGTTGAATACATTTTTCAAAATTGGGTATATCATTTTAAACAGAAGAATATTATCTTTAAAAAAAAAAAAAAAAAATGCAACAAAATACCATGCATCATTCTAGAGATAGAGCACTTTAAAATTTTTATCGAAAATGGCGAATTGGAAATGGGCCCGGGATGCCATCTTTGGCGGCCTGTATCTCGGGCCAGGAATTTTTTTGGGAAAAACCAAAATATACAAGTATCTTATTTTTTATTGAATTTTAACATATGTTCAATTCAAAAACTTCTGAGACTATGAAGGTAAGATTTTTCTTTGGCTGCCTGAATTGACATGGATCATACCTGTTAAAGATCATTCTTTTGATTATTTTTCCTTCATTTCAGATGAACTTTGTCAATAACTGATATTTTTCTCCAGATATAGTAAACTCTTGTAATATTTTTCAGTTTCTGGGAAACGCAAGCACTGCCTTTGGGATTTCAATGATGATGATATGAATTCACCAACCAAAGCTCGTAAATTGCTATCTATTGCACAGAATGAAAGCAAAAGTTTGCATAAGAAAATTAAAAAGATAAATAAGAGATTGGAAAAGAAAGTCTTTACTTTGAAAGAAATGATAGTACAGCTTAAGAAGAAGCGTTTAGTATCACAGCCAGCTGTTAATATTTTAGAGGTAAAAAGAAATATTTCTTTTCCAAAGATATTTTCTTTTAGTTTTGCCTTCTATTCTTCTACAGTCCATATTTTTAAAGCTATGTTTCATTTTTAAATAGCAATAATTTGAAATTAGATTTTAATTATTTTTATTTTATGTTGATATTTAATTCGTATCGTATCTTCTTTTTTCATGATAATATAAAGATAGTGAGCATAGGTGCCTTAAAGTTATGATTTTAATGTATATTAGCACTTTAATTTTAGAGAAAGTATAAAGAAGGTATTGTAGCCAATTTTTCAACAGGCTTACCTTGCTTTGCCAAAAATGTGCTATAATCATAATAAGAACTGATTGTGAATATTGTCTGTGTACAAAATACAATAAGATTGAAAACTCTGCGTCTGTTTGATAAGCAGATTGCAGTTGTCAATACAAAATTACTTATGTACTACCCCCTCACTCTTATCTCTTTCTGTTATATATATGTAGGATTTAAAATTAAACATCGTTTATTTTATGTATGATGTGCATGATCAGTAAATTAACTGACGCTCTGATATTTTTATTATCCATGGTTTGAAAGCACGAGTTATGAAAATTCACGATCACGAGATCAATGTTTCGAGATATTCAAAAATTGGAAAAGAGTCAGTCTATAAAATTATATTGTTCATGAAGCATCGGCTTTTGCAATGCCAAGGGAGGCACTATTAAGCCTAAGTGGATTGTACGAAAGAAAGTATTTCATAGGTTTTATGTCAGAAATATAATGTATTTGAATAAGCTATCGACAAAGTGAAGTAAATTTATCTTTATAGAATTGTATTGAAGTTTATGCGTTATTATTCCAACGTCTAGTTAGTCAAGTCGTTAATAAATTAGCATTTTACAAACAAAAACTGCTACATATATGTAGGATTTGAATTTAAACATACTTTATTTTCTTTATGACATGCATGATCAACAAATTAACTGGTGCTCTGGTATTTTTATTATCCATAATTTGAAAGCATGAGTAATGAAAATTCACGATCACGAGATCAAGGTTTGGACATATTCAAAAAATTAGAAAAGAGTCAATCTATAAAATAATGTTGTACATGAAGCATCGGCTTATCAGATGCCAAGGAAGGTATTGTTAAGCCTAATCAAATTATTCGTAAGAAATATGTGGTAAGTTTTAAGGGAGAAAGGTGCTGTATTTAGAAAAGTATCAACGAAGTGATGTAAAGTTACCCTTATAGAATTGTATTAAAGTGTATGTGTTGTGATTCAAACGTCTACTTATTCAAATCATCTATATATTAACATTTTACAAACAATAACTTCTACATATATATATGCCAGGTTTTGCTACAAGAACTTGTTAGATGTCTTTTGACTTTCAAAGGTATTATATATATGTCTCACACCCTTGCTACAGAAGTGGCATAACTAAAAAAACTTCGTTTTTCAGAGAATGCGAAAAACTGTTTCCGGGCTGTGGAAGGGTTGATGACCATCTTGCAAATACAACTGCTACTTGGTGGCTGGATTTTCAGTGCACTATCTGGTACTTTAGATAATTGGTAGAGGCGTAAAAATGAAGTAGAATGGCAGCCATAACTCAAAAAACTCCAATTTTTGAGTTCTGCCACTTCTAAAGCAAGGGTGCGACACACACATATATATGTATTTACAGACTTTTTTTCTTATAGACAGCGTTTGATGGACCAGCACGGGAGATTTTACTACGAACTTCTAAAAAGAAAAGAAAGGGAAAATATCCACCAGAATTGAGAAGTTTTACCATGACATTGGATTTTTACTAAAAAAAAACCAAACATACATGTATGTGAAGAAAGTTTTTAATATATGTTTACCTAACCTATCTGCCATAAAAAGATGGTATCAGGTAGTAGATGGCTCACCTGGCATAACGAAAGAAGCCCTAGAGGTGTTAAAGTACAAAGCTGAAGATGCTACTCAAAAAGGTAAGCAAATTGTTTGTGGCCTTATAGTAGATGAAATGTCAATTCGAAGACACATAGAATTGGATAATGGCAAATTAACAGGCTATGTAGATTATGGAGCTGACATTGACACGGAAGAACTACCTGTTGCTGAAGAAGCGTTAACATTTATGGTTAACGCAATAAATGGAGATTGGAAAATACCAGTTGGCTATTTTTTGATTGATCAACTAGATGCTAGTGAGCGTGCTTATCTCATTAAAATGACATTAGAATGTTTGTATGAGACTGGCATTAAGGTAGTTGCATTAACTTTCGATGGGTTACCTTGTAACCTAAAAGTTGGTCGTGAACTAGGAGCAAATCTAGATGCATCCACTTTAAAAACCTCTTTTCCACATCCTAAAACTAACGAAGATGTATTAATTTTGATAGATGCATGCCATTGTTTAAAACTGGTACAGAATATTTTAGCCTCGAAAGGTTCAATGTTTGATGGAGAAAAAGAAATCGTGTACTGAAATTACATAATTAAATTGGAAAGATTTCAGCAAGACCAGGGACTTAAGGCCGGCACAAAAATTAGAAACCGTGATATACAATGGTATAATGAAAAAATGAAAATAAAGCTGGCAGCACAAACGCTAAGTAAAAGCATTGCACATGCGCTTAGTTGTCTTTCTAACGACATGCAAAATAATAAAATAAGGGAAGCATTTAAAAGCTGTAATGTTACAGTAAGGTTTATTAATATTTTTAATGATTTATTTGATTCTCTAAAAAATAGAAATTTGCTAAGTAGAGATTTTAAATTGCCTATTAAAATGAGCAATGCAAAACAGTTTTTTGAATTCTTTCATGAATGCAAAATTTACATAAGAGATTTGACCGTTTCCCGGGACAGCATTCATCTTATCGACAGCAAGTGGAAAACAGGATTCCTTGGATTTGTGATATGCATTAAAAGCGTTGAAGGATTGTTTAAAAGATTAGTTGAACGTGTAGATTCTCCACTGTCATTTTTAATGACTTATAAATTAAGCCAAGACCACTTGGAAACATTTTTTAGCTTGATTCGAAGTCGTGGAGGTTATAATAACAATCCTTCAGCGAAACAATTCAAAGCTGCATACAAACAGTTGCTTGTTCGGCACGAAATAGCCTCATCGGAAAATGCGAATTGCCTTCTACTCTCCGAAATTCCTATTTTGAGAGGCCAAAACAGAAGTAATTTCATTAACCGAATAAACATTTTTTAGCTTGATTGAAAGTCGTGGAGGTTATAATAACAATCCTTCAGTGAAACAATTCAAAGCTGCATACAAACAGTTGTTTGTTCGGCACGAAATAGCCTCATCGGAAAATGCGAATTGCCTTCTACTCTCCGAAATTTCTATTTTGAGTGTATCAGGCCAAAGCAGAAGTAATTTCATTAACCGAATAAACATTTTTTAGCTTGGTTCAAAGTCGTGGAGGTTATAATAACAATCCTTCAGCGAAACAGTTCAAAGCTGCATACAAACAGTTGCTTGTTCGGCACGAAATAGCCTCGTCCGAAAATGCGAATTGCTTTCTACTCTCCGAAATTCCTATTTTGAGTGTATCAGGCCAAAGCAATAGTAATTTCATTAACCGAATAAACCATGATACTCATGATCACTTGAGTAATGATTTGGAGGTTATTGATAACTTTCTAGAAGCACCATATGATACTGATTATGCAGCTGATAACCCTCCAAAAATTATAAACGAATATGTAGAAGATGTTGTTGGATATATTTCAGGGTTTGTAAAACAAAAATTACTTTTTTCGATTAAATGCGAAGAATGTACAGCAGCTGTAGTGTCTAATTGCACTTTACAATCATTTCATCTGATCAATCGTAAAAATAGAGGCGGCCTTTTACAACCTAATAAGGACATTTACAAACTCTGCAAAATTGGTGAAAAAAGTTTTCGCACAATTCAAGCTGCTGGGAAAGTAACATTAAAAAAATGTCATAGAACTATTAATTCAACATTCAATGAGAGATGTCGGTTCTAATGTGTTTTCGGTATTACAGGAACACATACTAAATCAGAGCATTTTTGACAATCACCACATTGTTTTAATTAAAAGTGTTTTATTTGAATATTTTAAAATTAGACTTTGTCATGTTGCGAAATCTCTTACAACCTCTTTGCAATCTAATAAAGTTCGAAGCAAAAACTCAAGATCAACAATATTCAAAGGCCATTATTAACTTTTAGCCTTCTGTACATTCAGTATTAAGGATCGCCGAAATGAAAGTAGCATTGCTGTAATAACTCTGCCATTTGAAGAGAAAGATGACTGCACATCTCCTGTTGAGGGCGCAGAGTGCTGGGAATGCATGCGATACCGTCCGATGCGCATGTGAGCACGTTAAAAGGCATCGTTCGCAGCATGGATGCCTCCAAACGGTGTCAATGTGCGGTCATGCAATTTTTATCAGCGGAAAATGTGAGTGCTACTGAAATCTATCGTCGAATGCATAATGTGTATGGCACGAAGTGCATGTCACGCAGACCGGTATTCCAATGGTGTAGGGATTTTCGTAGTGGAAGGCCACATGCGCTTGATCAAGTCGTGACCTGTCGTCAGTACTGCTTCCTTCACTACGGAAATCCTACACTATTGGAATACCTGTCTGTGTGACATGCACTCCGTGCCATACACATTTTGCATTCGACGATAGATTTCACTAGCACTCACATTTTCCGCTGTTAAAAATTGCACGACGGCGCATTGACATCGTTTGAAGGCATCCATGATGCGAACGATGCCTTTTAACGTGCTCCCACACTATCACACACGCATCTGGTGGGATCTGATGATATCGCATGCATTCCCAGCACTCTTCGCCCTCTATAGGAGCATGCACAATCATCTTTCTCTTCAACTAGCGGAGTTATTACAGCAATGCCACTTTCATTTGGGCGACCCAAATAGTAATCATTTGGCTCTACCCTTTCAGTTGTTCCTGTATCTCGAATAGCTCAGCATTGTAATCCTTTTTTAAAGTTTTATTTACATTTTTTATTTTTCTTCCTTTTTTAAAAATTGATAGTTCCATGTTTTCAGCCTCTTTGTATTTTTATACGAGAAAGTAATTAAAGAAATTAGAATTAGACAATTTTTAATCAGAACCTACATTAACTGTTTAAGGGTCCGGGACAAGGATAATTATGGGACAACCCCTGTCACACACATACACACACTTATCTTTTTCTTTGAATGATTATCAATAAGGCATAACGATTACATGATAAGATGGCATATACTTATAAGATATGCAGCTACATTTGAAGCACTCATAACTTTTAGCAAAAAATAATTAAAACAAAACTTAATATTAATTAATCGCCCAAACTCATTAATAATTTCTGTGTCAAGAAATCAATATTTTAATTATTTTACACACAATATTTAAAATAAAAAATTTTACAGAATTATGAACGAAATGAAAAAACAGTGGCTTCATCACGCGAGGGTGGGGAGGGGGGACAGGACCCCTTCTGATGTAAAAACTTAAAATGTAAGTCTGGGCATATACTGATGCAATGTATCTTTTTAAACAATGTAACTTAGCTTGATGTTAATTAACCAAAAATGAAAATTAGCACTGAAGTGCGTTGTTATCTTATAGTCAATCTGCTTTTTTTATGTATTTTGATTTTTTTCTACTACGTCTCCTTCTTTATTTATTTAAATGTATCATTTAATAAAACTAGTTTGTGAATTATAATTTCGTTTATTAACGAATTTTCTATGGAATAGTTATGATTCATTGTTATATAGATCAGAGGTTGCCAACCAGTGGTCCTTGAGAAATTTTCAGTGTTCCGCAGAAAAATCCGAACATTACTTGGATTTTTAATGTTTACTAGTAATTGTACTATATAAATAATAAAACTATTAATGATAATACTCTAATAAATTCCTATATTTGTAAAAATTTAGATGTGTAGTTTTGAAAATTTAAATTATAGCGGTCATTAGTAATTATATTAATAGAGATTATTTAGTACAGGCATTGTTTGTTGTGTAACATTTAACATGGATGACTATTAATTTTGGACTCTCCCGAAAATACGAATATTCATTATTGATTCGAAAATCAATGGAAATTTTGGCTGATTTTTCAACTACATATTTGTGCAAAACAGATATTTTGATGATTGGGTCACAGCAATTAAAATTCGTTACTGGTCTCAGCTTGAAATTAAAACTGCTCTCTGTGTTTAAGCGATTTCGTTCATTCTGTGAAAATACATGAACTTATTTCAAACAAACAGGAATAAATATCGCGTCAAAATGCGTGATACTTAAATAAGCTTCAATTATCTTGTAATATTGAAATGAACTTTAATGATTTTGTTACAATTAAACAACCTTTAAAGATATTTGTTATGATTAAATAATACGATGATTATTATAATGTTACACCCCTCATTTATAATTTTATTTTATTAAATAGGTACATTTTATTTTAATATAATAAACATTCTGTGATAATTATTGTACAAATACTTTTTGTGATTGAAAAATTCGTAATAGTGGCCCGCAGGGTTGGCACGGTTTAAACCAAGTGGTTTAAACCATGGTTAAAACCACGGTTTAAACCAATTGGTTTTTTTGCCCAAAAAAACCATTTGGTTTTTTTAGAAAAAATCTAATATAATATTTTATCTTTTTTTGTAATTTAATTGTTTTAAATTATAGATAGAAGTAAATTCTACTTTTAACACTTCATCTCAGCAGTCAACATGAGACATAATGAGCCTAGGTCATGTTTCTATGCATGTAGAATGAAAATTAGCATGTGCTGATGAACATATCTGGTACCCTAAATATTTTTCTTAAAACATGTGAAATTAGAAAAGATAAAATAGATAAATAATATTCAATATTTAGCATAAAATATTTTCATTTAAAAAATGCAAATTTTTTACAGCAGTTAATAACAAAATACAGTGATCTTTAAGATTTTGGTTAAGTTGTAAAAGAAAATTTTCTGGATTGCAATTGGGGAAGATTATCCTTAAAGAATTTAAAAGAGTAACTTAAGATATCAAATTGAATAACACAGCTTGCAAAAATTGAGTGCTAGTTATAGCATTTCAATAATACCAATCAATCTTTTCTGTTAGTTACTGAATCTAATGGCCAAAAATGTTGACTTGGACACTTGGAGTTATCACTCAGAAAACAAAATAACCGGAAGTATTTGGATATTAAAATAATATTAGGGTTATTCTCTGCAATAGTGCAAAAAGTGCTTCTCAGCCATATAAATGCTCTTAATTTTATTACATTTTTATTTATTTTTATTAGAAGATCTAAACATAGTTTATTAGGGGCAGAAAGTAAAATTTAAAAATAAATAAATTTAGTATTTAAAAATATAATATATATCATGCAAACACCATTCCCTCACCTTTCTCCCACCTGTACTACCACATTTTATTGCCTATTTCTTTCCATCCAGAAATAAAAATAATTAAAAATACCCTAAGCAAAATAAAGTTCTTATTTGATACATTACAAAAAATAATAAAAATATTAATTTTTACTATTATTATATAGTCTACTCAATCAATTATATGTTTCCCCACGTTAGACCATCATTCCCTCGCACATTGCTATTATCTCAAATATCTACCACTAATGAGCAGTAGCAGTCTAGCATCCTTCACAGAGAAGAAGCTATTTTGAGTACTTGTCAGTCCAGCAACATAAATTGGTGGTGTAAGATTTTGTTAATTTTACAGAATTTTTTTTTAGTCAGTATATCCGGAAGCGTTTTTATTAGCAGTCATTCCCTCACACAGAATATTCATTTTTTTGTAAATATCAAAAATTTTAATTTTATCATACATTATATATTAAGTGTTTCTCTTAAAGGAAACAGTTTGGATTTCTTCATAATTTTGCATTTTCCCCCTACAACTAGTAAAAATGTCTTATTTCATCATTCCCTCACTTGTCATTCCCTCACATTTTTTATTTCATTTTTTCCACAAATTTTTATTTTATTTTTTTTTTGTTAAGTCAAATTTTTAAAACAATTTCTGTTGCTATTAAAATCTTCAATAATTGACTGATTTCTTACCATTTATCTAATTTTTATGAAAATTTACATATGCATCATTCAAGTCAGACTGCTGGCCAAATTTGCAAGTATTGTAGAGAACAACCCATTAATAATAACAACCACAGAATAATATATTATATTCATGAAACTGCATCAAATGTTTATTGATTGATTATTATATTATTAATCAAAGGATTCTTCATACGATTTTCACGGTATCAATGCTTCACTGTGTAGAGCAGTTTACTTTGAACATAAGACATAGCTGTTACTAATAATGTTTAAATTAGAAATGATTTCAATTTTCAATATAATTGACTGTAATTATTTAATTTAAATATTTTCAAAAGTTATAGCTGTTACTTATATAATATCCAAAAATGTTTATTTTATCAACAGACATGCATCTGTATGCAATAGGAAATTATATTTAAAAAAACCCGGTTTAAACCAAAAAAACCTGGTTTAAACCAAATAAACCGGTTTTTTTGGTTTTTTACAAAAAAACCTGGTTTTTTTCCAACTCTGGGGCCCGTGAGATTTCAAATTACACATTTAGTGTTTCGTGATATAAATGAATTAAACATAGCTAAATACATTTTGTTTTTTAATTCTATTGTTTCTGAAACTGAAATTTTGCATTTTGGACTGATCCTATTTCTAACTACTTTATGTGTATTTATGCAATTTGTTTTGTAAAATAATTCCTGTATGTGTGTTATAGTAGTGTACTAAATTATTTATTCCATAGAAGTTTTTTTCCAACCCTGGTGGCCCGTGAGATTTCAAATTACACATTTAGTGTTTCGTGATATAAATGAATTAAACATAGCTAAATACATTTTGTTTTTTAATTCTATTGTTTCTGAAACTGAAATTTTGCATTTTGGACTGATCCTATTTCTAACTACTTTATGTGTATTTATGCAATTTGTTTTGTAAAATAATTCCTGTATGTGTGTTATAGTAGTGTACTAAATTATTTATAAACTTGCATCCCTGAAGCAAAAGTTGTAAATAAATTATGTGTGTAAGTTTATTGAATTATTATCGTTATTGAATTTTATTGAATTATTACTGAATTATTCAATTAAATATTTCAATTAATTGAATAGGTTGTTCTTGATATATTTGCTTGGAAAGAAAAACAATAATAAACATTTCGTGAATTCAGAAAGTTTAAAGCTGACATTTCTTTTCAATTAAAATGTCCTTTATGTAACATCAGCGCTTTCCAATTAAAATAATTATTAAATTCTTTAATTCAAAATAAAGCATACTCGAATTTAAAGCATATCTTTGTGTGCATTTATGCAATTTGTTTTGTGAAATAATTCCTGTATGTGTGTTATAGTTGTGTACTAAATTATTATTTTTAAACTTGCATCCCTGAAGCAAAAGTTGTAAATAAAATTATGTATGTAAGTTTATTGGGTTATGATCGTTACTGTGTTATTCATTTAAACATTTCAATTAATTGAATGCGTTGTTATAAATGTATTTGTTTGGAAAGAAAAACAATAAACATTTTATGAATTCAGAAAGTTTAAAGCTGACATTTCTTTTTCAATTAAAATGTCCTTTATGTAATATCAGCGTTTTCCAATTAAAATAATTATAAAATTCTTTAGTTTATAAAAAAAAATTTTGATCCCTGTTTGTTAATTTGTAGTAATAATAAGTAAATAATTCATCACTTAAATTTCACTTCCCACGAAATTTCATCTTTCTCCCCCCCCCCCCCCCCTTTGGCCTTCTACCACACAAAGTTAAACTTCTCAACTAATTTCTTCCTTTTTTTTCTGTCCTATTTGTTCTTTGTATTAACAATAAAAATATAAGTATCTAATGAAATTAAATATAAAGAAAAACGTCAAAGATTGAAAACTGAGCTAAATTATTAAATATATATATATTTATCTAAATAAAAGTTTCACAATTTCTTTTATTTATTTATTACTGATGAGCCATTCTTTGAACGATAAAGAATTCAAGCATGAAATAAATAAACCTTAAGATAAATATCCGGTGTAGATTCAGATTTCTTTACTACTATTTTGTATTTCTGTCAACTCTCAAGTTTCTGAATCACAGCATAAAAATGCTGCACTCCTGCCAAAAGCTGCGATAAAGCGACAGAACTAGCGTTGCTATTGGCAACCTTTCATCGCCAAATGCCAGCTGTCACGTGGGTCATCCTGGCCGCACTTTTTAAGGGCGAAAGGAACGGGGATGAGCTCTCTATATGATATTTACTCTGAGGTAATAATAGATGGTGACACCAAACATCTGCTACACGAATTTTGTTGTACACAGAATTGACAATAAAAATTTTGTTATCTTGTATTTATTTTTTTTTTTAAGTATTACACTGGGGAACACACATTTTGTTGACTTAAATCTGGCACTTGCTTTTGGCTAATTATTGGCATCTAAATCCAAAAATGACCCCGGTTATTTTCTATCACGTCAACTTTTCAAGCTATAGGATACCCCAAAAATCCTACTTAATGGGGATACAAAGGAAAATAAAGAAAATTTTATCAAATATATTATTCATACAACGGCTGTATATACTCACTATACACTACATTGTGTTCATACAAGGAGTAAAATCCTTTTACAAAATGAAAAAAGTACATATTAAGGTAAAAAGTTTCGCTTGTAGCTTTCCCTGGCGTGTTCAATTTGTGGAAAATCTCGCTTGATGTTCCGACAATAGGTCAGCCATCATATGTTCATCCCATCTTCCTTGATACTGTTCTTCCATAAGCTTCAAATCTTGGTGGAATCGCTCATCCTGCTCATCACTGTCTGCATCAAGATTTTCCGGGAAGTCATCAAGATGGCTATGTAGAAAATGAAGTTTGATGCTCAAGATGCAACAAAGCCTTTTCAAGCTCTCTAAAACTTGCTAGACAATTTCGGTGTAATTTTCTACTTGCGTATTTCCAAGAAAGTCTTTGACAAGGTTTTTGAATGCCAACAAAGCATTCTTTTGGAGTTCTGTCATTGCTCCGTTGAAATGCTCATCTCTAATGAGATGCCGAATCTGTGGACAGTCAAATTCACCTGCCTTTATTTTTTCAAAAGACAGGTTTGGAAATTTCAAAATGAGGTACTTGAAACAGTCTCCCTCAATTGGCAAAGCTTTCACGAACTGCTTCATTAGATCCAGTTTTATATTCGGAAGAGGAAATATTATGTTCTTTCTGTCGGCAAGTAGCTGATGCAAAATGTTTGGATCACTAGGTTTGAGGTCTGATCTTAGAGGTCAATTCGACTGGAACCTATGCTTCTCACGAGCTCTGCTGTCTCACATAAACAAAAAACAGGAATGCTTGGTATATCCACATTGCTGGCCAAGAAGGAAGCACAACCATTTTGAGGTCAACATGGATGATCCATTCATGAATGTGATGTTGCAATAAATCAGTGGTTCTCTTTATGTTCTCATATTCCTCGCGCAAATAAACTGAATGACTTATTGGAACTACTCCAAATAATTTTCCATTGTGAAGAGATACGCACTTCAAGCTCCTCTTTGAGCTATCGATGAACAGTCGCCATTCAGTTGCGGTATAGGATGGAATTCCCAATTCCTCCATTAAATCATGTACGTTATGGCAAAAAGCAAATCCACCATTACTTCGAAAGTATTGAAGAAATTCACTTTCTCTCGATCAAAAATAGGATAGATTAGCTCCCTTTTCAAGCAACATTTTCTCGTGCAATCTTGATGCTAAGAGTTCTGAAGCTTTTTTTTTTTTCTATGACTCACGTCCGATTCAGCGTAGAGTGGTCACATTATATTTAAGCTGTAGAGAAAAAACTTGACGTGATAGAAGAAAAGTAATTGCAGTTTTGAAATCAGTATGTTTTTTTGACTTAAAAACAGCTGAAAAATCAGAGTCAATAGAAATTGAGTTAAAAATTGTTCCCCAGTGTTACTCATAAATAGATTATTTGAAATTATTCATTTATTATAACAAAGTAATACACTGCAATAGTTATATTATTTTAAAAAGAAAATTGAATTTAAAAAAAAAATCCCATGAAAGTCATTGCTCATTTCATCAAACCAGAATTATTTGATTTTTAAAAAGCAACAAAGCTTTGTAACTCAATGAGAAATTATTACTATATATAAACTTCAAGAAAAAATTCAACAATATAAATAAAATGTCTGAAAACAAGCAATTATTGATGCCATGATTAAAAAATAATGTTATTATTTTAAATAGTTTTTACTTTATTTATACATTAAAATGTGTAATTTATTTATTTTAAAGAATTAACAATCTAAATTTGTTCAAAAGATGACTTTAAAAAAAAAAGTAAACAAAGATTAAATAGACATGACCTGTAATCCGCAAAAAGTCTCTCATCCGCACAACCCTTGGAGCAAAGCTTTGCGGATTAGAGGCTTTCTACTATTACTAATTATGATAGCTCAAGTAAGGAATTCGACCCAATTGTACTTTTTGATTGTTTATGTACAGAAATTTTATGAACTGCTAAACTTGTGTTTATTGGTATATTTCTTTTTAGTAGTCTTAGCATTTTGCAACCATTTTGTTATAAAGAGTGATATTTAAGAAGTTAATCAAGTATATTAGTGTGATTATCTAGATATTAAATAAATTATTTATGTTTGTATCTATAGATGAATTGATTCTATATATATATAATACCCTTCAGCGTTAGAATTTAGAAAAAGAAAGTCACTAGTTCCAAGGATAAGTGACCATGAGAATTTACTGGTCCGCAGGCATCATCACAGGCACACGACATAAAATTCTATAAAGTCATTTCAGCCCTTTGGGTGAGCACCCCCCCCCCCCCCCCACACACACACACACACAAACCTAGAATATAAACCAAACTTACTTTGTAGTTATCCAAAATTTTCCTCATAATAAAAACTAAAGTTACAATTTGCTACAAATTAAATAAATAACAGTACATAAATTAGAACTATAAAATTATTAATTAGATATTTTATTTCCAATTATTTATTTTAAGTGACTGTAAGGTTTAGTGCAAATATTTTTTCGATTATTTATTTAATTTTATATTTTAGAATAAAATAAAATTGTGTGATTTGTGTTTGGTTGCGGTTTTCTTAGGGCCGAGAAAATGTATGTTTGCTTGTCAGAGAGGGAAAAAAAAGTTACTGGTCCTGCGGACCACTAAATTTTTCAAATTAGTAGTCAAATTGAATTTTTTTGTGGTCTCGGACCAGCAGACCGCGTAAGATTTTAAACACTGCCTTTTAAAATCAAAAGACAACTAACAAGTTAACTCTTTATGTTCTGATGGTACCTACATTGGTACATTAACAGATCGATTAGCAGTGTACTGCCAATCGGTGTGTTGAATAAATTTGATTAAAAAAATTTTATACAATTTTGGATGAGTTCTAGATAATTTACTTTATCAAGTTCTGTTCGGACATTGTGCGCATGCCGAACCTCTTTGGATACATGTAAAATAACATGTAAATCTTCTTATCAAAGTTCGGACCTTGTGTGCTCCGCACTCTTGCGGTCATGTGACCCAGTTCAGTTGTTCTTAGCTGCCATTGTGGCACGTTGTGTTTTTGAGCGGCTCTTATCCCTAATTATTCTTTTGTGTTATAGCGGAAATATTCCCCACATAATGTTATACTAACGTCAATTGTTCTAATAGTGGGTTATTACCCCAAAGTCATCAAATATCTTCATGTCTTTGTTTTGTGATTGTAACATGTGTGTGTGTTGTGTGATATAAAAATATGAAAAAGGAAACGATTCGTCTTCAGTCTTAAAGTTACACACATCAGTCACATCCATTTAGTGGTCCGTCTATGTCGCAGCGAAATAGCCGATATGGAAAAATTAAATAGAGCAAAAGATGCTCTAAAAGGTACCATAACGAAATTAGAAAATTTCGTAAAGGATAACACAGACGAAATTAAATACTCGACTACTGAGCTCGAAATAAAGCTTCGAAAATTGCCCGAGCTTCAAGCAAAGGTATTTGAAATACGAGATAAATACTACGATATCCCTGAAATTAAGGACTTACCCGAAATTGAAAGCGAATTAGATGAACTCGAAGATCGTCTCGAGAAACTTGAGGTAAGTCTCAACATATTTCTTTAAAATCTTAAAGTTTCTGAAATAAATGTGCATGCTGATAGTATTGAATCTAGAAGTTTGAATAATATTAAAATTAAGTTGCCTGAAATCCCATTTCCAACATGTAATGGTAAATATGAAGAGTGGTCAATTTTTAAAGTACAATTTACTAATTTAATTATCGATAATGTTCAGCTAAATGACGCTCAGTAGCAGGCGCGGATCCAACTGGGGGAGGGGGGAGGGCGAAAAAACCACCGCTTATCGCGAGATTCGACAAATGATAGCCGAAAAAATCAATTTCGTCAATCGTCCGCAGAAAAAATCACCAATTTCAACAAAGGATCGCGCAAAAAACGCCAATTTTGTTAAAGGATCGCTAATTTCGTCAAAGAATGGCCGAAAAACATGAATTTCGTCAAAAAAAATCACGGAAAAAACGCGCATTTTGTCAAAAAGCATGAAAAAACGCAAACTTCGTCAAAAAATCGCAGAAAAAACGTTAATTTCGCCAAATAATTACGGAAAAAACGCTAATTTTGCGCAAGAATCGCGGAAAAACGCCAATTTCGTCAAGGGATCGCGAAAAAATACACGAATTTCGCCAAAGAATCGCTGAAAAAATGCGAATTTCGTTAAAGGGCCGCAGAAAAAACTCATAATTAGCGACAGGAGGAGATTCCTCCAGGCGCGGATCCACGGGAGGGGGGGGGGGGATTGGTGTGCTCCTCCTCTAAGATATAAATCGAACGCTTTTAATGTCCGTTTTGCTCTGCACAAATTGTTTGAATAAATCCCATTTTCTAAATTTTTACATTTCAAAATACAGTCGGATCCCGATTTAACGAACCCATATTTAACGAATTTCGCGATTTAACGAATTTTCCTTTATCACCGACTAAAATGAAGGCAAAAACTCCTATTTAACGAATAATAAACCCCGAATTAACGAATTTTTTCAAACAGCCGACAATATATATATATATATATATATTAGTTTGAGTTAGAAAAATATTGGATTGCTTTTCAAATGATATATTCATCTTGTCTGGAACAGAAAAAGACTTTGTTGTACCTAGTAACTTTCGACGGGGCAGGATGAAGCCACAGACTTCTTATATAAGTAGACTCAGAACCGGTTTTTCTCTCGCCAAAATCTACTCTGAATTTCCCTTCGGATTCCCGCCGAAACTTCGTCGGTGTTTCTCTAAAATTGACTGCACTTTCGCTTTAAGAGAATGTCATTGGAAAGTTGCCAAGGAAGCGACTACCATAAAAGAGACAACCTTTAAAGCACCAAAGAGGACCTGATGTTTGCGTCAACTTTCTCTTCAAATAAAAATGGGGATTTTAGTGATCTTGGTTTATGATAATATGATGAGGTGACTATAAATCAAAAGGCTATAATGAAAAATAAACTTTATTTAATAAAACATAACCATTCGCATGCGTCACTGCAAGAATAAATCAAAACGCACCTGGGCCTCTCCGATGAGACTTCGCAGAAGCGAGGGGGGGGGGGGGGAGGGGATCGCAGAACATTATTGGACTAAATTAAAAATTTCACCTCATTTAGGCCAATAGCGTGTCGCGCCTTGCTACACCTTAGCTTTTGCGCAAAAAGAGAGAGTGCAGGTGCAGACATCTATAAGATACGCTTTTTAGTTCTTTGAAGGTGAGCTCATTATTATTCGCAGGTGCAGATGAGTCATGAGTGTAACCTGTCAGGTGGGTTTCAAGTAGGAACAAGAATATAGTTTAAGAATTTTTAGCAATTGTTTTGTTTCTTGAGAGACGTGAAGTGTATTGAACGCTCGATTTTGCATAACATTTAATTTTTGAAACTTTGTGAAGCATGGTAGATTGTCGGAAACGAAAACGTTTTTCGTTGACTGAAAAGCTTAACATTTTACGTGAATTTGACAGGAACGTTGGACCGCAAAACGCGTTAGCAGAACGCCTTGAAATCTCTACGTCGACATTAGCAACAATTGTTAAACAACGAGCAGAAAATGAAAAAGCATCAGCAGAATGTGGTAAAAATTAGTCTAAAATAAGGAAGTCGTTGAAGGCCACTCCTCTTTCTGCTCTTGAATCTGACCTAGTAGAAAGCACCTAAACTTGCCGAAAAGCATAATGTGAAAGATTTTTCTGCATCCAATGGTTGGATTGACCGCTTTAAGAAAAGATACAACGTAGTCCAAAAGAAAATCTGCGGAGAAAAGGCGGATGTAAACGAAAATGTAGTAAAAGATTGGGAAGAAAAGTTGCTCACCCTGATTGAAGGGTATTCACCATCGGACATTTACAACGCAGATGAAACAGGATTGTTTTATGAATTACAACCCGACAAAACGCTTTGTTATAGAAATGAAAAATGCTTTGGTGGCAAAAAAAGCAAAATGAGAATTACGGTTTTGCTTGCGGTTAATGCTGATGGAACTGACAAATTGAAGCCATTTGTTATAGGAAGAGCAGCAACGCCACGATGTTTTAAAACGTAAAGACCTTACCGACAAAATATGTAGCAAACCTAAAATCATGGATGACTTCTCCCCTATTTACAGACTTTCTGACGTCTTTAGATAAGTCTATGCAGATACAAAAGAGAAAAATTCTTTTGTTTATTGATCAATGTCCCGCTCATCCTCCAATTTGCAATTTCAACAATGTCAAAGTTTTGTTTTTCCCTGCAAATTGTACAAGTGTGCTTCAGCCACTAGACCTTGGTATCATCCGTTCTGTAAAAGTTAATTACAGAAAGTTGCTTATGAGAAAAATTATAGCATCGTTGGACGTAAATGCAGAGGTAAATACAAAGTCAGTGTTTTGGATGATCTATATTTTGTGCGAGAATCATGGGATCAAGTTTCTAAAAATACAATTGAAAAATGCTTTCAGAAAGCAGGATTTCCAGGCACACAAGTGGAAAGTGATGGAAATGATGGAGATATCGCCCCTTCAGATGAAATTATGTGGAAAGAAATCGCTATGTTACATGTGATGACGGACTGTCTACCTGTGCAACTGAAGTTGATGAAACAGTTAATGTGTCGGAACCAATGAATAGCTATTCTGATGCTGAAATCGATAAGGAGATTCCCATTAAAACTGTTAAATTTTCTCACGCTTTTGATGGTTTGGAAACTGAAAACCTACCTCATGCAGCAGGACATAAATGACTCGATATTTTCTTCTCTCCATAAAGTCGAAAAAGAATATTTTAGTGTAAGGAATCAAAGAAATTCTCAAACATCTATTACACAGTACTTTAAAATTAATTAGTGCGAAGTATTCGCTGTATTTTTAGCTGTAATAAAAAGTCTACAATCTCTAATTATGGATATTTTTGTGTAGCGGTTTATTAGAGCTTTTCCATAAGGTAAGTGCAGAATTTTTTTATTTTTTATTTTGGACCCCGATATTAAGAATAACCCCGATTTAACGAATAAAGTTTATGGTCCCGATGGATTCGTTAAATCGGGGTCCGACTGTATAACTGTAATACTTGTGGATTGCGACATAGCTCGTTGCTTCATCGAGATAAAGAAAACAGATCAAAAAATGAATTGCCGGCCGACGCTTTTCCGCAAATTTCATCACCCTTGTCGCTAGATGCAGTAAACAGGGAAAGGGGAAACATTTCGGTAAGTAATGATGAATCTTATAAGGCCTTGAATAATATAAGCAAAGAAAGTCAATTTTATTGAGTACATGCTTCGTTTTTATAGAAGATAATTTCGGAAATAAACGAAAGTTTAGAGTAATTCTGAATAATGCTAGCAATGTCAATATTTTAACTAAGTATGCGCTGACATACTGAAATTAAAAAAGGGTAATTAACGTACCCGTTACAGGATTAAACGGTTACGCTCATAATGTAAAAAAACATTTCCAGCGTGATTACCAATGCAGATGGCACTTCCACGGAGAATATAGATTTCTTAATTGTCCCCAAAAGCACGGATGTACTTCCATCAAAGCAATTAAATGTATCGGACATTAATTTACCGAATATTGTGGAATTGGCTGACACCACATTTTTTAAACCGGGAAAAATTCATGCATTAATTATGGCTGAATTATTTTACAGAATTTTAAAACATAATTCAGTTAAAATTAACGATAAACTTTTTCTGCAAGACTCTGTTTTTGGATGGATTCCAACTGGGGCGATAGACGAGAAGACGCAGACAAGTAATATTGCTATGTGTAATTTTGTTAGAGATTTCGAGGAAATAAATGATAATTTAAAACAATTTTGGGAGCTTGAGTCTATAGGCCTTAAACATGACGATCCAAAATTGTCCGAAACGGATCAAGCGCAAGAAATTTTCGATAAAACTCGTAAGCGATCGGTATGAAGTTCAGTTACCGTAGAAGAGAGACTGGAACGAATTAAATGATAACTTTAATGTTGCGAAACATCGTTTGGAAGGTCTAAAAAGAAAATTTTATCGAAACTCAGAACTTTTTCATAAATATTCTGAAATAATTACGCATTATTTAAGGCAAGGAATTATAGAGCAGGTGCAAGAAAATGAACCTGTTTTAGGCAGGCCGGTTTATTATTTGCCCCATCATGTGGTCTGTAAAGAAGATAAACTTACTACAAAAATCCGAATTGTCTTCGATGTCAGCACTCATGATAACAATGATTTGTCCCTTAATGATTGTTTATGGCCCGGCACCAACCTAAATCCACTTGTGTTTAATATTTTAATCCACTTCACATTATACGAAATTGCCTTTTCTTCTGATATCAAGAAGGCGTTCCTTCAAATCTAACTCTCTGAAAAAGATCGTGATTCTGTCTGTTTTCTGTGGTATGATGATGATTTAAGATCTTTAAAAGTCTTCAGATTTACATGTTATTTTTGGAGTCAATGCCTCTTCATTCCTTCTATCAGCTACCATAAAATTGCATATCAAGCGGTTTACGAACCTATACCCAAGAACTGTTCACCTATTCCATAAATATATTTACTTGGCTGATTTTATCTCTGGCGAAGATACGATGCAAGACGCTCTTGGTGTTTCCTTGAATGCTAACAAAATAATGTCTGAAGCAGGAATGACTCTTCGAAAATGGATAACCAATGATGAAGCGTTATTGAAGTGCTAGCAAAAGGAAGGTTTAAATATTCAAGCAGAACATGCTGCAATAAGCCTAGGAAGCAATCTAAGCAAGGTATTAGGAATGTCCTGGAAAACAGAAGAAGATTGTCTGACATTCGAGGTCAAAAGTCTAATAGAATTCTTGTCATCGCAAAAAAGCTCAAAACGCCTACTATTGCAAGCAGTTGGTAAAAATCTTCGATCCGTTAGGCATGCTCACGCCATTCACCATTAGAATCAAATGCCTCTTCCAAGAACTATGGCTAAAGAAGACAGCATGGGATGAACAGTTGCCAACTAATGTGCACGAAAGGTGGTTAAAGTGGTTCGAAGAACTTCCAAATTTAGCAGAATTAAAAATTCCGAGGAAAATTCTTGGTTGCTTGAATCAAGTAATAGCTGTAGAAATATACGCCTTTTTTTATGCTAGTAAAATAGCGTATGGCTCTGCTATTTATCTAAGAATAAAAAGAGAGAGTGGAGTGGAAGTCAATCTCGTGACCTCAAAGAGTCGTGTTGCCCCGATAAAGGAGATAACTCTGCCTAGGTTGGAGACTTCTCGGAACCTTACTGAGTGCAAGACTGACTAATAAAGTAAAACCCATCCTAGATCAAAAAATCACACCTATAGTGTACTACTGGAGTGATTCAAAAATAACCTTATTCTGGATCAAACGCTCATCAAAGCGATGGAAGCAGTTTGTGGCAAACCGTGTCATAGAGATCAATGCACATTCAGATTCGAACTCTTGGTATCACTGCTCCAGCAAGGACAACCCTGCTGATCTGTTAACTCGAGGTGCGAGTTTTAATTCCCTCGTAGAGAATTAAATGTGGTTTAAAGGATCAAAATTCCTAGCAGCTGATGACTCAGTGATTGCGCAAGAAACTATTTCTATGCCAGAAACAGACCATTTTCCAGGGACTAAATCAAAATATAAAAATAATTGTACTGACTCTAATTCTAATATTTCTCTTTTCAGGAATCCTGAAGAAGTAAATTTTTTCCTCAACATAAGTGGTAAACACTATAGTATTCTTCGCATACTGGCATACGTTTACAGGTTTTTTTCACAATTGCAAATGTAAGTCAGCAGACCGGCGCAAAGGTAGCCTCACCACCACAGAAATAAAAAAATCAGAAACTTCTCTAATTAGATTAGTACAAAATGCAGAATTTCAGGAAGAGATTAAGGGTTTAAAACGAGTATCAAGGGTTCCCCCTTCCAGTAAAATCAAATGTTTATCCCCCTTTTTGGATAAAAATAATATCTTAAGTGTTGGGAGTTGAGTAGAAAATTCACATTTAAACTTTGATAAGAAGCACCAAATCATTTTGCCGAAAGGCCATAGGCTCACAAAACTCATATTTGAGCATTTTCACCGAAAGTATTTTCATATTGGTCCGCAAAACGTCCATTAAGTACGTATGCGGTTTTGGGCCGTAAGTGGGAAAAATTTAGCGCCTAAAGTGGTGCATGATTGCGTTGTCTGTTTCAGGAACAACCCAGTTACTGCCAAACAAATCATGGGTGACCTCCCATCGGAAAGAGTAACTCCAAATTTTACTTTTAATCATACAGGAGCTGATTTTTGCGGCCCTTTTGAGATTAAATATAAAAATCAAAGAAAAGGGATTTTTCATAAGGTTTATGTCGCGATTTTCGTTTGCTTAGTAACAAAGGCTATTCATTTAGAAATAGTAACGGATCTAACATTTGACGTGTTTATCACCGCACTTAAACGCTTTTTTCAAGGCGAGGAAAATGTGCTTCTATTATAACAGACAATGCTACTTATTTTAAGGGGGCTAAATCAGAATTGCACAAACTTCATGAGTTAGTTCGTGGACCGGATGAAAAATTAGCTAATTACTTTATTTCAGAAGCTATTGAATGGAAGTTCCTTCCTCCTAGATCGCCGAACTTCGGCGGTTATGGGAGGCTGATGTAAAATCTTTCAAGTATTATCTTAAACAGACATTAAAAGGTGCTAGATTGACTATGGAAGAATTCCAAACAGTTACCACCCAAATCGAAGGGATATTAAATTCACGTCCCTTAACTCCCTTATCGACCGACGTAAACGATTTTAATGCATTGACACCAGGCCATTTCCTAATTGGTCGGCCTATTGATGCCATTCCAGAACCTCAATTGGTTGATATTACAGAATCGAGATTATCTGGGTGGCAGAGAACCTCTAAATTCGTCCAATTAATTTGGAGAAATCGGCAATTAAATTGCTTGAGTCATCTGCAAAATCGTTCAAAATGGCAGGTAAAAGGCTAATCTTTGAAATATTGCTGTGTATAAGCTATATACATGTGCCATGCTCGTAAATCTGTAATATTAAAAGCCCTACGAAACGAACATTGGCCTATCCAGTAATGTTCAAAATTGTGTGGAATATTTTTCTTATGTGTGTTGTTTTTTTTTTATTAGGAGACCAGTTGGGCGTTTATCATTATACGTATAGCATCGTACTTTGTATTCTATTTTCTCACATAATTTTTAACAACATTCTTTGACAATGGTTACGAAATTTGTACAGTCGACCAAAAAAAGGGGTGAACTCACCATACATTTTAATTTCAAAATTGTCACAGGGAACATGAAAATAGCCAATCGAGTGGAAATTATGTCTTTTTTAAATGTATGTTAAAAATTGTTCTTCATATTGAAATTGCACCAAACTCTGAATTTTTCTATATAAATGCCCAATTCTGACATCATATTTGACATTTTCGATAAAAGATATTAAATGAGGAATCATTCCGTCAACTAGTTTAGGAATTATGAAAGTTTTAATTTTGAAACTCCTAATGTTATATTTACTTGTAGTCTTTGCAAAAGAGATTTCAATGCGGATAGTTTTTTTAAACAAAACTCACGAACTACTTGGCGGAATGAGCCACAGTTTTGGCTTCGCATATTTGAAGCTTCTAGAAATCGATTTTTATTTTTTTTAATTATAGACTGCAATTCTTAATTGTTTTTAAATTTATTTCGAATTTTTTTTTTTCAAATTAGGGGATGGTGGCCTAAATTGATCCTAGCGGGCAAAACGATCCAAATAGGTTTTCTTCCAGACAGGTCGCGCTATCTACAGGTTAACACATAAACTAGTTGTGCCAAGTGAAGAAGAAGCAATTGCGGTATCCAAAGGATCGCAGTATTACGCGTCTGAATATAATTCTTTGAAAAAGGGGGTCCTATAACATCTGTTACAATATAAGCACTAACTTTCATATTTATTTGCATATATAATCTTTCATGTACAGAAATATGACTTGATTTGTTTAATAATATGTTTTTAGATGTGAAATGCACATGCAAAGTTTGTTATGTTTCTCGGCGTCATCCAGTTATATGACGTAAAGTGGACGGCCATGTTTCCGGGTATAATGATCCATTATATGGATCGTTTTACTACCATTGTATTGCTGAAGAAAATCCGGTACCGGTTCCTAGCCATCATGGGAGCCAAATGTGCGACTGCACCAAACCTTTCTCTTTGAATCTACGTGTTATCCTACCGTCTCCAAAGAAAACGGAATCAAGCACTTCGAGAAAAAGGAAATCGATGGAAAGTACCATTTTAACGAGCAGCCCTTATAAAAATCAACTGAGCTTGGAAACGAAAAATAGAGAACAGAAAGAGAAGATAAAACAGGCTGCAGCTAAGAAAATCCAATTAAAATATGCTAAATCTAAAAACGAATAGCCAGAAGAACCAAAGAAAAGAGCATGAAGTCAAATCAAAGACGTATTCCCATCAGTGTTACCAGTGGACTATTTTTTTTAATTCAGATTTCTTGATTAGAACTACTTTTCTGAAATGGTAAAATTCTCCCTTGTTTTTGCCTTAATTAAAATCACATTAAATAAGGCAAATTTTACTATTTCAAAAAAGTGGTGCCACAGGAAAAAGTAACAGGAAAGATGGATTTGAGAAAGTAAAGTAAAACAATCCTAATATTGGGATAAGAAGAAGAATGAGGTGAACATGAGGAAAGAGGAAGCTATGGTATAAAAATAGAAGTATCAATGATTGGTCAATAACAATGGCTTTATATTCAATTGGTTTTGTAACTCTACCACCCTATGTTCCCTTATGCCATCATTCTAGCCAAAATAGGGCCGCTTTTTATACATTTATAAATTGTACCATACACGTTTGCTCCGATTCGCACTAGCTTCATTCTCAAATTCAACAAACTCAAATTAACTTTCTTGAAGCATTCCATAATCTATAAAAATATTTAAAATATTGCTAATTATGATTTCACTATTCCCACGTAGTCAGATTAATTTAAATACAGTCGAACCCCGTTAATACGCGAATCAAGGTCCCCCATCAAAATTCGCGTAGTAAAAGGGTTCGCGTATTAACCGAAGGTCGCGAATTTTCGTAGTAAAAATCCAGTGTTTTCAAATTTAGATTTATTATGTAAGACACATAAAATGGAACAAAACGAACACAAAAATTTCTGCTAACCATGTTAACTAAAACTAATGTTAACAAAGTTAATATCCTTGTTAGCTATACAGAACAAATGGGGAACAGTATTGATAATAATAAAAAATTAATATAAAATACAAAACATAAAATTTAATAAAGTCAATAACGACATAAAAATTACATTTTGGCAAAATAGCTACAGTATCTGTCCAGGAAGTAATAAGACTAATTCCATAAAATTCGTGTATTTGAAGATAATTTTACAGACACTTAATATTCTTCAAAATAGCCTCCTCTGCATTGTTGGCACACCGTTGCCAACCACTCTGCCACCCATTTATGTCCACCTGGATGTCTGCAACTGGAATGCTGTCATGAACTTGCGTTACGTTTTTCCGCAAGTTCTCCAGATTGTCAAAACGATGATCTTTTAAGCTGGATTTTTACCGAGGTAATACAAAAAGGTCCGGCGGTGACAGACCAGGGCTGTACGATGGTTAGGGCAGCGTTGCGATTCTGTGTTTTTCTAAGATTTGAGTCACTTTGAAGGAACCAGCTTGGAACAAATTTTCAGCATTTTAAGTTCTTCCGTGACGATTTGATGCACAATCGATTTTGTAAGTCCCAACGTCTCCGCAATCATTCGGACACTCATCCGACGATCAGAGTCCAAAAGCGCTTTAATTTTAGTCACTTTGTCTGGAGTTTGAGAACTTAGACGCCCTGCATGTTGTCCGTCACTCTACGTCCTCTCTTCCGTCTTTCAAGGCTTTGTGCCACCTAAACACTTTAGCCTTGGACAAAGAATCCTTCCAGTAGTCTTCTTGTAACATGGCTAGCGTCTCAGTAGCCAATTTGTTTAGCTTTACACAAAACTTTATGGTGTATCACTGCTCTGAATTCTGGAAACCTAACGCCATTTTCGAATACGTGTCTCTGTGCGCTGCAAAGGCTCAAGGCCAACTGACTTCCGCTAGACTCTGTAGCTTACAGTCTCCACCGCACGTACCGCCCACAAACTTCGCCCCTTTGACCTTGTGCTTGGCGCAAAAAATCCAGTCTCATTACTTCCTGGACAGACTCTGCATCAATTTTGGCCTGTTTGACATGCGGTCGCGTTGTTTTCAGCCCTATTCAGGTTATGGTAAATCTCGCTCGTCGAGGGCCCTTCGTCCAGTGACGATGCATACTGTCTGAGAAAACTGAACGTATCTTTGTAGAATGGGGATAGTGGCCAGGCGCGCAGTTTCGTCATCTTCCTCCTCATATTGGTTATCAGTCGCAGTTACATCGGCGATTATGTCATCCAGACGTCTGAAATCGGAGGTGACTAGATCTTTCTCGATATTAATGAACGTGTCTAAATTGACAAAATCTTCCCCTGCAGTTTCTTGTGTGCCCAGCCAGTATTCTTCAACATTAGGGTGCGAGGTTGGCTCTTTAAAAATTATGTTCTCGCCATTTCCCGAAACCTGCTTTGCAAAAATAATTTGCAATCGTCGTTGGTGTGACGCTCTCTCATGCGGCGGTAAGCATGTGCATAGCGTCGAGGACTGAAATAGGATGACACTCATACCAAGAAAGGTTGCTGCCGTGTTCTATTTGGTGTCGTACTTGGCGAGTCTTGTTATTTACTTCAGCGCTGTTAATTATTCCTTGACCCATTGACTGAATGACACTGATCGAATGTGGAGGTAGAAATTCTACTTGGACATTCTTCAATCCTTCGTCATCTTTTGAATGTGCAGGACAGTTGTCCACAAGCAATAAGACATGGCGTGACTCTTTTCCCATACGCCGGACAAAATTACGAACCCTTGTTGAAAAATTTTATTCGGCATCCACGCTCTGTGCTGACTTCCGTACAGGAAGGGAAGATTCTTGACGTTTTTAAACGGGTTGCATGATTTCCCTATGACCAGTAGCTTTAACTTGTCTGATCCATCAGAGTTGGCACCGAGCAAAAGAGTAAGACGGTCATTAGTTTACCCCATGACATGTTTCTCCTTTCATAGACATAGTTTTCTTGAGTGTCACTTTGTAAAAAACCCAAATTCGTCCGCGTTGTAAATATCGCGGCTTGAGTAGTTTTTTACTAGCTACGGAAGCACATTTGTTTTCCAACAATCGACGTCCTCATTGTTGGCAACAACTGACTCACAGTACACTTGCTTGAATTTTAATCCGTGGCGAGCTTTAAATCAATCCATCCATCCATCCATTTCTGGCATTGAAATCCAGCAATCCCATTTTTGCAGCGACTTCAGAAGTTTTATCTTGGATTAGCAGCCCGCTTATTGGGATATTCGTAGAGTGCGCTTGAACAAACCCCTCGTGGATGATCTTCTCCATGTCCTCAAACTTGACAGTTTTTATTTTCTTGTTCTTTGTTCCCCCAACAATAGCTTGGTTAACGATGGCATCCCTCTTCTTTAAAAAATTTCTTAGAGTTGACTCCGGTATGCCTTTTTCTTTGGCGAACGCAGTTCGACACATCCTCGTTCGGGCATCCATGTTCGAGACATCCTGGGCATCGTACTGATTTATAATTTGTAACTTCTCAGTAACGGAGAATCATCTTCTCGGTGATGGGATTGCTTCTTCCGCCATTGTATAGACTAGATTATAATCTTAAACGAACAGGTGGATATCGTAGACAAGATTCTATCGATAGAGACAAGCGACCTTCATCCTTTTTACGATTTTACAGCACTGACCAAGGCAGCGAATGGGAAGACTCACGTGTTTAATCTGCCACTGCAGCGCAGTCTATCGGTTCGCCACAGCTCTATGTTAAGAGGGAACGTCACATAGTTTCTCAGTCGTAGTGGGATCTCTTCGGAGGAGACATCTTCAGGCTCTTTCTGCTCAGGGGAAAAATAGCATTTTTGCTTATTTTACAATGCGCTCGTTAGCAGTAAAATTTTCTCTCTTTCTTCCAGACCTGTTTGACTATATGAAGTAATCGAGGCCGGGAAAGAATTTTCCTTTAACCGGGAGTGGTTGAGATTGATATTTCTAGTAACGCTATTCATAGTTGCATTAAATTTTGACAGCAAAAATAATTCATAGTTTAAAGAATTGTCGCACAAAATTCTTGGGTAAATATTCCCTCTAAAACCTCTTTTGTTTTGAACCAAGCTCATTCGCTTATTAAACGTAGGTTTTTCCTGCCAGGAACTGATAAAATTTCGCGTATTAAACGGGTTTTTTATACGCATAAGATAGGCGTATTTCAAGGGACCGAAGACAATTCGCGTATTAAGCGGGGCACGTATTAACGGGGTTCGACTGTATTACATAAACACTTCCTTATCTTAATTTCTACTAACATCATATTAGCAGACCTATCCTTATACAATTCTCTATTAGCTGTTTCCTCTAATGTCCTGCAATTCTATTGATCAATAATCTTATTTCGCGAATCATCTTCTCCTCCATATATATGAGCAAACCTCCATAATTCTTTGCATTTATGATGGTATGCTGCATACCACCAAAACCAGCCAGCAAATAGTTGAAAAGTTCTGGTGCTTAAAACATTGTTTCATGTGTTTAAATTGTACTGGTTTAAGATTCATCTTAATTTGTCAAAATAAAAAAAATCGTATCGTTGATATCAGTATATCTACTATGTGCAAAGTAATTTTGTGTTAACTTTTTAGAATTTTTGAATATCAATAAAATGTTATATACAATTGTGTAGCATTGCGTAGATTTAATGGAACCTCAATCATGCATGGGGAATATGGTGGAGCATATAATCCAGATTCTAATAAACAGATATGATAATAAGCCATTTTCATATTTGGTGCTATGCGATTGTGTTAAACCTTGTAAAGTCATATACCACAGAAGCAGGTACAATGACTTGAAAATATAAAGTCTCTTTAGTCTGACCGTGCATATATACATAGCAGCCAAAAACAGAATCTCCTTTTTTATATGTTCGTTTAAAAATGAAGTAAAGGGAAGATTAGACACAGTTGATGAAGAATGACACATATACTAACTTAAACTAGTCGGATGTGGCAATCCCAAATCTTTCTTCTAGCTCATACATGTTAATCCTTCCTGATAAAAGCAGCACAGTAGCGTCACCGGTTAGGTGATTTACACCAAAATCTAATCAGCAATAACTTACGTCAAATTCTACTTGAATTTGAAGTTCGATGAAAATCCGTGCATTAGTTTTTGAGATAGAGCTATTGTGGAAATCGTGAAATGTTCTGCATAGTAGTGGCACCTGTTAAGCAATTTACAACAAAAACATATCAGGATCAATTTATATCAGGGACTAACTGAATTTAAATTTTGATGAAAATTCATGCATTCGTTTTTGAGATACAGCTATTACGGAAATCGTGAAAAATGCAGCGTAATAGCGCAACCTGTTGGGCGATTTGCACCAAAAACTAAATAGCACTAATTTATATCAGGGACTAACTGAATCTGAAGTTTCATGAAAATTCGTGCATTAGTTCCTGAGATAGAGCTATTGCGATAATCATGAATAATGCAGCATAACAGCGCCACCTATTGGGCGATTTATACCAAAAAGTTATCACCACCAAATTATATCAAGGACTAACTGAATCTGAAGTTTTCTGAAAATCCGTGCTTTAGTTCTTGAGATATAGCTATCATAAATAATGCAGCATAGCAGCGCCACCTGCTGCGCGATTTACACCAAAAAGTAATCAGCAGCAATTTATATCAGGGACTAACTGAATCTAAATTTTGATTAAATTCCGTTCATTAATAGTTGAGATAGAGCGCCCACAAAATTTGCGTCACACAAAGACAGACTCACAGATAGGCATTTTGTAAAAAGATATTTTTCGTGATCTCTGACCCCTAAAACGTGTAAATCCGTCGAAAACCGGAATTCGAAAATTTTCACGAATCCAATACTTTCTTCTTGTAAAGTTAGAAGAAAGTAAAAATAGAAGTATCATATAACTCAGATCTAAAGCTGCGAACTAAGTTTGGGCTAAGTGATAAGCATAGGTATAAATAATTATCAAGAGGAGCTTGGTGTAATAGAAGTGTAAAAAATAACAACGTTAAAAGCACCAAAAATTTTAAATTTTAAGCTTACCGGTTTCGGTGGCATATAGCAAACCTTCTTCGGTGATTAACGTTGTTATTTTTTACACTTCTATAAGCATAGGTATAATTTTCAGGTGTTTTCTTCCACAAAAGCAAGAATTTATATAACTTTTAAAGTTACCCATTTAAAAGCTATTTTATTTTTCAAATGTTGTCTTTTTATAACATTTAAATTCTTCTTAATTAGTACCGAATTTTATAAATTTTTAAATACACTTCTTAGTATTTAATAAATACAGTTTATCACTCTATAATGTGATGTAAAATTGAAGAAAGTATTGGAATAAAAAAACTGTTTCAATATGAAAATAAATGACGATTCACACGATATATACTATAAGAATTTTATAAACTATTAAATTGAAGATATCACGATTTTCTGCATTCGTTATCTTTGCATCCACAAATTTCGGAGCTAAAATTGAAAATTGTGTTAGATCTGCCAATGTACAGTCGTGGAAAAAAAAAGTCAACACCCCCTACTACCTCTGCAACAAATTATTCTAGAAGAAAGTTACTGCTATCAAACGATTGGAAGTAAAGTCCACATTTAAATGATGTATATAAATTTTGCTTAGGGGTTCGTCTACATGTCAAAAACACCCCAAACTTTGTTTTTTTCAATAGCAATACCCAAGTTTGATACCATAAATAGGTTCTAAATCTTTCAATTAACCTAAATCCAAATTTTCATGAAATTCGTATCATTAGTTTCCGAGAATTTTTTTTTTAAATGAGCATATTTTAGGGGCTGTATCCAAATTAAAGTTCGGTACTCGATTATTGAAATGCTACAGTATGATTTTGTCAATTCTGTTAATGTATTATTTCTTGCCAATATGAACATCGCTCTCGCTTAATATGTTTCGACTATCGCAAGCCCAAATGTTTCAATAAAATGAGTAAAATTTATAGTTTTCAAATTATGTTTTTCTGAACATCGTAGAACCCCTTATTACATAGAACCCCCCATTCTGAACCCCTTAAACCGTGATTTTAAGATTTTCTTACTGATAATTCGAAAACTATTTGGAAGAAAAATTTGAAATTGAGAATTTGCATAAAACAGGACATAATAAATAAAGTTAGTTGGGACAACTGGGCCATGATTTTACAATGTGACTCTGGAACTTCTGACAATTAATCTTCAAAAAGCTAATGTTCATTTGAATTAAAGTCTGAACTTCTGTAAATGTGTTCAGTTAGGTTCCCTCTATCAGACAGAAATGCTCAAAATTACATTTTAATATTTAAAAATATAAAAATATGCAGATTTCATCTTTCTTTCCTCATGGGTCCAGTTGTCCCCAAAAATGGGGTAACTGGACGAGGGGGGGGGGGGGAGGTCTATGTTCTACACGCGATTATTTTTTTTCATATTGGATATCAGGTCCTGTTTGAAAAAGTGTAAATAACTTTAAAAAATTTAAACCGCGCAGATCATGTAAATTATATGTCAATAAACAGCGTTGTAAGGGAAACATTTGCTGTCAATGTGTCTAAAAAAGTATTAAAAGAGAAAATATTAGATTTATTTATACCAAAAACATAAAACTTAAATAAGTTCTTATGTACTGTACTATAGATAATAAATATAAAAGTCACATGGGTATTTTAAGGAAAAAATAGCAAGGTAAATAAATCTATGAACAAACGGCTACCTAAGTACTTTATCTTTATCCAGGAGTCGCATTATATAGGGAAAATTTTATTGTTCCTACCAGAACCCTTAATGAGTTACCTTCATGATCATTTTATTTAACATATTCTAAAGAAAGGTGCGATGAAGATATTATTTTCAAAATAGTGGTAGGAACGATAAAATTTTCCCTATAGAATGCGTCTCCTGTGTATAGTACAATTTCAAGGTCTGGCTATCTCGCTTTCATGGGCAAGGTACTTGCATTCGTAAAACGTTGAAATAATTTAATGACACCAATATTTACAGGAAAACAGGAAAACTATCTGAAAACAAGTAAAAGTATATTTTCGCTTACTTAATGAAGGTGAAATTTTCATTATAAAATTCAGGTGCCAATGTGGCAATTAGGAATTAAAATTAAGTGATGCCATAATGGCACCACCGCCTCTCAAGGGGTCAAGAAATTTGGTTTGATACCTCTCAATATGCTTTTTTTAAATTTCATTACGTAATTTTAATAAGGTATTCTATCTTTTTCTTTATTGTGAGCAAAAAACAATGGAGAAATTTACTTCCCGTAGTAAGAGAAACTCAAAAACATTATTTATAACTATTGGGGTAACTGGATCCAGCATGGTCAAGTTACCCCATTCTTGAAAATTTTATGGGGTAACTAGGACACCGGGCTTACATTTGAAACATAAAGTTAATATGTTTAGATACCTAATAATATTAATGTAATTATATGTCTAATCTTTTTTTAAAAAGTTTGTTTAATATAAGTACTTACAGTATCTTAATAAAAATCCGAGGGAGTTCAACCATATTGACGTTGTTTTTAAAAAAAGAAACGTAAATTTTCGACAACCTATCACAGCAAAGTGAGAGTTGTGATTGAGTTGATACATGTTGTTTTAGGAAGTACAGATTAAGGGACATTGTTCACAAAAGCTAAAACTTAAAAACACTAACAGTTTTTTATAAAATAGCCTATGGCCCAGTTACCTGATGGGTCCAGTTACCCCAATTAACCTTATAAATCTATCAAAAAAATTGTAAGTTGAGATTCATTTTTTTTTCGCATATTAATTTCATAATTCATGTTATAAACTTTTTTAAATTACAAATTCAATGTATTTATGTTTCGGATTTTGAGTATTATAATTAAACAAACAAAAATTCTCACATTAGGATTATAATTTCAGGAGATATTAATAAAAATATGAAAATGTAATTGAACATTAGAAGATCTAAATATAGAAAATTTATAATTCAAACACTTATCATCCAAATGACATGAAATTTCATTTCTAGGGATTGTTTGAACTGAAGAATTAAGAAAATATATTGTCAAAATTGGGTGTTGCTATTGTAAAAAATCACAGTTTAGTCTGGTTTTGATTTGTAGATGGTCCACTGAGCGAATTTTATATATATCATTTAAAAGTAGACTTTATTTCCGATCGTTTGGTACCAGTAACTTTTTTCTACAATAATTAGTTGCAAAGTTAGTAGGGAGTGTTTACTTTTTTCCCACGACTGTACATATGTTATACACCGTTATATTTGACATATCTAAGAACATTTTGTGATTATAAGTAAAAGAACAGCCCTAGATATGGGACTGGGGCATTTATGTTTCATTTTTTAACATATACTATACTTAAAGTAAAATGCTTATTATATAAATAAAAGATACGTTTACTTTATACAATAAGAGTACATTTATTTCATACCTTATGTTAAGTTACAAAATTATTTACAATTTAAAAGCAAGTAGTTTTGAGATAAATATCTCTATGCGTCTCACCGTCCTCTACATTTTTTTTAAAGCTCTTTTGAATATATTAAAAAGACAGCAATAAACATAACAAAATATTACAAAAAACTTTAATGAGCTGTTTCTAAATAAAAATATTTGTTGTAAAATCAACTAGGATGAAAAAAGCTTGAAGACTACGCATATATTTTCAACCCAGATTTAAGAAGTGAGATACTATTTTACAGGTTTGTAGAAAAACATGCGAGACAATATGTAGTGGAAAAGAAGTACATTACATTGCAGGGTGTTTACAGACAATGTGTGCCAGAGGACAGTAATTATTTATGTTCCCAAAAAGCAGAAATGTTATTTAAAGAACAATAGGCAAATATCGAATTCTGCCAGATTTGAGTAAAGTGCCTATAGAAGCAGAGCATATGTTGCAGTAGATGTACGGAAAGCAAGCAACTTGTGAAAACAGATTTTCGTGGCAACAAAAATGGCTGTAATCCGTAAAAAATACTTATTGGCTGACAAGCCATCAACAGCAGTTTCAGAGGACAACAAACAGGAAGTGGCAGAAACGTATTTGCCAATTTTTGTCAATTAATGAATGTCATTTTTAAAATTAATTTTTCAACTACTTTTTCAGCAGTGAAATTACGCTTGAAATTATTGAATATTAAAGACGTGAATTATCATTTGCTAACTAAGCGTAAACCAACAGAGTGAAAAATGTCCAAGCCGGGAATCGAACCCGGGCCCCTGGAATATTGCTCCTTGTTGGAGCACTATTCACGTATAATTCACGTCTTTAATATTTAATGAATGTCATTGTTGAAAAGGGGGAAATGTTGAAAGATGTGATGGCCACACTAAAGGCCATTTGATCCGGTGCACATTTGTATAAACAAATGTGGTTGCATGTAAAAAATGTGTAATTCTCTTGCAGCCCGAGAAATTGCAGTAATCTTCATACTTTTTAATTCTAATAGTACATACACAAACATGCTTTTCATATATTTTCACACAAAACGAGCATTTAATTTTATTTCTTAAAAGTTCCCTCAAGTAAACTAAAGGGATAGCAAGAAACAAACAAATTATACAGAAAAATCTTAATTTGATATTTCAAAAAATGAGTTTTTTGAAATCGATACACAAATATACTTTTAACTTTTTCTTACAGAAACTTACCATTGAATTATGATATAAAATACAAATACATTCAAAACGGAATTTTCCGAGTTTGCCTCACATTGTATGTTATGTAAGTACATAAATACATATTTGGTATTAAGCAGGAAGTTACACTTACATAAGGTTTGTAAGAAATACTTAAAAAGCAAATTTTTAGCACAAAGATGGATATTTTGCTCATTCTACAGACGAAAAATAAAGAGTACAACTTGAATAAATGTATACAGCAAACATCTTTTTATATCTATTAAATATAAGAAAATACTTTTTTTTTTCAATTTCTTCAAATGCAAATTTTTATTTATAGGTCTTAAAGAAAATGACTTTTCTCTGAAAATTGTACAAGCTGTAAAGCCTATTAGCTCAGTGGATAATATTTGTACCAGCATTTCTTGAGAACAGAACACTGGGGGTGCCGCATTAGATTCACCACATTACCATGAAATATGCCACCCAGCACTTCAGGACAAATCTTCAAATAAGCAGAATTGGACAGTGCTGCTCCTGATCTATAATGGAGTGTAGAAATGTACAGTTTAATTTAGTTGTACAAGCTGCATAGTGTGATGATATTTATCAGAGATAAATGATGTTTGAGATAAATGCTTAAAAAAATGTTACAAAGGGAATTCTTCAGAGCATAATTTACAATTTATAGAAATATTATTCTAAAAGTTGATATTCAGGTAATTCTTTTAAGCAAAGAAATTTTATAATTATGTTTCTCTTTTGTTACAAAAAATTCACAATAACCAAAACTATGCAATACTCTTCTCTTCCATTAGTATTAAGTCGGTTTCACAAATGGAAATCTATTCATTTAAAAATTACAAAGATAGTATTCGTGAAGGCTTCAAAATAAAAATACATTAAAATCTATTAGTTACGGTTATAACTCAGTCTAAAGCATTCTTTTCGTGTGCAGAATGAAAAGAATTTTTATTGCTTTGTAACATAACTGAAACAAATCCGTTTCCATATCATGGAATTTATGCAGATGTACACTGCATTTCATTATTACTACTTGCTAAAAATTTTTTAGGACACGGTTTCGAAATCTTTTAGATTTTTGTGCTACTATATCCTAACTCAAAAGTGCGCTGTATTTAATTTATCCAAAATAAATGCAATTTTTTTATGATTACGTATCTATATTAAAACAAAGAAAATTTTCTTTTATTGACACTCAGTAAAGTTATTACAAATTATTCATAGGTTCATACATCAATTATAATGCATATTCCCCAGTTTATCCTTTACAGCATAAGAGTATTTACTTGTATGTCTGTGTAGATGATGTGTTCTCAGAGTAACACTCTAAAGAAACAATTCTGAATATTTTTCAGAAATTTTTATTTTGTATAAGTTTCAATGTAAGCATTCAGATGTTCATTTTGAATAAGAACCTCAAATAACAGGTTTTCTATTCAAAAGATTTAATAAGTTTCAAGAGAGCCACGTAAGAAAATTCTCGGAGCATATTTCACAGATAGCATTCTATCTATGTCTATGACAGGATAGGATATCTTTTAAATTAACACTTGTAGAAAAACTTTCGCAGAATATTGAACAATTGAAAGGTTTCTAATTAGTAATGGGTTCGATCAGGTTTTCTCTAATGGCTATTCAGAGAAAATCTGTTTCATATGTGAACGGCTTTTCATTTGTATGAATATGGATATGTTGTTTGAGAGCACCTCTCGTAGAAAATCCCTTAGAACATATGTCGCAAGCTAACGGTTTTTCCTTTGTATGAGTCATAAGATGCCCTTTAATATCACTTCTTTGAGAGAATGTTTTTAAACTTATTTCACAACTCAGTGGCTTTTATTTCGTATGAATACGGATATGCTTCTTGAGAACACCTCTCCGAGAAAATCTCTTAAAGCATATTTCACAAGTGAACGGTTTTTCATTTGTATGGATCCTAAGATGCGTTTTAAGATTCCCCCTTTGAGAGAATGTTTTTAAACATATTTCACAACTGAACGGTTTTTCTTTTGTATGAATACGGATATGTTTTTTGAGATCACCTCTCTCAGAAAATCCTTTACAGCATATTTCACAATTGAATGGTTTTTCTTTTGTATGAATACGGATATGTCGTTTGAGGACACTTCTAGAAAATCCCTTATAGCATATTTCACAAGTGAACGGTTTTTCATTTGTATGGGTCCTAAGATGCGTTTTAAGATTACATCTTTGAGAGAATGTTTTTAAACATATTTCACAACTGAACGGTTTTCCTTGCGTATGAATACGGATATGTTGTTTGAGAGAACCTGTCTCAGAAAATCCCTTGCAGCATATTTCACAAGTAAACGGTTTTTCATTTGTATGCGTCCAAGGATGCATTTTAAGATGATCTCTTCGAGAGAAAGTTTTTAAACATATTTCACAAATGAATGGTTTTTCTTTCGTATGAATAAGGATATGTTGTTTGAGAACACCTCTCTCAGAAAATCCCTTACAGCATATTTCACAAGTGAATGGTTTTTCATTTGTATGGGTCCTAAGATGTGTTTTAAGATTACATCTTTGAGAGAATGTTTTTAAACATATTTCACAACTGAACGGTTTTTCTTTTGTATGAATACGAATATGTGTTTTGAGAACATCTCTCTCAGAAAATCCCTTACAGCATATTTCACAATTGAATGGTTTTTCTTTTGTATGACTAGGAATATGTTTTTTGAGAATGCATCTCCTAGAAAATCCCTTAAAGCATATTTCACAAGTGAACGGTTTTTCATTTGTATGGGTCATAAGATGCGTTTTAAGACTATCTCTTTGAGAGAATGTTTTTAAGCATATTTCACAACTGAACGGATTTTCATTTGTATGAGTCCTAAGATGCGTTTTAAGATGATCTCTTCGAGACAATGTTTTTAAACATATTTCACAATTGAATGGTTGTTCATTTGCATTAATGCAGACATGTTCTTTGAGATAACAGCGACTAGAAAATGCTTTTGAACATATTTCAAAAGCAGACAGTTTTTCTTTTTGGAAAATAGGAAAATGTTTGTTCAGAGAAGCCATGTGAGAAAATAAGTCGAATCACCTCACATAAAGCTTAAATTATATTAAATGTTGATGTGTGGTTGTTGAAACGCTGCACAAAAAATATCTTTACAAGAATGAATACGATAGTGTTTAATAAAAAAAATACATTGAAGAATAATTTTGCTGAATATTTAAAAAAAACATTTTTTTTTTTTGCTTAAAGACTGTTTAACACATTCTTTACAGGTGTAATGCTTTAAAGTTTAAAGGAATATCTTTTAGTGAATATTCCACATTTACTTTTTCTATTGAAAGCCAAACACAATAAATTTCAAGGAAAAAAACAAATCACTCAGTACATCAGGGAGGAATCCTTTTTTGGAAGATGCGTCTCCTTTGTTTTTCTTTGAGATCTGAAAAGACGTTTTATACAATTAGTTAAATATTATTTTAACTGCATGTGGGTTTTTTCACTGTTATTTAAGCATTTAAACCATCAGAGTAAAAAAGTATCCAAGCCGAGATTCGAACCAAGGTCATTGGTATAGCGCACCTATGTTTACCAACTGCACCAGTTGGACGATACCCAATCTGGAAACCCTCACTCTCATATGTTGGCTAGAATTCATCCGCAGCACAAGACGGATATTTTCGTGAGTCACAAATCCGTGACAAAAATGATGTGCAACTTAATCTCAGCATTGGTGAAATTATATACATATAATTTTTCGTAGTGATGAATTACGCCTGTTATATTTATATGTAATATATCAGGCGTGTATATATACATATATATTTTAATAGTGTGATTTTTTTATTGCTAACTAAGCGTTTAATTAGCAATGAAACACTTAATTAGCAATGAAAAAATCATTTAGTTAAAATATGTAATATTTCGGGCGTAAATTATAACTACAAAAAATATATATGTATAAATGCTATATTATAGTACCAAAGAATTTAAATAAATCATATTCAAATTAGATTTTTATAAAATTTAAAGAGAAATAATTATTATATACGCCTCAAAATTTTGAAGCGGAAACACAATTGAAAAAAGAAAACTTTAACTTTGAAGAATAAACTTTGGAGGTAATCTACACATGCTATTGTAAAATTTGAAATAACTTTTAAATTTTAATAGAAACATCTAATTTTGATATGAGCAAATTTTAAGTTGTTTCACGGGAAATATTTGGAATCACAATTCTCTATTATCTTGAACTTTTAAAACTTAATTAACTTTACATATTTTTATAATCTAATTAATGAAATGTTGTGAAAATTTCTACTCGAAGTAACTGAACAGTATAGACTTTTTTTTGTGTGTGCATGTGTGTCAGCTTTAGTGGTTATTATTTAAAAAATTTAAATTTGGGTACATCTAACCTATATGAAAAATTTTAAATATTAAATAAAAAAGATGTTATTTCCAATCTATAGACGCCTTTCTTTTTTCTTAGGACAAATGGTGATGAAAGTAACATAAGCATGGATTCTTTTTTGTGTCTTTCAGCAATTATAGGCAGGATTGGTAAGTTTTTGACATGCAACAGTTTATAAACCGCTTTTAACCATGGTTAAAACCATCGTGTCAAAAATGTCAACAAGTGTCAATCACCTAGATTTAATAAAATAATATCAAAAGAATTATTTAGCAGGATTAGATAAATTTTAATCAATAAAGTCTAAATAAAACTTCATTAATACGTTAAAACTGTAGGGTATAAACTGCACAAATACTTTTTTAAACGTATTTGCATAGGATATAGTAAACTGTAAATAGATTGTTACATGATTTTTTTTTTTCAAATTAATTGAATTATGCATATTTTTAATAGAATCCATTAATAAATTCTTAATTAATTGTAATCATTAAAATTATGTAATGGAGGTTTAATCTAAATTTTGCAGAGGTAAATAAATTGTTTAGATTTTTTTTCATTTTTTATAGCTAGATGCAGAAATTAATCTATCACAATTGCTATCTAATGAGCATATTTACTTGCCTTAAAATCGAGCAAATTCAAAGATATTTCCATTCCAGTACAAAACAGTATTGCTATTGCTACAAAACCAGTTTTATGCTTTCCCCCTACTATATTCTTATGGATGGGGTTGCTTAAGAGGCTATTTCACTAACGTGAAAAAATACACCGCTAATGTTAATTCTATAGGAGAATTTTATTTTAAATATTTTCTTTGAAATTTCACAAATTTAAATGATCTTTTTTTAAAGTAAAAATGAAAACACACACTCAATAATGTTTATTCTATGGGAGAATTCGTTTTTAAATATTTAGTTTGAATTTCAGCATTTTTAATTTTGCATTGGATAGCTAATATTGATCTCTACAAAGGCCGTTTTTTAACTTTTCGATTTCACTTGCAGTTTTATTATTGTTATGATACTATCACTTTTGGAACAGGTTTCGAACTAAGTAAAATAACTATTTTTTTTTCGGAACAGATGTCATAAGTTCCCCCCGGCCGCCATCTTGGAATTCTTGGCGTGAAAACCCCTTTTCTACCAAGTAGTAAATGTCGCCAAGCACCGGTTTATACGCATGTTTGGCTTAACAAAAATAAAATGTAAATAATAAACAAAATTCGCTAAACTGGCAATCAGTAATCCTTGTATGAGCGCTTCGCGCACATTTACTGGAAAAAAAAACATCGCCGAATTCAGCATTTCTCGCGATATAGCATTCTCAAAATTCAGCAGTTCTCGTCTTGTAGCAATCTCATAATGTAAAAAACTCTTAAAGCAGCAAAATATACCTAAAAAACGAAACTCGCTAAAGTGACAATCAGCATTAGTTGTATGAGCGCTTCGCACTATAGTCAATGAAATACATCCAATAAATTTAACATAAAAATAAAAAGATAACCATAGAACCCGATATCAAAATCAAAATACATCGATACATCCACAAAATCTAATCTTCTTGGGAGTTGCCAGAACACGACACGTCACAACACATACGTCACACGGGGTTTCCATATCGAGTTTGTCATATCCGTAAACACCGCCAACATGCCAACAAAAAATCGCCAAACAATTCAAAACAACAACAGCTGAGGGAACATACGGCATCTATGCCTTTTTTCCTACTGGTATGGTGAAATATTCATTTGTTCATAATTTCAGGTGATATTCCATAAATAAGATGATGCCATAAGAAAGAGGTTGTCAGTCACTAACAGAAATAATTTTTGGATAAAAGGTAATATCATATTTTAATCATTTTATCCCAACACTTAATTTGCTACTACTTGATTATCCTGTTGACTAATTTCACCAAATTATACAAATCGCCAAACTATTTG
This sequence comes from Maratus speciosus, assembly GCA_963932465.1. Classification (NCBI taxonomy): domain Eukaryota; kingdom Metazoa; phylum Arthropoda; class Arachnida; order Araneae; family Salticidae; genus Maratus; species Maratus speciosus. Next base: position 138,644,091 of record OZ010797.1, on the reverse strand, counting down.
TAAAATTATACAAATGAAAGAATGTTGCCATTCTAAAATTTTAAGATAGGAGAAATTAATGAATTTAAATTTTAAAAAATCACTAAAGAATAAGGTTAATTAAATTATGACGTTCACTTATGACGAAGCAACATACCAAGCATAAAATTTGATTTACTTACATTATTTCAGACAAAAGGATACTAATATTTTGCGTATTAAAAGCAGAATTATTAAATTAAACCATAAACAGATATTTTTATGGTATTGTATTTGTGAATAAAATGTAAGTATTTTAAATGTGATAATCGAATTTATTAAGGGACACAATAAATATTAATGATAGTGGAAAATTGTAAAGAACCTAATGCTCTTTATTTAGTCAAAAAAGTAGACGTAAACATATAACTATAAAATGTATGTAAACATTAGATATACGCTTAAAGCAAAAGAATAAAAAAAAAATAATTTACAGTAATTTTAAATAACGAAAGAACAAATAAATTAGTAAAACATTAATAAAAGTACAAATAAAATGTTGAATTAAAAAACTCTTTTTAATTCCATGACGTAACAAGCACGTGTAACATGTTTAATGTCAAGTGAATGTGACATTTACGATAATCATCCATTATTTTATTGGCATTTAAATCTTACAGTTTGGTGACAGTGTTTTTTGGTCGATGGGATAATCAAGTAGTACTTTTAATTATTTTCACATTAATAAAATATTATTTTAATTTTTCTGTGTTGGTACCAGACTTGTATAAAACCAAAACCTTTCTGCGCACATAAATATTGGGTCAAAAATTTTCTGCAAATTAATTTAATGTTTAATAAAATAACGTGTTATATTATTTCGATGATGTGAATTAAAAATCATAATTTAAAACAATTGCTATTTAAATTAAAAATTAATTAATATTAATTAAAGAGTAATTATTTTAAATAAAAAATAATAAAGCAAAATTCCATGATAGGAAGGAGTGCAAATTCAAATCAATTATTTTGTCAATGCATTTAGAAACAGACCAATTCTTAATATTGTGAGCCCATCGCACAAAATACCAGTCACTATTATAACACTATGAAATTATTCGATTAAACCACTGTCCCCGGACTAAAAAGTGGAAAACCAATCAGCGACAAGTTTTAGTCTGCGGAAAAGAGAAATAAAAGGGTCTTTGATGTCATAACAATGTTTTGAGTCTTTAAACTTTGAATTGTGGACAAACAATATATAAATCACACATAAAACTGGGGAATATTTTTAATTTTCAGTATTAAAAAAAAAAAAAAAAAAGGTTACAAAAACAAAACATACTTTTTCCTTTTCTTATCTTTTTTCTGCAAAGTTCTGAATTTTTCGGAAAATTTTTCACACATAGCGTTTGTGCGTGCATCTATATTATACAACTCTGGTTGGTACTACATGACAAAATAAAATAATTAATGCTGCAGAGAAAATATGGAACTACTTGCAAATACGCACGGAGTCCGCCATCTTGGATTTTGCGCCTTTTTTGGCGATGCTTTTCTACCAATGGACTTCCGACGATTGTAGTGTTCTGGTAACCCTAAATCTTTTACATCAATTCTGCGATTATTCTCGAAGCGTCACTTGATTTTTGGAGATTGTCCCAACCGGATGTGCGTTTGTTGTTCAGAGATTCTCAGCTACACGTGGTCAAGGTGGTATTTTTCATGGGGTCAGGTGGGGTAAAATGGGTATAAAATTCACTGTTTTTAGATATTCAGTTAAAATTTTCCGGTAAATGTTAGATAATTAAAACTTTTTGGGGTATTTTCTTTACATTGCACATTCTTGGAATGAAAATACACTATTTTTATGTATCAGGCTACAAAAGTTTGTCTACAACAAGACTTTTAATAGATATATGTTTACTATACCCATTTTACCCCATGCAGGTGAAAATGGGTATATAAAAGTTTAACAATACATACTGTATAAATAGATTTACCAGAAATTATATAATGAAGTAATGTGGAAAACAATGTTATATAAGTCTTTAAAAATTTCAACATTTTTATTTTAATATGAAATTTAAGTTAATACATAAATGAGAAACTTTAAAATGAATCAGGCTTAGGTGCAAATGAAAACATTTTCTGTCTACCTTTTTTCAACTCGTATTCTCACTCTGTTACATTATAAGTATTAAAAGTCTATCAAAAGCATAATGACCCAGATAATTAAATGTTGGTTCATTTAATGGTTCTATTACCTGCTTTTTTTTTTCAATACAATCTGCGAGAATGTCCATTGTTACTTTGTTACCATTAGGCCACAGTTTTGGAAAAACTTCCATTTATCTTACCATAAAATATAATTAGGATAGAATTGATATAACCAATGTGTTCCACTCGCATAAAATATATCTAATTTGTAAAAAAATTTTGATTTATTATATAGACAAGTAAAATACTTTTAGTTTCAAATTAAATAGTATATTTTATATGAGTGAAACATAAGGATATTTAACTAATAATATCAATTTTTGTCTTAATAATAACATAATAAGAAAGTATTTCGGAAGATTTGCTCTAATGGTCACAAGAGTAACGAATGGACGCACCCCTGAGTCTTCAGAATCAGGGAAAACATAAAATGCAACCAATCTTAGACTTTTCCAAAAATTTTATTTCATATTAGTGTTTCATTTTCTTCAATATTAGTAATTTTGCCAATGAATTCTTTGTTTGTCTTTTTTCCAAAATACTGCACTTTCAATCATGCACCTACAGGTACGTTTATTTTTACTTCGGGGATATCTTCCACACATTATAGTCTAATTTGAGCCTCATTTTTGTTGCCACTCAAATAGAACTAACTATAAAAACAAAAGTAAAGTAGGAGAAAAAAGCTTAAACATCAAGCAATCATATATAATTTTGAAAAAAAATAAATATGTTAAGAAAATTGAAAAAAATAAACAATATTTTTTAACTACCCATTTTACCCCACCTGACCCTACTGTTTTTTTCTTTTATTTGATTAAGAAATTTATATATAATCTCATTTTATCACATATTTATTTAATCAAGAATAAAATTACATTTGTATCTCATTTTATCGCCTATTTATTTAATCCAGACAAGAAACAAATTACATTTGTATCTCATTTTATCACATATTTAATCAAGAAAAAAATCTTTTTTTTGTGTGTGTATGTTACAATACGGGGTACTTCTTAGTTATCCCATCGACCAAATTACTGTCGCCAAATTGTAAGATTAAATGCCAATAATGGTTGCCATTAATTAATTAATTGTAAGATTAAATGCCAATAATGGCGAATAAAACCATTAATTCAATGTTTTATTCGTATTTTTATTAATGTTTTACTAATTTATTTGTTCTTTCGTTATTTAAAATAAAAATTATGTCAATGCGTATAATTTGGCGAGTGGTTTTGGCGATTTATATAATTTGGCAAAATTGGTCGACGGGATAACTAAGAAGTACCCAATATGGCTATTATAAATATATATTGCCTTTTTTTTTTTGGATAAATGTTCATATTTTGCGTTTGGGCTAATCGCCGATTTTGAGTAATCGCCCGGAGATGGCCCCCTATTTTTATTAATATTAATAACGATTCAAGTGCTGTTTTCTGTTCAATTGGCATTGTTTTTATTTAAAATTGATGGATAAATGTTAATATTTTGCGTTTGGGCTAATCACCTAGAGATACTATTTTTATTATTAGGGTCATTCCACGTGAAATCAACCAATTTAAAGAAAAAGTATTGCACCATAGTCACAGATTTTTTTAAAATTTTATCATAGACAGATACAGTAATGAAACCCTCAAACCTGAAATTTAAAAATAATTTTCGCAATATTGGCTGAGATATAGCCATTTGAAAATTGGTCATTTTTTCCAAATGGCGGCCATCTTGGATGCTATCCCTATGTCCATAACTTGACAACTAATGACTCAAATTTTATATTTCTGGTACCAATTTAAAGCTATTTGTATAAAGAATGCATATATGATATTAAAACAATAGTAATTTTTTATTTTAATACTGTTTATTACATTCAAACTGAAAAAATCACCCTCAAAAAATGACTTACTGTAATGAACCATAAAAAAAAATGACCCATCATAATTTTTTTTTCAAACTTGCTAAAAACATTGCTCCATATGTGTACTTTAAATAGAAAAAAAAATTGGAGAGGTAAAATTTTTCGTTTAAAAAAAATAGCTTTTTACACATAGGATGTCACTTACTAAGCAGTGACTATCTTAAAACATGTAAATATCCCTGATTTAAGAAATAATGGCCAAAACTAAATATTTTTTAATCCCTGAATTAATGTAAAACTATAATGAAATATAATCTCATAAGTTTTTTGTAGGACCACCCTCCAATTGCTCCCCCCCCCCCCCCAAAAAAAAAAGAAGTCATTGCTAAAAATGTATAATTGAAAAAATTTAACACTGAAGAAAATAAATAAAGAATATAATGTATAATTGTGAAAAACCTTTAAATGCAATATATATAAATGAGATTTTACTGCATGTGTAGTGTATATGTGGAATCTATTCAAAACGTTTTCCATGCAAGAAATTCAATTTTTATGCCTAAATTTCTATTTCTTACTTTAAAAATTGCTCACTTAAAAAGTTTTACATTTGTATGTGACTTTATAGAAAAATTCTGCTGTATGCATGTATTTAAAACATTCAAGTTGCATTAAATATTCAGATATATATATGTCTGTTTATGTATTTTCTATTTCAATAAATTTACATACTAAGAATGACAGAATTCATGAAATGAATGCTAATCTTGCATAATCTATTTTCCTTATTATTTGAATTCAAAACATGATGTAATAATGCATCATCTTCTATCCTGATGTAATATTGCATCATGTTATATGTTTATGCAATTTTATCATAATGTATCCAACAAATCTTTTGTTGAAAATTTTTGAAACCTTTTGTGGGTAAGCTTATTATAAACTGCATTATATATAAAATTTTAAATAAAAAAAATATTTGACATAATTTATGAATTATTGCATCATGTTGTATGCTGATGCAATTTTGGGAAAAGATTGCTGCTGTATCGTCATCTGTTTTCTAATTGGTTGTAATTAAAGTATGATGAAATATTACATCATAATGTACAAAAAAATTTGACTATCCCTTTTAAACATAATTTCTGTTGATGTTTTCAATGTAGTATGCACTGGCATAGAATAGTTATTTTGTTCTTAAGATTCTACAGTGGACATGGAGTGTTTTGTATGCAAGAAACTTGGTGTTTCATTGAGTACTGATCTGATTCCTGTTCTTCAATTGTCTTCACGTGATTTGCAGTTATTAAAAAAAAGATTGCATTATGTAATCCCAGATGAAAAATGCTTTGTCCATGGAAATACTATATGCAAGGTTCACAAGGATAAATATCTAAAATGGTATATTTTAAGACAGAGACAGTGTTGTGATCCATTTAATAAACATCCAAATAGCATCAGAGCAAAATCACTAAAAACAATATCATTAGATATGTCTAAAACAAATCCAGATATCCTCATTCCAGGAAAAAAATTGTGTGTTTCCTGTTATTCATCAGTAAATATGAAAAAAATGTCTATTGTTGACAGGATAACCACCTCAGGAACAGAAAGCCCCTCTGATTCAGATTTTAATGAACCCACAGTAGTAATAGAACAATTAAACAAAAGTTGTGAATTGTTAGAGTTATCGCCAATAAAGGTAAGTAGGCGTACCTCAAAGAGAAAACTTAATTACATGCAAAAGAAAGTTTCAAAAATAACTAAGTGTGTTGCAACTAAAGCAGCTACAGTATTAGGTGTTGAAACCATAAATAAGCCTCAAAATAGTAACGATACAACTTGTCCTGACTGCACATCTATGATGGATAAATTATTGGAGAAGTTTACAAATGCATGTTTTAAAGAAAAAGTTCAAATTCTAACACTAGTTCCAGATTCATGGACAATACAGCAAACAATGACTTATTTTAATACTACACAGTATCTTGTAAAAAAGGCAAGGAAGTTTAAAACAACAGAAGGGATGTTATCGATGCCTAGTGGAAGAAAAAGTGTTAAACTGAGTCCAGACGTTATAGAAAAAGTTATTAATTTTTATTATGATGATAATAACAGCCACATGTGTCCTGGAAAAAAAGATTTCATATCTGTTCCAACTGAAAACGGCAGAATATTAAAACAAAAGAGATTGATTTTGCACAATTTAAAGGACTTATATATTGCATTTAAAGAACAACATGACTTAAAAATTGGATTGTCTAAGTTTTGCTTACTACATCCAAGAGAATGTGTTACTGCTGGAAGCAAAGGTATTCATTCTGTCTGTGTGTGTGTATACCATCAAAATATTAAACTTATGCTTCATGCTATTCATATCAATGACTACATATCACTGCTAAAAAAACTTGTTTGTTGCATTGAATCTGAAGAATGCATGTTGCACAGGTGTGATAAATGTCCATGTCCTGAAATTTTAAAGAAAGATTTAATGGGTTTAGATGAATTGGAAATGAGTAATGATATTATTTATAAACAGTGGGTAAAGACTGATGGAGCAGAATTAAAAAAAGTGATTATGCCTGTTGATGAATTTGTTGATGATTTAATTACAAAACTTCTTGCTTTATGTTCACACCACTTTTTTGCAAAATCACAAAGTTTATATTTCAAGAAAACAAAGGATGAATTGAATACAGAAACTGCTATTATTTCAGCTGATTTTTCTGAAAACTATACTTCCATTGTGCAAGATGCTATTCAAAATATCCATTGGCAAAAAGAACAGGTTACAGTTCACCCCTTTCTTGCTTATATAAGGGACAGTATCACAGATACTGTGAAATCTATTCCTATGTGTGCAATAAGCGAGCATTTAGTTCATGACACTACTACATTTTGGGCTTTTCAAAAAGTAATTGTCAATTATTTAATTTCACAAATTCCACAGATTAAATACATAAAATATTTTAGTGATGGATCATCAGCCCAATACAAAAATTATAAAAATTTTATTAATCTCTGCCATCATGAAGAAGACCATGGTGTGAAAGCTGAATGGCATTTTTTTGCCTCTTGCCACGGAAAAGGAGCTTGTGATGGAATAGGCGGCACCATAAAACGCATGGCCACCAAAGCAAGTCTTCAGCGTCCATTCAAAGATGGTATCTTAAATGCATTTGATCTGTATACATTTGCAAAAGAATATGTTAAAGGAATTGAAAGTTTTTTTATAACAAAATCTGAAATTGAAATTGCCAATAATCAGTTAGCAGCAGATAGGTATGCAAAGGCAGATACAATCGTAGGAACAAGGGTTAATCACAGCTTTGTGCCAATAAATAAAGGCCAAATACTGGTTTCCCAGGTATCAGGCTCCTCAACAAATTTTATTGCTACTGTGAGATTTAGTGAAACCGACAAACCACAAACATTTAAAAGTGAACAATATGTTGCAGGTGTAATATGGTGTTAATTGGTGGATTGGTAAGATTTTAGATTACTGCGAGGAATTCAATGACTATAAAATTATGTTCATGCATCCTCGTGGTCCTAGTTCATCATATTCCTGGCCAAAATCTTCAGATGTTTGTTGGATTCCATATGAGCATATAATGAATTAGTGTCTACCCCAATGACTGCTACAGGAAGAACATATACTGTTGCTCCAGAGGAGCATACAGCAATTCAACTCTTATTCTTAAACTTCAAGACAGATTAAATCCTTGGTAATTTTCAACAACATATTATCAAGTTCCTTTCAACAATATATTATAAAGTTATATCCATGTAAGTATCCTGTTCTTATTTTATGTAAATATGTTTCATATAAGTTTTATCTAAGTCTTACTTTTATACATATTTGATGTTTTTGTTGTACATTTGTATCACACAAGATTTGTGTACTCATTTTGTCAAGATTTGTTCATTTAAATTGAAATTGGCAGTGAACTGAATAACTTATGTCAACTCATTAATATTAATTTTTAATCTTTTATTTGAATTCAACTGATTTACAGCTAGTATTTCTGCCATATTTCAAAAAAATATGTTTTATGGCTCTTTTTCCTTCTAAATATTTTCCATTATGTATATTTTTTTGAGAATTATACATATTATCATTTTATATGAAATAAAAAGTATTGAAATGAAAATTTACTGTTATTTTAATATGTATGTGTTTTTAGTATAATTAACTGCTGATTGGTATTTCTAAATTGAATTATTTATATATTGATGTTCATACATTAATTCACATGCCAGAAAAAATATTTTTAACCATTATTTGTTAAACCAAAGATACTTACGTGTTTTAAGATAGTCACTGTTAGATAAATGACATCCTATGTGTAAAAAGCTATTTTTCTTTAATGAAAAATTTTACCTCTCCAATTTTTTTTCTGTTTAAAGTATACATATGGAGCAATGTTTTTAGCAAGTTTGAAAAAAATTTATGATGGGCCGTTTTTTTTATGGCCCATTACAGTAAGCCAATTTTTGAGGGTGATATTTTCTGTTTAAATGTAATAAACAGTATTAAAATAAAAATTTACCATTGTTTTAATATCATATATGCATTCTTTATATAAATAGCTTTAAATTGGTACCAGAAATATAAAATTTGAATCATTCGTTGTCAAGTTATGGACATTTATAGACATTGGGATAGCATCCAAGATGGCCGCCATTTGGTAAAAATGACCATTTTTTAAAAGGGTATATCTCAGTGAATATTGCGCAAATTAGTTTTAAATTTCAGATTTGAGGGTTTCACTACTATGTCTGTCTACAAAAAAAAATTTTAAAAAATCCGTGACTGTGCTGCAACACCCATTGGTTGAATTCGTGTGGAATGACCCATTAATAATAACAATTCGAGTGCTTTTCCTGTTCAATTTGCATAGTATTTTATTTAAAATTGAATATTTGGTTTACTCTACTGCTTTAAAAGGGTCATTTATAGCGACTTTAGGCTTGAAAAACTTTGAAAATTCAGAGATTAAAAACTTAAAAAAAAAAAAACAAAAAACAAAAAAAAATTCTGGAAATTACTGATTTCTGTTAAAAATTAATTTTTATTTTTGCTTTTCTTTAATTGTTTAATCTCTGATTTTTCAAGGTTTTTTAAACCTAAAGTCGCTATAAATTACTATTTGGCGACAATTGCTTGGCGTGAAAACGGGTTTTTCACGACAAGAAAAAATCCAAGATGGCGGCTCCGGGCTTATTCGCAAGTAGTTCCGAAAATATTTATTAAAAGCTATATATATATATTTTAAAGAAAAAGGGTATTCAAGCAGCTATGCAAAATGAGCAACACCAAAAATAAATTTGGAAAATTAGTCATAAAAAAAGAAAAAAATTAAAATTTCATATTTAATTACAATTTAATGTGTATGCTAAAACTACATTGCACTATCATTAAACAAAAGCAATGCTACATTAACAGGATTTTTTCTATTTTGTTCTGAGTTTACATACATATTTGTGTTTATGATGTTTCAAACAGCTTAAAACACAGTTTAAATCTATGTCACATCAAAAACTAGTTTTTGATGGTTAAAACCCAACCCTGATTATAGATATTAACTGTTAATTTTATAATAATCAGATATTAGCAATGTACCTAAGGTGTAAACACAGACACGTCCTGATTACTGCATAAGCACATGCTTCAATTAGAAAACTTTGAAGGGGCCCAAAATTGAGAAAACAGAGGGCCTCAAATTTTATACTGAATTAATTCCTTTCCAAAATTCTAATTTCTGATCAAATTATTCACTCATTAGTAATACAGTAGACACCCTCAAATTCACAAATGTCTAAAATCTGCACATCAGATTTCAACAATGAAACTTTCAATTCAGATGTAGAGACAAAATTACAGACTATTTTATTTTTATATCACTCCGTATGTATTTTAATATGTAATGTCAGTTAATATGACTGTATTCATGCTTTTTCATGAAGGAAGTATAAATTCTTGAAAAAATTGAGATATTACCGATATCACTGGTAGTTTCAATCTTTTTACACATATAATTATGTGTTAATCAAGCTTTTTTAGTTATAATGTCTGGCTAAACCTGAAATAAAACTTCCTTATTTTATGATAAGGATGTAAATTAATAGGGTATCTTTATGAGGCAAGTTTCATTCAATAATTCAAGAAAAATGTATCTCCTCTTTATTATGCATATTTAATTATGCACTACTTAACCTTTACTTTTAATAATTTAATCATTTTTAAAACTACCTTAAGTTTTATTGTTTTAGTTTATTACTTTACTGAATTATCTTAATATTTTACTATATATCTAAGAATTCATTATAATTTCAATAGCATTATTACATTCAAATTACTGTAAAAGACGTAAACAAAGCAATGACCAGAAATCGCACAACCTATGCAAATTTGAGGGAGTCTACTGCATATATATTTGTTTTTTTAAAGTGTTTCATAAAAATTTATTTCATAACCAATTAATTTTTAATACAAAAGATCAGTTTCAACCACCTTTCCTCATCCTCACCTTCTTCCTTCTATCACCTTTCCTCAGTTTGTCCAATCAACCAAACTCTTTATATTATAAATCAGTATGATCTACTAACCAATCAAAATTGAGAAATTCCAATAATATAATATTAGTAGAATTTGAATAATGCGTTCGTGAGTTTCTGGGTTTGTCGATAGGAAACAGAGGAAAGAGGGGCGGAAGTGACACTGTGTTTCCCATAGTTTCAGAGGTTAATTCGGCTCTGAACACAGATACATACATTTTCATTAAACACAAGACAGTACACTTACCATTCAGAAATACAAATACGATATGTTTTAAATGGAACACAATAATTTAATGTAATTAAATGTAAATTTATAAGACATGAAAACACCAAGCGCCATTTTACATTTGATGAAAATTCGATTAAATGCAGTATTTCCCTATCGATTCTATATAATTGATTATTACTGAGATTTATGAGGATGCAGACAGATTTTTCCATATTTCGGGGCGGGAAACGGGGAGATTTCCACAGTAAACAATATCCACCTAATGCAATATTCCTTCATTGTGTGACTTTGTTTGTTGGAGAATATTTTAGAAAAAAACCAATTATTTATCTAGCACAAAACTTCGAACTGTAATCGATTGAGCAGACTTGATATTGATAACGAGAAACTGACTTGAATCGAACTTGCAAAAATGTTCATGTTTGGTGTTAACGTTTCGTATCAACTTGACTTTACTTATATTTTATTATATTATTATGTTTCGTGTAAATCATATTCTGCAAGTATTTCTAAAAAGTAAGTTGTAAGTTCTAAAAATAATATTTCATGATTTAATGATAAAGAATAACTTTAAGAATGTAGCGTAATATCTGAATCCTTTAAAATTACATTGTATCTATTGTATAAGGCACAGTATATAGGGCAGATGTGCCAGTAATGGACACCCTTAAGGAATTTCTTTTAAAATTATTTTTTTATTAATAGTTATAATTATTATATTCCAGTTTGTTCAATATTATATTAATCTATCAACAATATTTAATCGTTCTTATAGTCTCATTTCCCAATATGAATCGAAATTTAATTTTAAATAACAGAAATATATCAAAATACCCAAAAGCTCAGTAATGGACACCCTCTGTTCCAGTAATGGACCTCCCATGAAAAGTAATAAATATCATTGTTTTTATGACTGTATTTAGAACCAGAATTTAATGAATACATACTAATGAAGCAAAATAGTTATTTTCAAATAAATTTAACAATTAGGATACCAGTGATTAATAAAATATTTGTGATAATCATTTACTGTTTGCATCAATTATTGTAATTATCAGAAGATCGATGTTTTAATTATTTTAGATGGATAGATAGTAGGATTTAAAATACTAAATATAAGGCAATTATAGCTATCAAATTATTGAAACAGTAAGGAATTTAAAAGGTAATTTAAAAAAAATGTTTTGGAATATTATTGTTTAATTTTGCCCCACTATTTTTAACAATTAATCTTCCAGAGACTACTTGGTATTATCATTTATACTAATTAATATTACAAATATGAAAGAAATGATATTGTGAGTTGAATATTTTAAATACTAAATAAAATAATTTCAAAATAAAACTGTAGAGCTGATGTTTGAAGCCACTGATCTGCAGATTTACTAGTTTCATGAATATTACCTATAATTTTTATTAATAGTATTACTTTTTTTTTTCTCTCTCTCTCTCTCTTTTGTCAGAGGTGAATAAGGGAACATTTAAGACAGAAAATAGATTTTTAATTGCTTCTGTAACTTAATTGTATTGATTTAAACAGAGAGGTATTAAGCCCTATGAGTGCCCCCTTGACTGTGCTCTTAACCCGGGGAAACTCGCTGCATGAGATTTTCTCTCACAGTCGTACTTTTTTAAGACTCTTATTTAAATCATTTTTCATTTTAATTAAAATTTCAAAATGTTTTACATTATTTTACCTATTTTGTGAATAAAAGTACTAAGCTAACCAAAAAAAGTTGGTATTATACAGGGGCGGACTGGCATAGTTTGGCCCACCCCGCTAGATTTATGCATTGGCCCACCAATCGACAACCCCATTGTTAAAATGTTTGAATACTGACTATTAACACGAATCTTTGCTCTAACTCTATGACGATGACTAATTCCAATTAGAGAGATATTAGTATCTTTTTAACCGTTTATTTTCAATTGGTAGTAATGTCATCGTGAAAAAACTCATGCGAGAGTGGAGGTTAACTTGCTTAATTTTTATTTATTTGTTGAATATGTAATGTAAACTTCAAACAATTAAAAAGTATACACGTATTAAATAAAAACGTTTGAAATTTCTTATCGAAATTCTATACAGATACTTTTTTCTTTGTATTAAAAAATTGTTTGATCCCATGGCGGGTCAATTGAGCTGTGCACATTGACAACAACTAGGAACATCCGTGCCTCACCCAGAATTTGGACACAAGGCCCTTTTGCGTGGAAAACTAACATCACATGCTAACCACTATGGACGATAAAAAAACCTTAGACTTGTCTGTACACTACATTGTAAATTTTGTATTGGAATTTGTTAATATTGCCCGGAAAGAGTGTACTTTTAAAATTGACACACATAGATTAATTGTTATTTGAAATATCGTTATAGTCATTTGTACGTTTTACTTTGTTATTTGAAATTGTCAACATATATACACTATATAGGCATTAATCACCGGACACATTCAATTTTAGACATTTTGTCGAATATTTAAAAATGTACTTGTTGGATTCTTTTGGAACTTCAGGATTATAAAGAATATGTTTGGCCTCATATTTATTAACGTCGATTTGATGAGGAAGATAATTAGAGGGCCAACAAAAAATCAAAGAAAAATAATAATATTTGGGATCACCATGTAAATTAAAATACACGAAATGATCTATCGCTGCAGAATACAAATTTGTAGATACTGTATAACAGGTTTACTGATTTTTGTAAGAAGAGCACGTATATTCATGGAGATATAGCGATATAGCGCAATTAAAATATAAATACAGTGAAACTTCCATTTAACGAAGTCTCATCTTGCACTTAAAGACGTCGTTATGAAGAAAATTCATTAAACAGAAATCAACTCAAATTCATGAAATTTATATAATAAAAATACACATGCATAAAATGAAAAATACACCTAAAATGGAAATATTGTAAAAATATATTATAATTCGGGCAGTAATTTTTTTTTATGTAATGTAGACATATGAAAAAAAAATTAATTAGAATAATGTCTAAAAAAAATAATAAACAGAGATAAACAAAAACTGAAGCGTAACGTACCTTTTCTCTTTTTTCTTAGTATTCCAAATTCTTAACTTTAAAAAAGTCTGTAATATTACTTTGTACAGGTTTCTTTTAACAAATACACTATTCATATAAACGTTTTTGCACTTATGTACGTATCCAAATACACTGGTGTCCAAAATTAAGGACCAGTCACAAAATGCTAATTTTTAAGTAAGCGAATACTCAAAAGGAAATAATATAATTCAAGTAATTGCTATCCCTACAGCACAGTTAGTCCATATGGTATCTCGTTCATGTCACACATGGTCACAAGTGTCAGAGTCACTACGGTAAAACAAAAAATAGGAAATTCCACACGTCTCATTATGAGTCTCAAATTATCACTATATATGACTCCACTGAGACGTCAATGTGACTGCTGCTTTGTGACGAGTCACCAGGTGACTTTACAATGTAGTTTCATTGTGACTCTCATGTGACTGTCATTTTTATACTCAATTTCAAAGTCGTCGTGAACGTTGCAGTATGATAAGTCAACAAATAATATCACATTATAGTCACATGGTGACTTTCCACAAAAGAGCACAATGGGGACTTCACAGTAGTCTCTGTCACCTGAAAATCATCATGTGACTTTAATGTGATATTATTTGGTAACTTATCACAATGCAGCGTTCACGATGACTTTGAAATTGAGTCTGCAGATGACAGTCACAATGTAACTACATTGTAAAGTCACATGGTGACTCGTCAGAAAGCTGCCGTCTCAGTGGAGTCGCATATAGTCATCATTTGAGACTTATAATGAGATGTATGGAATTTCCTATTTTTTTACTTCACCGTAGTGACTGTGACACTTGTGATCATGTGTGACATGAATAAGATGTTATATGGATTATCTGTGCTGTAGAGATAGTAATTATTCGAATTATATTATTTCCTTTTGAGTATTCGTGTACTTGAAAATTAGCATTTTGTGATTGGTCCTTAATTTTGGGACACCAGTGTAATTCATCTGTAACATTTTCGTGCAACTGGAATTTCCTTCTTTTTGTATCGACGGTTTTTTAGTATTTCTTCTTTTGGATGGAAATGATTAAATAAATAAATAATTTCATTTACATATGATCTGTTGAAATAAAGTCATACATACAATCTGTTGAAATAGTCATTCATTCATCGCAACAGCAAACTCTCCGTTTAAATGTTATACACGCACGAAACTGGAATAAACTTCGTTATGTAGAATATATTTTTCGTAATACGGAGATTAATTTGCATGTTACTGGTGCTCAAAATCAAATTTTCCAGCAGAAAATTTCGTTAAGAAAAATAAAATATTTTATGCGCAGTGGTATGAAATAATTTTATCTGCGCATACGAGAACGATAACAAAGGTTTTTTTTATATAATTTAATAGTCAATTGTATGGAGCAGCTCATTAAAAAAAAAAATCCAGTCAAAATTCAGAAAGATATCGTCGATAGAGTGAGCTGATTTTTAGTTGTTCTCTAAAATAAGTTGAATGATAAGGGATTTTCCACAAATTGGCATTTTTTATTAACTGACTTTCAGAAAAGTATTTAATGAATATAAATGAGTAGAATTGGAATAAATGCTTCGATTTTTATACTTCTTTTTATCATGGAATAGGCTTGTTCTGGTGGTTATCCAAGAAGAACTAAAACATAAAAAAAAATTAATTAAAATTAAAATTGACAATTTGTGGAAAATCGCTAATCATTTAGCTGATTTTAGAGAGCAACTAAAAATCAGCTCAATCTATCGCCGATATCCTTCTGAATAATCACAACATTTGACTGAATTTGTTTTTATGAGTTGCTCCATAGAGTTGACTATTAAATTATGAAAAAAATATTGTTATCGTTCGCGCATGTGCAGATGAAAATTATTTTATACAACTGCTCATATTTCTTGAAATATTTATATTCCAATTGTTTCTAATGCACTTTTCTAATTTTTTTTTAAACTGGCGTTAAATTTGGTTGAAAATCCTGCATGATATAAACTAAAAACATGCAAGATTTTTTTGAACTTTAAAAAAATCGCTATATCTCCATGAATATGCGTGCTATTCTTACACAAATAAAAAAAATGTTGTAGAGTAACCTCAAATTTGTATTTTGCAGCGGTAGATCATTTCGTGCATTTTAATTTACAGGGTGATCCCAAATATTTTTGATTTTTTGTTTGCTCCCTAATTATCCTCCTTATCTAATCGACGTTGATAAACATGAGGTCAAATATATTCTTTATAATCCTGAAGTTCTAGAAGAATCCGATGTGTATATTTTTAAATATTCCACAAAATCTGTAAAATTGAAATTGTCCGGTGATTAATGGCTCAGTAACTAGTGCCCTGATAGTTTGCACTTTGAACATTGATTGATTAAAATATGATTGATGTTTGTTAAAATATCAATTTAGTACCTGGAAATTGAATAATTTGTTTTATACCCTCAATCTTAAGCAATTACAAGGTAAGATATCTGGGCAATGCTTTTTGAACTTCAGGCAACTCCATCTATCATCTTATCATAATCGTAGCCAAAAGATCGTTTAACATTGAATAGGATAAAATCATCTAACAGTTCTCTTCCTGGAGATAAACACAAGCGATTCTTTATAATTTTAAGTGTTGAGAACACTCATTCACAAGACATTTGAGTGTATGATAAAGTCAGGATGTACTTATAAGCTATGTACAAAGTTGGATAAATATGACCATATCAAACATGGTTGGATATATATGACCAGGCATTCAACTAGCACAATAATTCTAATGCACAAGCTAAGCATTTTTTACATTTATTACGATTAGATTACATTTCTCGTAAATTTTCCGGCGATTCCCACTTCTTTGCTGTAAGCGGCTGAGAGCTCGCTACGTGGAGATTGTTGCTGCAATAGCGAGTAATTATAATCAGTATAGTGCCGGGAAAATTGTGGCAACTCCTTTCTGACATAGTCTTTCTTGACTTTCGCTAAGTCAGAAAGAGTACTAAGAGCTTCTTCAGCAAGTTAATGTAACAATTTAACCTGACTGAAGCGGAGAGAATCGGACCACAGGCAATGTCTTTCATGAGCAAGTCATTTCCAGTAAATCATATATTCAACTGCTGAATAGCTGTAAACGTTTACCCTAAATACTTCTGATGGTGGCTCGACAATATTTTTTGTCTCATCGTGGTACTATTCGCCATATCGATGTTTCGCTATAGATATTCTCATTTTTCGATAGAAAACTGTCAATTTCAATAGAGTACTCCTTTTCTATACGTTACATCTGAAGATGTTCCGCAAATTCAGAAGCATTTTTAAAAAACATATCAAAATTATTTCTTTTGTGTAGCAGATTGAATTTCAGGATTTGGATTTTGTTAGCATCAGTTAAGTAGCCCCGGCCGCTTATCAGCAGATACTTCCATGTGGGCGTAGACATATATACTGAAACTTGCACTAATTATCAAACAGTTATCTTGCCCAAAAAGATACACGTGACGGGAAGTTGTTAATTTTGGTGATAGCTTGTAGACACTTAAACAATATTAAATACTTATATCGATCTTTAAAAGGTTTTGAAGACTTGTCAAACATGCTATTAACCTCTCGATCCTTATTCCGCCATCTAATAGCAAATACTTTTTGTAATCGGCGAAGAAGTTTATTTCCACCTACAGACTCCTTATTCACTGAAGTTCATAGTTTCATTCGCTTATATGACTCTGAGCTAAACACTATTGTAGCTATCATTAAGTTCAAAAAGTCCGTTATCAATTTGCAACATTCTGTTGCATCTATCAGGACCAAATTTCGTACATGTGTATATCAATACACATGCTGCACATTCGGATTGTCCTTTTTTAGTTGTGCCTGCAGACCTTTATACCTCCCACTCATATTTGCTGCACCATCAAATGAAATGCCAACAATTTGTGAAGAAGGGAGTTTAAACTTTTTAAGTTCTTCTTTTAATACAAGATAGAGGGCTTCCACCGTTGTTTTGGGGGAATCAACCAATTTTAAAAGCCTAACCTTCACTTTATCTTGCTGCACATAACGAACGTGCCAACTGCTCAATGACCGATATATCTTGTGTGAAATCTACTTCAATACTGAATGAACCTGACTGTTTTACTTTCTCAGCAATGTTTATTTGAATCCAAATGCCGAGAATATGAATTAACTTATTAATAAATGACATATACAGGATTGTAATCAACGCACCTCTTCCATGCCGTTTAAAATTTTCATTTTGTTCTTTTTTCTGCTCTATTCTAGCCTTCTTCATATTTTCTGAAGATCTTTTTTTACTTTTCTGGATGACCTGTGCTACATGATAGTGCAAAATTTGACCACATTTCCACAGTAGCATTACCAATTCTAAAAAAATGCCGTGGTTAACGTCTCTATTATTCAAGTCTGCAGCTGCCTCTTGTTTTTCTCTTAAGCTAATCCTTGCCTTCCAAAATCATTGATCAATAGATCATCCCTAGTTATGTAAGCTAATCCTTGCCTATCTTTTGTTAATTCACAAATGTCCGCAGGCAGACCCATCATACCAAACAACTTCCCACCCTTCAATGACTGTATCTGCTCTTTACTTTGTAACGGAGCCGATGTCGTAAAGGTGGTGTGGTAGCGGGCAACTTCAACGGCCTAGTCTTATCAATATCGAAAAAATATTTTATTGTTTCACAAACAATTACATAAGAATTTCTTGGTTAAATAATTCATAATTACAACATTTTTCATATAAGGGTTCGAGTTCAGCTGACAATAATATATTTATAGAATCAAGTCCAGTCCTCGAATAATAGATCGCTTTCAGTGTAGTCAGTCTCTTACTTATCCAATGTCCACTATTTTCGAAGATAGAGCTCGCGATGCTCGACAGGAATGTCGCACTTTTGTAGGTGTTTAACCGAGGTTTAGGAACCTCCGATCTTCAACTCCGTGATGGAGATATCTTAACAGCCACACCTGGCTTTCGCTTTTCTGTGCTTCGGAGTATGCCCCGAAGCCGTCGACCCGTGAGAGATTTCCACTCTGCACGACCAGAAACACTTTGAAGTCTCAACTTCAACAGAAGGGAAAATTAAGCTCCCGAGAATGCTCTCGCATCCTCTTTTATCAGTTTCGTTTTTCCGTCTAGGACCAAAGCCACTCCCATTAGCCACTCACCATCCGTGGGCCATGATCTCATAGGCCAGCCCTTTCTCTATAGGCTGCCGTCAGGAACTTTCGCGTCCGGTTTCATCTCTGGTTTCACTTTCTACTTTCCCACGGGAACGAGGCCCTCGTGAACATCAAAAGAATATTTCTCTTGCTAGATAAAAGAGTTCCTTTCACCCAAGTGTCATCTGCGAAGATTGATAGAAATTGAGGCATTTGTTTCATCTCTAGCGACATTTTCTAGGACTCTGAAGAAATTTGGAGGCTAGGTGAAAATACATTAGCTTCCCTATGCTGGCTTTTGCCTTGTAAATTGAGAGTTTCACTGTGAGATATCGTCGAATTCTCACAACACCCCTCCCTCAAATCATATTTCGGCTACCAGACGTAATATGCTGTAAGGGAAATGGTTAGCTCATACATTTCAAGTGGTCCATATTTAATTATATCAATTCCTAAAAAAACCTTTTCCTGCATTTTATACTTAGCTTGCGAATACTGGACACATTTGATTACGAAATTTCTCTTTAACAGACAAAACACATTTATATTTTACACGATTACATTTACACATAATAAAATGAATATTAATATATACATATATTTAAGTTGAATTTGAGTCACACAATCCTCTACTAAATCCTTAACTGCTAAAACATGTCACTTGAAAGCTTATCTCTGAATTTAGCATAGTGTTTGGGCCGCGAAGCTTTACGTGTCAAAACGTTTCTATTCTCCACGCCTTTTTCATTAGGTTTTGGTATGTTTACTCTATAGACTTGAGACTTTTCGCGTCTACTTGGGACGTTTGTAAAAAGATTAGTCGCGGAACTTTTATAATTGATTCTTCCCCGATTCATTCTTCTCGTACCCCTTTCATACGACTTATGTCTGGTGGAACCTAATCCTGCATCTCCTGACACTGCATTTCTTTTTAAAGTATCTTTATCGCGCCTAGATTTCCTGTTGTTCCTGGTCTGCCCAATTCTTACCGGCTTATCTCTTTGATCGCCCGTTAAAGCTATACCTATAAGGGAGTCATTTGACTTCTCAAAATCCCCACAATTGCAATGCGTCTTCTTTATTTTTGACCTTGTTCTAGCTTCGCTTAACGAGTCGTCCGCATCTAGTTCTCTTTTAAGCCTTTCTCTCCCAACCTTGCTTAATCCAACGCTTAAATTCCCCTCTCGATCGGGTAACAAAAGGTCCCCTCCGTCTACTTTAAAATTCCCATTCATCTTCCTTAACCAACGTTCATCCTCACTAGATTTTCCTCCCGTATTCACGTCAATCATTTTTGCCCGGGAGTTTCTCTTTTTCGACTCGTTCCCTTGCGTCGGATCGGACCGCTGTTGTTTCAGTTTCGGATTGGTATCACTTTCGGTTTTTCCGGCGTCTAAAGTCTCAGCCTTTCCTTTCTTAATTTTATCGATTAATTTTTGAGTTTCGTTTCCTAATATATAGTACGACAAGTCTGATTTATTCTCTGCTACTATGGCCCTCGTTTTTATATTCCCCACTCCTTCAATTTCTACGACAACGTGGGCGGTCGGTAAACGAAGCGTATCGTTCGTCAACGGTTGCCTAACTCGTACAGCACCACCGTCTAACTGATTGGGCTTAATTAATTGACTAGGGGTCACATCATAGCGCGTTCCGGAATCCCTTAAAGTCGTGCATTCCTTTCCGTTAATTAGAGCACGGCTAAGATAAGGTTTGAAACTTTCCTCAAAATTCGTACCTACGCAAATGTGATGAACGCTAGTAATAGGTTCTAAGTTCCTTTTGTTTTCCGGACAATTGGCTTTTAAATGCCCAATTTTCGAGCAAATAAAACACTTATTCCAATTTTTACGTTCGAAGATCCTTTCTCTTTCGTTTTCCGTGTTTTTCTCTCTCCAATTAGTTTTGGTTTCCGAATGCCAATCTCTCATTTCGTCTTCATTTTCCGTTTTTTCCATTCTCCTATCCCGCGAATTTCCTTCAAGTTTTGGTTTCGTATTCCACGATTTTTTTGACACTCCTTTTATCGCCTCATATTCGTCTAGTGCCGTAGCGAGCACCAAGGGATCTTTATAATTCGCCCACGAATCAATAAAATGTTCTTTTAATTCGACCGGCGCGCGTCGTTTGATCTGATCAGTGATCAACAAGTCTTTTAATTCAGAAAATTGCGTAATCCCCAAACCGTTAATCCATCCTTCAAGAAAACTATTCAATTCGAATATGAGATCTCTCCACGGGTTTCCTGGATTACGCGTATGTTTATTCAATTTTTGACGGTACGCTTCCGCACTCAGCCTGTACCGGGCTAATAAAAGCGATTTAACATGTTCGAAATTGTCAATTTTTTGAGCTGGTTCGCGTAAGATTAATTCTGCAATTTCCACCGGCAATAATGCTAACAAGTGCGTGACGTATTCATCTTGCTCTATTCCGGACCTATTCGCCTGTCGCTCGAACAAATTCAGGAATAATGTTATGTCGGATCGTTCAGGATCGAAACGATGCATAATAGTTTTAAGAGGTAATCTAACGGATCTTTCGGAACCGCTGCTTACCGTAGAATTTCGCCTTTCTGAACTCTGCGTTAATTTTAGCTGTTCTAAAGTAAACGCCCTTTCCTTATCTTTCTCTCTCTCTTCCCCAACTCTCTCTTCTCTCTCTCTTTCCTCTCTCTCTCTCTCTCTCTTTTCCCTCTCTTTCTCTTTTTCTGCCGTGATGCGTTCTTCCCTATCCTTTACGATGTACCCTGCCTGTACTAACGTCAGTTCCTCGTCGTATTTTTCTGCTGCTTCAATTTTTTCGATTATCATTGCCATATTGTCTTGTTCATCTATTTCCACCCCTAAAACTTCCGCGAGATTCTGTAAATCCGCTTTCCTGCAGTACTTCAGTGAATTTAACTTCGACATGACTACGGTGTGTTGAAATAATACAAACGGAAACTATTCGTTTTGTTTATCAATTTAGAAGTATATGAACCTTACACCTCACAATAAATATTTTACCCCTAATCACACAATATAAATAAACATTTCAAATGCATAACCAATACGTAAAAATTATTTTATGATTTTTCAAAGGATTTTCAGAATTTCTATATTCTCGTGCCAAACGTAAAACAAAAACTAAAATTCAAAATTTTAAAGCTTTAGAGTCCCTATACACACAATATGAAAACAATAAGTAATTTTTCAAATACTATAGGCAAACTACATTCCCAGTATTTCTCAAGAACTGAACACTCTCTGCAACCTTTATCAAAATGCATCTATACTATTTAGGGTAAAAGTTTAATTTACTCTGTTTGTCATTTAGCAATCCAGCATGCATCAAAAATTCTCTTTATACAATCACTCATCAAAATATATTTCTTACACATTACTCTTACATTATATATTCGTCATATAAAAAAAAAAATTTACTGGGAATTTTTTTTTTTTTTTTTTTTTTGAGTAGTTATGAATTTAGCCTATCTAATCCTTTCTGCATTCCAAATATTACAAATACTGATAAAGATAACATAACATATAAATTTGCATTAAACGTTAGTTTTCAATTAACTACACATTATTGATTTATCATAATCTTAGTATTTTCATTTACCTCAAAATAAAAAAGTTTCTCATATTTTTATTTTAAGCAACATTTTAACATCCTATCAGTATGATAAATAATAGTTTAAGAGCCAGTCAAAATGAAATGAGCTTACCTGTTGCAGTTGTTGCTTGAAGTATCTTGTCTGGGGAACGGTCCGTTATGGCACTCCGCGGGTGTCGTCCACTGTAGCTCAAGGGCTCGTATCGGGCGTGTTGCGTCCCACTGTTTGTCGTCCAAGGTCCACCTTGCACTGTCTCGAAGCACTGTCTAGTTGATCTAGATGAACTGTCTCATTGCCGTTGTTCTGGATGAACTGTCTTTCGTTCTGGACGAACTGTCTTTTGTTCTGGGTGAACTGTCTTTTGCTCCCGAAGGGCTGTCCTTCTGTCTTCCTCGGAACTGTAGTTTCGATTCTTTCGGCTGCCTCTCGAGTTGTCGTCAGAAACTCCGGGTGTTCGCCGTCTGTTTCCTCCTGGGCTTTCCTCTAATAACAATTATTCTTGCTGAAAATCTTCTAGCTGCCACCAAGTTGTAACGGAGCCGATGTCGTAAAGGTGGTGTGGTAGAGGGCAACTTCAACGGCCTAGTCTTATCAATATCGAAAAAATATTTTATTGTTTCACAAACAATTAAATAAGAATTTCTTGGTTAAATAATTCATAATTACAACATTTTTCATATAAGGGTTCGAGTTCAGCTGACAATAATATATTTATAGAATCAAGTCCAGTCCTCGAATAATAGATCGCTTTCAGTGTAGTCAGTCTCTTACTTATCCAATGTCCACTATTTTCGAAGATAGAGCTCGCGATGCTCGACAGGAATGTCGCACTTTTGTAGGTGTTTAACCGAGGTTTAGGAACCTCCGATCTTCAACTCCGTGATGGAGATATCTTAACAGCCACACCTGGCTTTCGCTTTTCTGTGCTTCGGAGTATGCCCCGAAGCCGTCGACCCGTGAGAGATTTCCACTCTGCACGACCAGAAACACCTTGAAGTCTCAACTTCAACAGAAGGGAAAATTAAGCTCCCGAGAATGCTCTCGCATCCTCTTTTATCAGTTTCGTTTTTCCGTCTAGGACCAAAGCCACTCCCATTAGCCACTCACCATCCGTGGGCCATGATCTCATAGGCCAGCCCTTTCTCTATAGGCTGCCGTCAGGAACTTTCGCGTCCGGTTTCATCTCTGGTTTCACTTTCTACTTTCCCACGGGAACGAGGCCCTCGTGAACATCAAAAGAATATTTCTCTTGCTAGATAAAAGAGTTCCTTTCACCCAAGTGTCATCTGCGAAGATTGATAGAAATTGAGGTATTTGTTTCATCTCTAGCGACATTTTCTAGGACTCTGAAGAAATTTGGAGGCTAGGTGAAAATACATTAGCTTCCCTATGCTGGCTTTTGCCTTGTAAATTGAGAGTTTCACTGTGAGATATCGTCGAATTCTCACAACTTTATTTCCCCATTTCTCCGCAGATTGCTGATGGGAGAGGAAAATGAGAAATTAGGACGTACCCGAACAAACAACAACAACAAAAAAAACACTCTTCACGGAAAAAAGGAAAAGGCATAGCTGCCAACTCTTCCGCTTTTTCAGACCACAAAAATTTAATAGAAACTTTTGCCTTATTTGATCGGCAGATTACAGCGATTTAAAAAGGTAAAATTTACTATAAAATTTTTGTGGTCTGAAAAAACGTAAGATGTTGGCAGCTATGGAAAGGTAAAAGTGAGTTTTATAGTTATTTTTTTAAAAGTTTTATAGAAAAGAAAAAAAAAACTCAAATAATTATTTTGGCCCACTACAACCGTTTGGCCCACCCCGCGATCGCGGGGTAGCGGGGTGGGCCAGTCCGCCCCTGGTATTATATGAATGTAAAGTAAAAGAAAAGCAATTGGGCATTCTCACTAGTGAGTTCTCCCAGGTTAAAGAATATTTTCTGCTTCATGGCTGGTTTGATTGCCAGATTATAAAATATGCAAGCTACATATAAATAAATAAATATGCAAGGATACATAAAAAAATGAAATATTGAAATTTTATTAATCACATAAAATAATTTAAAAGCAGCTATTTATAAAAGTTTTGGTGTTATTACATTTTGATAAATATAATTTAAAAATTTAATTTGATTATTTAGATTTGCAGTTAAGCCAAAATATTTTATGCACCATAAGCATTACTGAAATTGCATTTTTAGCAATCTCTATATGGGTGTCCATTACTGGAAAATGACTAATTAACCATCCCAGTAATAGACACCCCCTCTTAAAACCTTAAAAATAAAAGTAATTTTGTAAATGTCCGTTAGTATATAAAATTCTAAGTTTTCTATTGCTATTCAAACAAAAACATTCAAATTTTGCAAGAAAATAAACAATATATAAATTATTTAAATGAAACCAGCTCTTAGCCTCTTCATTAAGATTTTTATAGAAAATCAGTGAGACTTTCAAACCTTATTTTCTGCTTCCTGATTGGTTTGATTAAAAGTGTCAACAATAACCCAGTTTTATAAAACATGTAAGAGGGAATTATAAAAAAAAATAATTAAAGCTAAATAATTATTATTTATTTTTTTATGAACCAAAAACATCAAAGGGTGTCCATTACTGGCACATCTACCCTATATTTTATTATAATCATTACAGAGGTTAACCATGTTTTTCATTATGCCAAGTATTAATAAGATTGTAACAATCAGCGCCGTATAAAGAGATCGTAGACCAATATGCCTCCCCTCCCCTTCCGATACGATTAAACTTGCTGAGATGGAATCGCAAACAACCAGTTAAGCATCTCGTTTATAAGTTGTTTTCATTTCAGAAGGTTCAACCGTTCAACTGCATAATATTTTACACTGGAGGAATGGGGGTGGCATTACCATGATTTTTTTCATTTATAGAAGGATTTCATTCTAAATAAAATTTACTCTATTCGAAAAAAAATTTACTATGTACTAAATTTACTAGTGCTAAATGTACTACCTTTTTAAAAAAAACCATAAGATATTTGCTAATTGAATTCATCAATTAATTTTGAGTGAAAACTTTAATGCATGAAAGAAATGCAAAGTCTTAACATGTTACTTTACCCAATATTCTTCTGATTCCTTTTCGTGCATCTCAAATCAGCATCATTAAAACAGGACCTCCATTTCAAAACTTTCTTGATTTAAAATAAACTGTCAAATATTTGATATATACCCTGGCTGGTCCATAAAGACTTTCTGGCAAATTCTGATTTTTAATTTTATTATTTCTTAGTTAAATTGAAATTTTGACAAAAACAGAAGTCTACTTTTTCTGGTATTAAAAAAAAGAACCAAAGCTAGGCCATCAATTGGGAACACGCCTTTTTCACTTTTAAATGATGATGTAAAATTGAATGCACATTGGTCCTTGAAATGTTCAAAGATGCTTCAGTTTCATCATATATTGCATGACATAGGCGTAACCAACCTTTTGAACGGGGGGGTGCCCAGACTTTTTAACCTGAACATGTTGGATAAAACAATATCTTATATAGCAAAACATGCTAAAGCAGAACCCCATGAAACCGGTTGAATTTTTGTTTTAGACAGGTCTTCATCTTAGGAGGTATAACTGTGTAGTATTTCTTTTAAAAAGGGCTCAAACGCGATTTTTGTTTGTGTGAGGGAGGATGAAAAGGGGTTCAAAACATCAAAACTAAATCTAATCTCTCTATTCTAAAAAAAAAGTAACTACCGCTGTCACCGCCGCCGCCGGTCTTGATTTTTTTGTGACCGGAGGTCTTACTTCGTTAATATTAAGCAAAATATTGCAGACAAAAATATGAAAACCGGTGGTATTATAGAGAAATGTTTGATAAACACGCTGATGCAGACAGTTTTTAAATTGAAGAAATATTTAAAGAGATATTTAATGCTAAAGTTGGACAAAATCATTTCATTAAAAAAGTTTTATAGGAGCAAAAACTGTACATCGGAATTTAATTATTTTTAGATCATTTTATGCATCAGAATTTCCCGGTGTGCAGACTGCACTTAGTATTTTAATTTGACTCATTTTTTGTGGTTTTATTTCTATTTTAAATTCAAATTTTCAGCATTTCGAGAGATATTTTTTTACAAATTTTAGAAAATGGTATTAATTTAAACTGTTGCCAACTGTATAAACAGCGCAAACTATACTATTTCCTTCAAATTAAAAATTTATTTTACACGTGACTATTATAAACAAGAAAATATAAAAAGCATGAACTCGTTGAAAATTATCATAAAAACTATATTACACGTGAATTTCAAAAGTGAAATAATGTTGTAAAATAATAAATTCATTAACATGCGTTAGAAGTCTTAAATAGGAGAAATTACGTCACATTTGCGTCACATTACACATTACATAAAATGAACAAAAAATAATATTGCAAAACAGTTTAAATTTAAAAATTGCGCGAGACATTTATGTAATTTTTTAAGATGATATTTTCAACTATTAGGATAGCGCAAATAATATTTCATTTCTAACGAAATAATTTTCACGTGAATAGTAAAAGGAGAAAGAAAAGTTTAGGGAAAATTACGTCAGATTAAAAACGATACATTTAAAGTGTCATAAAAAAAAAAAAAAAAAAAAAAAAATAGACTTTCTTTTCGCTTTCCTAAAAAATACTGGGAGGCAAAGACTCTGTTTATTTAATTCATTTTATATTAGCTTATTTTGAAATGTTAACTGATTGTATTTAATCAAAGTCAGAAACAGCCTTGTATCTTTTAACAGCCGCTGATTTGGCTTTAAAATTCCCCAATCTAAGAGAAATTAATAGAAATCCGTTTATAGGGAGATCGCCACTGTTTTTTAACTTATTCAATCATCCAAAATCTTTTTTAAGCCGATGAAATTAGCCTGCTTTTAGAGTCTACGGTGTCTGAACGGGGGTTGACGAGCGAAGCTCGTAGGAGGCAGCGCCCCTAGCGGTAAAAAAAAGATATGTAAATCTCCCTGCAACAGTGACATAAGACAGTGACTAAGAGTGGTCACAAGTGTAAAATCTTTTGGCACCCTAACTTCTTATAAAGAATAAAAAAGGCCTTTTAATCATGCTGGAAATTTCTATAGACACAGGGACACTGCATGAGATCTAAAATTATCTCAGTCAAATTCTTGTAGATGAAATTTTGCCGGTTGGTAAATCTCAGATAATACATGCGGTGTACCAGTACATACGCACAAAAGTTTCTCAGAATGTCACTCCATGACTTTTTAGGGATCACCGGAGGGACCCAAGAAATTTTGGAGGAAAGTCTATATAAATAATTATTATAATATTATAAGTAATTTTAATATTCATTAATAATTCATGTTTTTACCTCAGAATGTGTCGAATATATTAGGTAAAGCAGGTCATAATAATAAACACTAAATTTTATAAAAATGATAAAATTTATATTATCATGATGCGACTGTAATAATAAAGGTAGGTGCTTGTCTGTCTCTGTGTGTACGCATGTGCTGAACTCTGAAAAAAACAATGCAGCCCTCACAGCCACAAGGTATGACAGGAAAGTACCTATATGCCTGAAGTCATGCATATCGAAGACAATTTCTGGAATTTTTCAATTAATTTTTTATGCGAATTTTTTTGCATTTTGGGGCAATTTTTTTCAAATTAGTAATAAAGAATCCAGTTTCAATATTTTATCCGATAAACTTTGTCTTCTTTCAATAAAGTATTTATGAGATTCTTACAGCGATTTTTCAATTTCTAACATTTTTTTGATGTTATTTTTAGAGGGCTTTTTTCGCATTTCGAGGTGATTTTTTTTTTTTTTTTTTGATATTCCTAAAACGAATCCGGTTTAAATCTTTTACCCAATTAGTTAATTTCCTTCTGAATGGTTTTTTAAGCTTTTCTGAATTTGTATTTGATTTTTAGCGGGGATTTTCGTGCTTTGGTGTGATTTGTTGACTTTTTTAAAACAGAAAAAACTTTTCTGCAATTTTTGCAATTGCCGTGATTAAATTCGAATCGGAAGAATCTCAAATCAGTTCTCATAAAAAAGCTGAAAATTTAATTTGGCTCGAACTAAAAAATCGCAATATTTCAGGATTCGTTTGTCTCGAGGCAGAAGTGGACGTAGCTTGCTCGGGAGTACATTGTCGAAGGCAGTACACCCTCCCCCGCAATCCTAGATTTATTTAATTCTATGTTCGTTTATAAAAAACAACCAGCGAAACTCTAATAGTAAAGAAGTTTTCCTTGATGGGCAGGATTTTAAATCAGAAAAGAAAAAGTCCCGCATAACATAATAAAAAATGCTGTGCAATATTCCCCCTCCAAATTCTTTCGCAGACCTGTGACTCTTCAGTGAATATTTTATTATTTTTTTCTTTTTTGCGATTTTCATTTCTTTTATGGAATTTCTCAAAATCAATTCGTGACTCGCTCTCGGAAAAATTCGAGAACTTCTTCAAACGATTGTGGAAAAATATCGTGAATTTCGATAAAAGAGTGCAGAAAGAAATCGCGAATTTCGCAAAAGATTGCTCAGAAGAAATCACGAATTTCGATAAACAATTGATGAAAAAAATGTGGCAAATTTCATCAGAAGGTTGCGGAAAAGAGTAGAGAATTTTGTTAATTGGTACAGAAAGATATCGAGAATTTTCCCAATCGGTCACGCAAAACTATCGCGAATTTCGACAAATGACCCCTGTAAAAAAATCTGTTTCTTCAATCAGTCACAAAAGAAAACAAATTTCATCAAAGGATCCCGGTAAAAACGAAAATTTCGTCAAAAGATCGCGGAAAGAAAACGCGAATTTCGTCAAAAGATTGCGGAAAGTAAAATCGAATTTCGTCAAAAGATCGTGGAAAGAAAACGCGAATTTCATCGAAGGATCGTGCTAAAGAAAGGCCAATTTCGTCAAAATATCGCGGTACAAAATACGAATTTCGTCAAAAAATCGCGGTAAAAAACACGAATTTTGTCAAAGGTTAGTGGCGAAAAGTGCGGATTTCGACAAAAAATCGTGTAGAAAGACGTGAATTTCGTCAAACGATTTTGGGAAAAAATTGTAAATATCATGAAATGATCGCAGAGTAAAATCGCGAATTTCGTCAAAATTTGCTGCACTGGGATAAAAGATTGAAACCGGGTCCTTTTCCTAGTTTCAAAAGAACGCCTCAAAACCAGAAGAAACTCCAAAAATTGTATAAAAATTTTCAAGAGTAAAAGAATTGCTATATTGACTTGAAAGACTGCAACCATATTCCTTTTACGAATGTCAAAAAATTCAACCAACCAACTTACAGATTCATTTGAATTTTCTGTGCTATTATTTCTCATTTTCAAAGGAGGCAGGGTCTGTGCATCCTACTTTTCCCCCGGCTAATCGCATTTTAGAATTATTGTTTCTCATCTACATTATCTTTCAAATTTTTTTGCTTCTTTCTAGACTTTAGACTACGAAATTATGTTTCTATCCTCGTCAAGAACTTGCGTTAATTTCTCATGAAATTGCAGAAACATGCAAAAGAAAGAATGGTGTTAAAAAGAAATCTCCCACAAACAAAAGACGTCAAAGTGGGGTTATAAAACTACCTTTTTGATTATGACTAATACAGATTTTTGTAAATATTCTAGTATTAGAAAAGATAAATAACATAATAATAAAAAAAAAAAACAGATCGTGGGTTTCTTCTTTTATCACGGTTGAAAACTTAGGCTGTTAGTTTTCTGAACTAAACTAATTTGTTAAACTAAATGAACTCGGCTTTCACTTGTTCTTATTTCTTTTTTTTGTAGATTTCGATTTTTTAAAAAAATAATTGTGATTGAGTCTGCGCAAGCGGGGGGCCTGGGCACCCAGGGCAACCCCCCTGGTTACGCCTATGCATGACTATCAGAAGTGATTAGTTTTCTCAAATCATCAATGTTTTTGGGAGTCACAGGACTTTGTGGTCGACCCTCCCAAACATTGTCACTCAGATTCTTATGACTGCGGGAAAATTCTTTAAACCAGTTGTAAATCGTTGCCTTAGATGGTGCCTTGTTATCAAATGTCAATTTGATTCTATCCCTACACAATTTCTGTGTTAAACCTTGTTGAAAGTCATAAAAAATTATGGCTCTGAAGTCCCTTCGACATAACTCCATAATTATTTTCACAGCTTTTAATGTTCTGTAAATACAGACATTCATGCAACTGTTCGAATTTTGATAAAAATAGTCTGCGCTGAAAGCAGCTGCTTTTTTTTTTTTTTTTTTTTTTTGTTCTTGTTGCCAGATTCTAAAAACTTTAAGTACTGGCCCTCATATTCGGAATTCGTACAGCATTTAAAAAAATGTTTTACAAATTTTATTGCATGATTTTTAGATATTTTTCGAGTTTTGCAATGATTTTTTGACATTCGTAAAACAAAATTCAGTTGAAAATTTTTAGCCTTTTTGTCATAAATTTTGTTCTCCATGATTTTTTAAATTTTAATAATTTTTTGCATTTTACATCAGTTTTATATCATTTGTGAAAGAATTCTGGTTAGTGTGTTTTAGCCCACTATAGTTCTGCACAGTTTTAAAACTTTTAGCATTTTTTTGTGCTTTGCAGCGATTTTTACAAAGGTATTCGGTAAGGAAAGAGTGGCTCACTTTGGGACTTGGGGCAGCTTCATTTTTTGCCCTAGATTTTAAATTAGCTCTTGCAGATGCAGATAGATAGCAGCACAATCTTTCTTTCATGCATGTTTTGATTTCATTGATGAAGCAGGCAAGAATTTATTAAGATTTTTATTTTGCAAACATGTCTAGTAACTTTCATGTAAAAGTTTGATAAGTTGCAAAGTGGAATTTGATTGAAAATATTTTGAAATAAAAGGTAATATAATGAAATTTAAAGCTTTATAAAACTGATGTATAATACAGTCGAACCTCGTTAACACGAAATTTCGCTTAACACGAAATAGTACTGAGGTCCCATCAGATAAGTCTGAAAACCAATGTAAATTAATTCGTTTAACACGAAATAGAAGTTCGCAAAATCCCGCTTAAGGCGAAAATTTTTTTTGCTCGAAAATCAAAGCATTATTTCTTAAGCGAAGGTTTCATTATTTCAAACTTACATGTCACATCTTATTTACTAAAAATGGAATTTTTTTCACAGTTTGAAAATGACAAAGAGGAAAAGGATTTCAAAAAATGGTGAAATATTTGGGTAATCTCTGCTTTTCTTTATCCTCTGATATTCCGCATCCCCCCCCCCCTTTGCTTAAGTTGCATTTATTCATATCCTGAGCAAGTACGCCTGAGATGGGAATCAATCATATGTCATCCTATTCTTTTCGAATTACATTTTGTGGTCATCGACAAAAGAAAGGAGAGAAAAGGAGAGTTGAACAAAAGAAAGGGGAGGTGATCAATAGAAAGGGGTGGTGTCCGAACTGCCAGGGGCTCCTGCTCTTGACCTCTGATCTTTAGAAATCATATCTGTTAGCTATCTGTTTGGTCCTTTATGCGGACATATTCCCTCGCTGAGCTATAGATCGGCCACAATGAATGTTTGGGTGAAGGAGTTTCTTTTTTTAATGGGATTGTTCCATTAATTGTTTGATTCTATTGATAGTGACATAAACCATAAACAGTATTTCCGCAATCCCATATCTTCGAGTGAAAGAAGTGACAATCCTTACTTCTATACCTGACTACTGAAACTCTGTTCGTAGTTGCTCTGTAGAATTATTTGAAAGATGAGTCGAAAACAGCAAGCTGGATCTTTAGAAACAAAGCAAAAGATTTTAAATGAAGTCAGCGATAAAGTGCTGAAAAAAATCAGAAATTGCAGCAACGTATGGAATACCCAATAGCATACTCTCTACAATTTCGTAAGAATCGTGAAAAGATTGAAGCGGCTTATGCTATCAGTCAATTCGAACCAGCAAGAAAACGGATGCGCACAGAAAAAAATGAAGAAATTGAAATTGCTCTCTTACGGTGGATAAAAGAAGCAAGAAGCCAGAACATTGTTTTAACTGGTGCAGTTTTGCAAGAGAAAGCAAAGGCTTTTGCTGATGCTCTCGGTTACAACGATTTCACATGTTCTAACGGATGGCTGACAAGATTTAAAGAGCTTTATAGAATTGTCTGCAAAAAGATATGTGGAGAAGAATCTGCCGTAGATGAGAATTCTATACAGTCTCTTTTTTTAGGAAAGTGGTTAGATGTTAAAAAAAATTATGCACCCCGTGACATTTTTAACGCCGATGAAACGGCGCTTTTTTTCAAAGACAACCCTCGCAAACACTTACTTTAAAAAGAGAAAAATGTACTGGAGGAAAATTCAGCAAAGAAAGAATTACGATTATGGTCGGCTGCAACATGGACGGAAGTGAAAAAATACCATTGCTCGTGATCGGTAAGTCGGCGAAACCACGTTGTTTCAAAAACGTTAAAACTTTGCCATTTTGCTACGCTTCCAGCAAAAATGCATGGACAAACAATGTTATTTTTACGAAATGGTTACTTGATCTGGACTTAAAATTCTACCGAGAAAAGAGAAAAATCTGCTTATTGCTGGACAATTGCAGTGCTCATAAAGATGTTCCAGTATTAAAAGCAATTGAATGTGTCTTTCTTCCTCCGAACACTACAGCAAAACTTCAGCCTTGTGACCAAGGAATTATCCAATGCTTAAAAGTGCAGTACAGAAAAAGAATTGTTCATAAAATGATTCAATGTTTTGATAATAAAATGGAATTTTCTGTGAATTTACTAGAAGCTATAACTTATCTAAGAAGTGCCTGGAACAGTATCACTACTGGAACTGTGAAAAATTGTTTCCGACATGCGAGATTTACGCATGAGGTAAATGAAGAAACTAATGAAACAAGATCTGAAATGACGACAGATTTAATAGAAGAAGCCGAAAAACGCGGAATTATTTCGCAGACATTGTTTGTCGAGTATATTTCCATAGATGAAGATGTACTAACTTCGAATGTGATGACAGACGAAGAAATAATTGCTTCATTAACTGAAAAAAAAGATGACAACATTGACATCTCAGACGAGGATAAAGAATTCGACACAGAATTGAAAAGTTCAGTGTCATTAAATGAAGCTACCGCAGCATTAAAAACTGTACAACGTTTCCTTATTGAACAAGAGAATGCTTCCCGAGCTTTGGTCAAATTAGATGAGGTCCACACGTTTCTAGAACAAAGCAGTCTACAAAAATTGAAACAACAGTCAATAACGGACTTTTTAAAAAAATGATTAGCAGGTAAATAAACTTATTATTGCCTAAAATGATGACCAATTTGTTTTATTTCATAATTAAATTTTCTATTTCTTAATTAAAATTTCATTTCTTATTAATTTATGATTTTAGCAGGGATATATTTGTAAGCTTATTTATTTAGTTTTTTTTTTTATCTAATATAGATGGCACCACTATTTTGACGGTTAACACGAAATCCCAGATAACGCGAAAAAATATCCCAGCCCCTTCAATTTCGTGTTAACGAGGTTCGACTGTAATAGTTCTAGTGCTAAGTCTAAAAGCATGACATTCTAAAATTTCATAGTGGATGCACCTTGGGACACAGGATATCACTAGCTAACTTTTATTTGAAATATTTTATCAAAAAGATATTGTGTTTTAAAAAAATTTTATTTTTAATCTACATAACATGTATTTATTAATAGTTATTATTTCTTCTTTTAGGAAGTCATTTATTAGGCTTATCAATGTCAAGGATTAGAAATTTAGAATATTAAAAAGAAAAATACAGCAACTCGTGCTGACAATATTCAGAAATGTGCTGCAAAAATTTTATCAGGTGAAATGTCTTTTAAGGAAATCTGCTGCAGTCTACAATGTTAGTAAGACCACACTGAATCATCATGTTAGTACTCTTTTTTAAAGTGAACAGCCAAATTTTAACTTCAAGTGTATATCAAAGATACAAAGTCAAAAAGTATTCACCAATGATGAGGAAGGAAAGTTGGTAGACAACGTTTTACAAGCTTCGAAATACCTACCACTATGGACTAATAATTAATGATGCACATACCCTTGCTTATGAACAGGGTTCGTAAATATAAAAAATATCCGATATTTTGATATATATCCGATATTTTTGATATATATCCGATATTTTCAAAGCAGCCAACTTACCGCTGATAATAAATGTTTTTGAGCATAATATAGATTAGAAACTAAAATATAGGTATTGCACTTAACATGAAAACTTAATCAAACAATGTTCTAAAAATACATTTATCTTTTTTTTCACTAAGAACAAAATGGAAGATGAACTAATTGAAAACAGTAACAATTGGCTTTATACACTTGGGTGTATAAAGTAGTTGGGTGTAACCACACGAATTCAACCAATGGGTGTTGCAGCATAGTCACGGATTTTTTTTAAATTTTTTTTGTAGACAGACATAGTAGTGAAACCCTCAAATCTGAAATTTAAAACTAATTTGCGCAATATTCACTGAGATATACCATTTTAAAAAATGGTCATTTCTACCAAATGGCGGCCATCTTGGATGCTATCCCAATGTCTATAAATGTCCATAACTTGACAACTAATGATTCAAATTTTATATTTCTGGTACCAATTTAAAGCTATTTATATAAAGAATGCATATATGATATTAAAACAATGGTAAATTTTTATTTTAATACTGTTTATTTCATTTAAACAGAAAATATCACCCTCAAAAATTGGCTTACTGTAATGGGCCATAAAAAAATGGCCGATCATGAATTTTTTTCAAACTTGCTAAAAACATTGCTCCATATGTATACTTTAAACAGAAAAAAAATTGCAGAGGTAAAATTTTTCATTAAAGAAAAATAGCTTTTTACACATAGGATGTCATTTACCTAACAGAATAGGTCAAAATTGGGAAATTTCATTAGCGGCCACTGGCCGGTAGGACTAATTTTTTTAAGTGGCCACTTTCTTTAAACTAGCAGCCACTTTTTTATTTCAAAATGCTAAACAGTAAAATTTCTATAAATATTAATCTAAAACTGAGTAGCCCAAATAAATATGTTAATATAAATATATTGGAACCAAAAAAAGTAGAATCCTTGATAAAATGCAAGAAAATTTTATTATCTCCTTGTAAAAAAGTGGCCGGAAGGTGGCCGCTGATAGACAATTTTTCACTAGCCACTTTTTTTCATTTACTGGCCCTGTGGCCGGTGGCTAGTGCTAATTTTGACCTTTACCTAACAGTGACTATCTTAAAACACGTAAGTATCTTTGGTTTAACAAATAATGGTTAAAAATATTTTTTTCTGGCATATGAATTAATGTATGAGCATCAATATATAAATAATTCAATTTAGAAATACCAATCAGCAGTTAATTATACTAAAAACACATACATATTAAAATAACAGTAAATTTTCATTTCAATACTTTTTATTTCATATAAAATGATAATATGTATAATTCTCAAAAAAAATATACATAATGGAAAATATTTAGAAGGAAAAAGAGCCATAAAACATATTTTTTTGAAATATGGCAGAAATACTAGCTGTAAATCAGTTGAATTCAAATAAAAGATTAAAAATTAATATTAATGAGTTGATTGAGTTGACATTAGTTATTCAGTTCACTGCCAATTTCAATTTAAATGAACAAATCTTGACAAAATGAGTACACAAATCTTGTGTGATACAAATGTACAACAAAAACATCAAATATGTATAAAAGTAAGACTTAGATAAAACTTATATGAAACATATTTACATAAAATAAGAACAGGATACTTACATGGATATAACTTTATAATATATTATTGAAAGGAACTTGATAATATGTTGTTGAAAATTACCAAGGATTTAATTTGTCTTGAAGTTTAAGAATAAGAGTTGAATTGCTGTATGCTCCTCTGGAGCAACAGTATATGTTCTTCCTGTAGCAGTCATTGGGGTAGACACTACTTTCATTATATGCTCATATGGAATCCAACAAACATCTGAAGATTTTGGCCATGAATATGATGAACTAGGACCATGAGGATGCATGAACACAGGGTCGTACTGGCCCACCGGGCAACGAGGCAAATGCCCGGTGCGCCCATCGTCACTTTTTTCTTTTTTTTTTCTTTTTTTTCCCTTTTCTTTTATTTTTATTTATTTATTTTTTTTTTTAGCACTCATTTTGAAAGGCATAAAATTTTCAAAGATTTTCATTTGGAAAATTAAAAAGTAATGCTTTTTATTTTTTAAAGTATAGCATAAGCAAACTATGTGTGATCAAAGACAATTAGATAAACCAATTTCGAGATAACATAAGTTATCGACAATCAGATATGCCATTGTTACACATTGTATCCAGGACCAGACTTTGTTTCAAAGCCTGTACTAATGATAAATTCTAAGAAAAATAATATTAAGTACTCACTTATTTAGATATACGCCTAAATAATTTCTGTTCTAGGAATGCTTCTAATAAGTGTCTAATAAGTCTGCGTCTAATACGTTTGCACATTTTCTGCGTCTAAGTATTTAGCGCCCCTGGTGTTGTGAGGTATTTTTGTATTTCTGCCTTTTGTGCAAGTATAAATGACGAAACACTGTATAAGAAACATATTCTCATTTTAAATGGATTCATTCACAGAGACTTTGATAGTCATGGCGCCCTGGTCCAGATTTTATTCAGTACCCCGAAGAATAGTAACTTCTACATAAATTAACATTGGTATTAATGATGTATTTAGTATATTTTCTGTCAAATATTCAGCGCCCTGGGTGGCTGCCCGGTAGTTTGGTATTTCTGTTTTTTGTGAAAGTACAAAAAACAAAACAAAAAAAAATGCCAATTTAAGACAGGAGACTTTCATTTTAATTTCATTTGGTCCCTTTGTCAGAGGCGGCTTTGGTAATCATGGCGCCCTTGGACAATTTTTTTAGCGATTCTGTAAAAATAAGTTTAAAAAAACTAATATCGTGTTTACGTAATAATGGTGCCCTTTGGTCAGATTTTTTCAGCGCCTCTGTAAAAATAAATTTCAAAAAACTAATATCGTGTTTTTGTAATCATGGCGCCCTTGGTCAGATTTTTTCAGCGCCTCTGTAAAAATAAGTTTTAAAAAACTAATATCGTGTTTTTGTAATCATGGCGCCCTTGGTCAGATATTTTTCAGCGCCTCTGTAAAAATGCCTTTCAAAAAGTTATTATCGCGTTTTTGTACTCATGACTCCCTTGGGCAAATTCTTTTTTCAGCGCCTCTCTGTAAAAATAACTTTCAAAAAACTAATATCGTAATTTTGTAATCATGGTGCCCTTGGTCAGATTTATTTTCAGCGCCTCTCTGTAAAAATAACTTTCAAAAAACTAATGTCGTGTTTTCGTAATGAATGCGCTCTTGGTGAGATTTTTTTCAGCGCCCTGTAAAAATAACTTTCAGAAAACTAATATCATGCTTTTGTAATCATGGCGCCCTTGGTCAGATTTTTTCAGCGCCTCTGTAAAAATAATTTTGAAAAACTATTATCGTGTTTTTTTTAATCATGGCGCCCTAAGAGAGATTTTTTTCAGCGCATCTGTAAATATAAATTTCAAAAACTTAATATCGTGTTTTTTAATTACGGCGCCCTTAGTCAGATTTTTTTCAGCGCCTCTGCAAAAATAAGTTTTAAAAAACTAATATCGTGTTTTTGTAATCATGGCGCCCTTGGTCAGATATTTTTCAGCGCCTCTGTAAAAATCCCTTTCAAAAAACTATCATCGTGTTTTTGTAATCATGGCGCCCTTGGACAGATTTTTTTAGCGCCTCTGTAAAAATAAGTTTAAAAAAACTAATACCGTGTTTTTGTAATCATTGCGCCCTTGGTCACTTGGCCAGATTTTTTTCAGCGCCTCTGCAAAAATAACTTGAAAAAAAGTAGTATCGGGTTTTGTAATAGCAAGCCCCCCGCCCCCCCGCCCCCCCCCCACACACACGCACACTCCCCACAAATACACACATAAATTGATGCCCTTAGTTCTACTAAAGTGGAGCATTCCATATTTTCTTAATGATAATATAAGTATTAGACCGCCAAGGGCGCCAAGACTAATTCTTCACAAGATTTTGCAATATGGAAACTTATGCAAATTTTGCTTTTGAAAGAAGAAAATGTTAATTTTTCATATCTATTTAAAAATTCGATAATATTTTTAGCATCCGAAAAAGCCAATATGTAAAAACGTTTTTTTTTTTTTTTTTTTTTTTTTTTTTTTTTTTTTTTAACCGGATCTGCTTAACCTCTTTAAACTTTAAACACCACCCCGATATATGAATTGAAAAATACATATGTATTTAAAATAAATAGATAAACCATTAAAATTGTAAAAGTCCTTTTACAAAAGAATGGATAAATATAAGTAAAGAGAAGTGCGGGTGTATTTGGGTTCAGTTTTCAATGCTGTTAGTCAGTAACGTGGGAGTTACTAAGAAGACAAATTACCATTTCGGCGGGGTTTCAAATCGGTTCTATAGATACCCAATGGTTTCTGTAGTAATACCAGATGTGATACTTTTTTTTTAATTATTATACCGTATTCTGGAGCTCTCTATCTTTCTGGAGAAAATAGAAATCGGTAGATGTGGAGGTATTTTCCCATGAAATACTAATTAACACACGACACATGCGCGACACGACGTTGTTGGTGTTTTTTTTTTTTTTTTTTTTTGTGTGTGTGTGTGTGTGTGTGTGTGAGTTGCGACGACCATTGAAGTTTAAATTTGGCTTATCTGAAATTAAAATAAACAGTAATTTTTAATTAAATATGACTTATTTCAGTGACTAGACGAGACAAAGGGTGGAAATTATGAAAAGCTCTCTCTCTCTCTCTCTCTCTTTTTTTTTTCTTTTATGCTGATTATTTGAAGAGGTATTCAACTTTTATCGTAGAAAAATGCTGATTTTTCATGATTGACAAAAAAAAAAAAAAAAAAAAAAAAAAAAAAAAAAAAAAAAAAAAAAATCCTGAATGCACTGCATAATTATATAGAAACTAGGGGGCTCTGCCCCCTACGAGCTACGCTCGCTAACCCCCGTTCAGGCACACCAAAATCCAAAAAGCACGCTAATTTGATCGGCTTTAAAAATATTAAATTAAAAAAAAAAAAAAAAAAAAAAAAAAGGTAGTGATTTTTCTGTAAACGGGTTTCCATTCGTTCTCCTTGGATTGGAGATTTTTAAGACCAAATCAGATGCAGTTAAGAGATTCAATGGCTGTTTACGTATTTAATTAAAAAAATAGTTAAACATTTGAAAATAAGCTAATGTAAAATGAATTAAGTAAACAGTGTCCTTGTCTTCCGGTATTTTTTAACAGCGCTATAAGATAGTTCTTTTAAATAATTCATTTTAAATGTATCGTTTTAAATCTGACGTAATTTACACCAAAGTTTTATTTCTCTTATTAATATTCAGGTGAAAATACTTTAGTTGTTAGAAGGAAATATTATTTGCGCTGTCTTCGAATGCACGATAATAGTTGAAAAGATTATCTCAAAATATGTTGCGCAAATATATTTTTTAATTTAAATTGTTTTACCATATTTTTTGGCCATTTTAAATATGATGTAATTTCTTCCCTTTACAAGTTTTAGCGCATAATAATTTTTTTATTTTAACATTTTGTTTCTCTTTTAAAATTCAAGTGTGAATATGGTTCTTATGACGTAATTTTCCTGCTTTTAACATGTGATCATTTAATTCTAATTTTAAAGTTTTTATTTCTGTTTACAATAGTCACGTGTAAATAAATTTTTAATTTGAAGTAAACATTATTGTTTCGCTGTTTATACAATTGGAAACAGTTTAAATTAATAACATTTTCTAAAATATATAAAAAATATCTCTCGAAAAGCTGAAAATTTGAATTTAAAATAGAAATAAAACCTCAAAAAATGAGTCAAATAAAAAAAATAAATGCAATCTGCACACCGGGAACTTATAACGTATAAAATGATCTAAAAATGATTAAATTTTCATGTATAGTTCAGTGGTGTAGTCGAGGGGGGACGCGGGGGGACGGCGTCCCCCCACTTTTTTATTTTATTTCAAGCGTCCCCTTACTTTTTTTTTCAAGGGGGACGCTAAGGGCGCGAGGGGACGCAGATCTTCCTGATTTATTAAATGTTTAAAATAAAAAGCACATTAATAAATTAAGAATTTTATGAAGTAAAGAATTGATTTTTTAAACTATTTGAGTTTTCTTTGAGTATTCAGAAAACAAACTGAAAGGAATTGGGGAGAAAGGGATATTTACTTGCCATTTCACCATAATTAACAGTAGTGAAACACCTGAAATACCGCGCTAACATTAGTTCCTTCAGATGCATACATTAGTTTTACTTGGAATTTTCTAATCGAAAATTTTCTAATCCTCCTCCTTTTCCTAACATAAAGAGAAAGACCACAAAAGCTCTTTGAAAAAGATCTTTATACACCGCAGTCTCCGTTTAAAAAATATCCAGATGTTTCAGTTTTGAAAGACTGGTCATGTTTTTCTCACATGGTAATTAACAACAGCATGTTTCCATTAGTCAGTAAATAAGGTATTTAAAGACGTTCGGGGTAATTGTCATATCTGTCACATACTGTTGGTTAGTAGGGGTCCTCAGATGACTGGAATGGTGTCTGCAATCGAATTCAACAAAAGGGACACCAATGCAGACTGACAACTCCTGATATATTGCAGTGCCAAGAATCCCACAAAATCATTATCCCCCTTTCTCCTATCTTCCTGTATCATTCACACTGACAATTATTTCTTGGTTTACTATTCGGGGATTACTTCTTTAGACAGAAATAAACTACAAGCATTGGATTATTTTGAATTCCAGGGAATATCTCTGAAGTATCTGTTTTTTAAATTCTAGCCATAAGTATTTTGCATCAAAATTTCAATTTTTGAAGGAAAAAATAACAATGAAACGATATAGGCAGCCAAAATTGGAAAGTTTTATAATTTCTTCGAAACGTTGGTCGTCGATGATAGTATAACAATGCCGTGATGATAGATACGAAATTATCGAGCATAATTGAAGATCAAAAGTCCGATGCAAGAGAATCGTAAGCATATTTTGAGTTTTGATCAATAATATTTTTAATTATATGCTATGTTATACCATGAATCTTTGATAAGGGTTTCATATTTTCCAAATATCAATATGTTTTTGTATAAAATTATATCTTCTGTACAATGGGATGGAAAGGAAACATGGGTGCCAGAAATGGTAGTTGAGCAGAATTGCCCCTCTTTAGATTTTCAAATTTAATTAACTAAATTTTCTTTCCCTCTCGAAAATTTCAAAAAATAACAGTTTGTTCTTCGTATAGGATTTAAAGTAATTGAACAGTAAAAGAAAGGATACCAAGAATTATTCATCAGGGAGAGGGCCTGCCCTCCTGAAGCCCCCCGTAAAAGACTATTTTTAGTTCTGTTTTTTTTTATGTTTGTGTATTTTTTTTTCTAAACCACCGATTAAAATATATCAGGTGTGCAGAAAAAAAAATAGTAATATGTTTCACTAGTTCCTTTTGTAAAAAAAAGCTGATAGAAGTTTAATTTAGGAGTTTTTAATATGCGTTTTATTTGTTATATTTCTAAAATACTTTGTTTTAAAATAAAGTATAGATTTTATTTAATAACGGCAATATTGTTTGAAAATGTCTGCAATCTCAATAAAATTTGCAGTAGCATAAACAATACAAAATTAAACTACAACATTTTAACACTTTCTAACATAGTTGAAAAGTTTATGACTTTGGTTCGTCATTCTGATTGCCCGTAAATAAACTTGGATTGCCACTCTATTTATATACATTATTATGATTTACTATTTACTACAAAGATTCTTTAATGAAAATGAAGTGTTTAGCACTTATAGTTCGTTTGCAGGTATACATAAAAAAAATATTCCGTTAAATTATGTCCTATGGAAAGAAAATTCTATATTTTGTATTTTAATGATGTTACACTACTTCAAACATAATGAAATTGATATACATCACTGAAGGGCACAACAACACGCTTAATATAGAATACGTATCGTGTAGCTTCTTTCGTTTATTTACAGGGATATAGAAATAAATTGCAGTGTATTAATCTCGGTTTACAATAATCAGTGTTGAAATCAGACACTTTCCTCGGGGGGGGGGGGGGATGTGGCTCTGAGGGTGACATTATAGAGTTCCGAGGGGGATTGCACTTTTTGACCATTCAAAACACGAAACCTCAAATCTTCCGGGGGAATGTCCCCTCCGGGTCACCTCCTGAATTCACTAATGACAGTAATTGTTTGAAAAGCGTTTTTTGAAATTTATATACGTTATTGAGGAGGGAGATAACGTCATCCACAGAAAGCATAGGGAATATATCATATCAATTTTCTTTAACAGTCTATAAGCAACATTGTAAGATGTGCTTTTTCAATCTCAACTAATTTTTATTAAATTCTGTGGAATGAATTCTACAAATTATATGCAGTGCAACCATTCAAAATATTTAAATTGTGTGGGCGGGATTTGATGAAAATGCATTTTCAAGAGTGTTATTTGTTTTTTAGCACAACTAAGTCTTACTGTGTGAATATAATATAAATAAATTCATACATAGGACTGCACAAAAGACATGGATACACAAATATTGTCGTCAATGAACGGTAAAAACCTTTTTTTTTAGTGAAAAGCGTTGTTCTATTTAATTAGACTTTTAGTTTTACTGTGTGGTATGCATAAAATACAAGGATTATATTACTGATGATTTTGCATGGTAACACTCGCAAATTCTTCACACCCGCTTTCTAATGTGAATCATATGGAAGATTTTTTTTTTTCTTGTTTGACTTTTAATATTTGTAAAAGATTTTTTTTCATTGGATAGCTGAGGACAATCTCTACAAAATCCGAATCTTTTTTTTTTTTCGATTTTGTTTGTATTTTTTTTTCCAATTTAGATAATTTTACTTTCGGAACCGGTTTCGAAAGTCGACCTATCCTCATAAAAAATGACTGCGAACAAAATCGAAAAAGTAAAAAACGGGCATTATGAAAATCGACCTTGGCTATCCAATGCAAAAAAAAAAAAAAAAAAAAAAAAAAAAAAAAAAAATCATTTAAAAATTTTGACATGCAAACGATATACCTTTTTAAAAACTTCTCCCATAGGATTACCATTAGTGAGCGAATTCAGTTCCCGTGAGTGAAGTAGTCCCTTAATGTCTTTAGGGACTACTTCAGTCTAGACAGTAATTACTGAGATAAGGCTTTTAACTTTGTTAAGTATTTTCTAAAATGTCTATTAACGCATCGCTGTTCCTTGTATGAAAAAAATAATTATAATAAAATATTTTTGATAGTATTAGAAAATATTTCATATTCTATGCATGGCGCATGATTTTTATTCTAATTAAAGTTGTATTTGGAATAAAAAATGTAAAATCGTTGTA
Organism: Maratus speciosus; assembly: GCA_963932465.1. Lineage (NCBI taxonomy): Eukaryota > Metazoa > Arthropoda > Arachnida > Araneae > Salticidae > Maratus > Maratus speciosus. The sequence continues at coordinate 138,599,987 of OZ010797.1, read as the reverse complement.
ACATAAATTACGTTTAATGAATTTCTTTTTCATTTTGAATAACTGTGTACAAAAAAATAAATTAATTATTTATGTAAACAATATGTACCATTTTCAAAAATTTGAAAGAAAATCTTATCTATAGTACGATGTTTAAAACTAAGATTGAAGTAACAGATGTTATTAGTACTAAGAGGCGCAAAACTTATTTATTTTATTAAATGGGAATGTAGTAACAGATCTTACATTTTTCTATTACAAATGCTGAATTAAATTGCACAAAATTAAAAAATAAATATTTTAATTAATCAGAACACATTTATGAAACTATTGAAATTGTTAATTACACTGAAACCGAAAAAGATGGTATAACTTTTATTTAGTAATATAGTTTATTAAAGTTGCGTCTATGCATTTGTGATTTGCACCACGGGTGGATCCATCTTTCCTTGTAGATGAGGTGGAGTCTGTGTGTCATGTGCCTCTTTTTGTAGGGAAGTGTCATATCGGTATAATATTAATTTTTATATCTTACGATTTTTCTTCGTCCACAATTCCAAACTGGCTGTTTTATGACACGTTATCAAAGTTACATTTTCTGTTTGTAAATGCATAAAATTTACCAGTTCTATTCAGACAATAATAGTTAAAATAATCGATTAGGGAAGTGCTTTATATAACGTGGGCTGGTTCAAATATGAACACATTTTAAATTTTAAACACATTTAAAAAGTGCAGCAATTTTCGAAAATTACTTTTTAGTCCCCGGTATGCTTTTTCTTTCTCCCAGCTATTAAAGTGTCTCAAAAAAATAACTTCCGTTGTATAAGCCAGACGTAAAACAAAGCAGATGTATCATTGTACGGTTAAATACTCTACTGCAATTTTTTTAACTTCTAAGCATCGCATATTTTCAATTTTTATACCGTATTGGGAAAAAAAGTACTTTTAAACGCAATTTGTTTGTAAACTGCATCTCAATTTATTTTTTAAATATTAATTCTTTTGTAGTTTTTAGCGCATTTGTTTAATCTTGGCAGCTCAAATACTCCATTTATGTTGAAAGTAAAGGAAAAATAGTTGGAAAATAGTAATTATATCTTTTTGTTGCCATTTTCCCATAACAACTTTTAAAAAATGTAATTAAAATACGTACTATTTTGAAAAACTATAGATGATTTCTGATAAAACGTCGAGCTATTATAAACCAAATTTAATTTTAAGTATCTATATTAATATTACAAACAGATGAAGGCATATGAATCATTAGATAGCTGATTTTTTTTGTCGAGTTTCTTGAATGACATCTCTTTTTTCGAGATTTGTGTATTATTCAGCGATAGTGACGTCATATGCGTACTTTATTATAGCTCATAGATTAACATACGAGATGGAACATTTATGGCGAAATCTGTAATGACAACAGTACTAGCGTTACTACGGACCGAAATTTACATATGTTGAAGAAATATGTTTAAGCTTTATGTTTTGAATATCTATTCTTTCCAAACGAAGAAGAGGCAGATGATATTGTATTTACGCTTTATTTATTTAGCTGCTTTTTTTTTTTTTTTTTTTATCGTGCTTGTATCGTTGTTACTTTTAATTTACAAAACGATAATTAGAGTAATGATATAAAAGAAAAACCCTAGAAAATTCTGTTAAGAACGGAAATGTGTAAGTTTATGAGATTAAATTGTAAAAAAATCAAATTTCAAAATCAAATTCAAAAAATCAAATCAAAAAATTCAGGCATTGTGTTAATTTATTCATATGGAATAAAATTTTACTGAGTGTAATGTCGGTACCTCTATTTATTTTTAACTTTTAGATTTATATAATTCTAAAAATTTGGCGAAAGAAATTTTTCAAAATCTGTAATTTTATTATTATTTCTTATATGTTAATATTATAAATATTATTCAATTGGTTAAACGTTATTTACATTAAAAGCAATATTTTTATTTTATCTGTAAGAAAGTGAAAATGCGTAAATTTTAAAAGATTATAACGATTGTTTAATACGTTAAACTTCATAAATTAATAAAACATCGGCTATAAAAATTTTCCTATTAAATGGGAATATTTATGAAATTTCTGGGACTTGTAGAGTGCAATATTTCGTATAGTCTTATATTACACCATTGCTTTTGATATATAGCATTCAGGATTAAATGTTTACTTTGCTTTTCGTTGCACTTAAATTGTTCACGCATCATGTTAAAAAAAAAAAAAAAAATGCGTATATCAGTACATGAACATAGAACAGATATTAGATATATAAAATAGAATATCTATTCTATATTCACGTATCGGTGTAAGATACTATTGAAAACGTAAACATGCAACATTAAAAAAAGAAAGATCTACATTTAGAATTACTCAATAATAAAATACTACAGGGATTTTACAATAATAAATCCCATTGTCACTAAAGGCGCTACGATCGCAATCGCATTACCATTACGCTCTATGGAAGTGTCCCATCGTGTATGTTAATTTATCCGGTAGATGTTGTTTAAGACTGGATAGTAAATGAAGAATTCTCTAGCTTATGCGGATTACGTCATTTTATATAAAATAAAAGCGTGTATTTTAAGTCTTAAAACTGAAATATGTTTTTTACTATCTATATTTATATACATATATATATTTTTTTTATCGGGGTGACACTAAATTCTGAAAGTGTCATTTCTTTTGTTCAGACATGAAAAAGGTTTCAATTTTTTTAATTCTACAGTAAGCCAACAAAAAAAAAGAACCTTTAATTAAATTAATTTTAATTAAATTTAAATTTTTAAATTTAATTTTTCATTTACTTTTCAATGCAGTTGAAAATGTGAAAAGCAAGAAAGTTTGCCCTATGATGTAAGACCCTAATGTTCGAAACTATGAGCGTCCCCCACTTTTTTTTCCAGGACTACACCACTGGTATAGTTTTTGCTCCAATAAAACTTTTTTAATGGGACGATTTTGTCCAACTTTAGCATTAAATATCTCTTAAAATAATTCTTTGATTTGAAAACTGTCTGCATCAACGTGTTTATCAAACATTTCTCTATAATACCACCGATTTTCATATTTTTGTTTGCAACAGTTTTTTTAATATTAACGAAGAAAGGCCATACTTAAGCATTCAAATTGGATGCCGATCTACCGGGAATTTCTACGCAGATTTTCATTGGTCCATTTCCAACTCAAAACTTTTTTTTTATACATAGAAGGAAAAAGCTGACAAAATTAGAAGTGAAAAACAATTCAGTATTATTAAAGTAATCGTGCCGTGGTCATCTATTAAAAAATGCAATTTTGAGAAAAAAAAAAACTAGTTTCAATTTTATGTTATAATTATAATAGAATGCTTATTGTATTTTTTTATTTTTTTTACTTACATATAATTGTCTATTCCATATTCTGGCCACATAAAGAAGTCTCAATTCCGTTGATAAAGCCACTAAAATAAAAACTCGATTTTCCGAAATTTATAAGTTATGATTACGTGTAAATCCTTAAAGCGGTTCTCAAAAAAAAATTTTTTAACATTCAATAATGTGAAAATTTCTGCTCATTTACAAACATAAAAATAGTGTTCGAAAGAAACTGAATTTCGGTTACCTTCCTAGTATCGACTGAAAACGAAAGCGAAATTGTTTTAAAAATAAATTCAATGTAACATAAACATACATATACGCATGTTATCTGAATAATGTTTTGCGTAGAAACGACAGTACATAATTAACAAAATAATTTGATTGAAATAAAATTAATTAAATATAAGGTGCTATAAACATAAAAAATATATCAAAAAATAATTTAAAAATAACAAATTTAATCAATATTAGTAATACCTTCTAGATTTATCTCCTTGTTAAAATATTTAGTATGTATACGGCTCTTTGGATGGGAGTGCCGTTTGGGGAGGCTAGGGAGGGGCAGTTATAGTAATATCGAATATACGGCAGTATTTTCGCCGAAACTAGGATTTTGGGCTGAAAACGAAAATGAAACCGAATATTCGGCCAAACTCCACATAAGAGAATGAGACTTGCAGGCTTGGTTATTGAAGTGATTTGTAATACAATAGATTCTGTTCTTTAAATTAATTACATCTTGAGTTAAAATTGATTGTTGTCTCATGACAACGGTTTTCTTTCTCTTCCTCCACTGTCGCGTCCGGAAATTCGGTTCAAAACGCCACATTTGGCAGCCTTTTCTGAAAGATCTTTTGTTTTTCTCAAAAAATATAAAAGACAGTTCGATTAAAAAGTTTCTGGTGGGCAATAAAAAATAATTGGTATTTTCAGCCAAGTAAAGCAGTCAGCAGTTATAATGAAATTTAATGAAAACCTTTAAAACAAAACTATCATGCAATAAAATTCAAGTAATACTACTTTTCAAAATAATACATTCAACGTAATACTTTTAAAGAATGTATTACTTTTCCAAAGAATTTTCTGCCCCCCCCCCCACCCCACCCTGCGTACACACATGAATCGCGGTAAAAAAGAACAAGATCTTTGAAAAACAGAAACAACTCCATTATTGGGCATAGCCTTTGTAAGTTTGCTGATTTGAAAGCAGGGCCGAAATTAAGGGGGGCAGAGGGGGCATGTGCACCGGGCGCCAAATGAAGATTTTGTTTCTCGATTTTTCTCACATCTGCGTTTTGCACGGTATTGTTAAAAATCATTCTGTCTGGCGTATGACAAAACATAGGAGAATCTAAAGATGATATGGCATAAGGATCCTGTATAAAGCGGAATTTTTTTCGATTCCGTTTCCGAGATTTTAATCAATCAATATTCGACAAAGCCAAGGACGGATTCAGCTCATCATTTAGAGGGGGTCATGGATTTCCTTTTTTGGGGTGGGGGGCGATCACATCCTCTTTATGAGAATTTTTTATATTGAAAGCTATTCCCAAATCCAAACTAACTACTTTTCTGATACTTTCGCGAAGTCATTTTCATTCGTAAATACAAAAAATTTGCATTAATATTCGTAAAAATATAAAATTTGCCGATTTTGTTCAGATACCAGGAAATTAGAGTTTCCCATTTTTTTATAAAGGCAAAGATTCATTCAGAAAATGTTGTCAAAGATAGCACTTTTAGCCAAGTTTTACGAGTTGAAGCCACAGAAATGTCGTCGCAAGGGAACAATTGGCTGTCACTTCCGGAATTTCAGTTTAAAAAGTCTAACAATTGTCAACGATTAAATATGGCAAAAATTTGTGTTAAATTTTAGAGGTAACTAAACCGTACACATTGACAGCTATGGGATTCTATTAGTGTCATAAAAATTGCAGGTGAAGCCTCTCCTTTCTGCTCAAAGTATTAAATAGTTTTTTCAATCGAACTTATACCTTTGGAATGGATTATTTTCTTCTGATGGACTGGTGCCATCCATTATTATGAAACAACCGTTATAAATGAAGTGTTACGTGAAGATGAAAGAGCTGTCGTAAAAAGTTAGAACTCTGATTTTCTGGTCAGAAAAGGGGGAAAAATGGTCATAATTTTTTCTTTTCTGGTCAGGATGAAAAAAAAATGGTCATAATTTTGTTTCTGATCAGAATGGGAAAAAAATGGCCATAATTAAAAAAAAAAAAAAATCTATGATATCTTTTGAATGTTGAAAAAATAAGAAATAAAACATATTTTTAAAATAATTCACGTAAAATAGACGTCACTCTTGAACTAAACAAAAATAACGTTCCTGAAATTTTATACACCATAATTAGTATTTGTATTCTAGAGATTGTATTATATAAAATATTATTGAATTGTATTAAATAATGTTTTGCACTTTTGAGTTTTGACCCAACGAAATTGTTTTTGTTTGTTTTATTTTAATATTTTATTTTCCATTTGGAGATAATTGTATGGAGATTGTTATTCAAATATTCGGGGTAAAGTTTGAATTAACTCATTAGATAAGGTGAGCGAAATTCGAAAATAGAGATAGCTTTCTTAGAAAAATGTGGTGGAAAAAAATACCTCTAAATTGGCAACACTGGTCTAACATCAGATATTTTTTAAGTGCAATGTCTTGCGGGGAACTATTTTTGTGCATATTACATTTCTATAGTGTAAAATACTAATTTGGGTGACATAATTATTTTAGGAATAAAGTTTTTGCTATAGCAATATACTTGTATATATTTTTAAAGTGATTTTTTATACATAATTTATATAGTATGTGCGTGTGTATGTGTATGTATATATATATAAGCATTTGCGCCCTTTTGCAAGGCAATCGGCGCCCTTTTTATCCATTTTGCCACCGCCCTCTCAGTTATGCCAGTACGACCCTGCATGAACATAATTTTATAGTCATTGAATTCCTCGCAGTAATCTAAAATCTTACCAATCCACCAATTAACACCATATACACATGCAACATATTGTTCACTTTTAAATGTTTGTGGTTTGTCGGTTTCACTAAATCTCACAGTAGCAATAAAATTTGTTGAGGAGCCTGATACCCTGGAAACCAGTATTTGGCCCTTTATTTATTGGCACAAAGCTGTGATTAACCCTTGTTCCTACGATTGTATCTGCCTTTGCATACCTATCTGCTAACTGATTATTGGCAATTTCAATTTCAGATTTTGTTATAAAAAACTTTCAATTCCTTTAACATATTCTTTTGCAAATGTATACAGATCAAATGCATTTAAGATACCATCTTTGAATGGACGCTGAAGAATTGCTTTGGTGGCCATGCGTTTTATGGTGCCGCCTATTCCATCACAAGCTCCTTTTCCGTGGCAAGAGGCAAAAAAAATGCCATTCAGCTTTTACACCATGGTCTTCATCATGATGGCAGAGATTAATAAAATTTTTATAATTTTTGTATTGGGCTGATGATCCATCACTAAAATATTTTATGTATTTAATCTCTGGAATTTGTGAAATTAAATAATTGACAATTACTTTTTGAAAAGCCCAAAATGTAGTAGTGTCATGAACTAAATGCTCGCTTATTGCACACATAGGAATAGATTTCACAGTATCAATGATGCTGTCCCTTATATAAGCAAGAAAGGGGTGAACTGTAACCTGTTCTTTTTGCCAATGGATATTTTGAATAGCATCTTGCACAATGCAAGTATAGTTTTCAGAAAAATCAGCTGAAATAATAGGAGTTTCTGTATTCAATTCATCCTTTTTTTTCTTGAAATATAAACTTTGTGATTTTGCAAAAAAGTGGTGCGAACATAAAGCAAGGAGTTTTGTAATTAAATCATCAACAAATTCATCAACAGGCATAATCACTTTTTTTAATTCTGCTCCATCAGTCTTTACCCACTGTTTATAAATAATATCATTACTCATTTCCAATTCATCTAAACCCATTAAATCTTTCTTTAAAATTTCAGGAGATGGACATTTATCACACCTGTGCAACATGCATTCTTCAGATTCAATGCAACAAACAAGTTTTTTTAGCAGTGATATGTAGTCATTGATATGAATAGCATGAAGCATAAGTTTAATATTTTGATGGTATACACACACAGACAGAATGAATACCTTTGCTTCCAGCAGTAACACATTCTCTTGGACGTAGTGAGCAAAACTTAGACAATCCAATTTTTAAGTCATGTTGTTCTTTAAATGCAATATATAAGTCCTTTAAATTGTGCAAAATCAATCTCTTTTGTTTTAATATTCTGCCGCTTTCAGTTGGAACAGATATGAAATCTTTTTTTCCAGGACACATGCGGCTGTTATTATCATCATAATAAAAATTAATAACTTTTTCTATAACGTCTGGACTCAGTTTAACACTTTTTCTTCCACCAGGCATCGATAACATCCCTTCTGTTGTTTTAAACTTCCTTGCCTTTTTTACAAGATACTGTGTAGTATTAAAATAAGTCATTGTTTGCTGTATTGTCCATGAATCTGGAACTAGTGTTAGAATTTGAACTTTTTCTTTAAAACATGCGTTTGTAAACTTCTCCAATAATTTATCCATCATAGATGTGCAGTCAGGACAAGTTTTGTCTTTACTATTTTTAGGCTTATTTATGGTTTCAACACCTAATACTGTAGCTGCTTTAGTTGCAACACACTTAGTTATTTTTGAAACTTTCTTTTGCATGTAATTAAGTTTTCTCTTTGAGGTACGCCTACTTACCTTTATTGGCGATAACTCTAACAATTCCCAACTTTTGTTTAATTGTTCTATTACTACTGTGGGTTCATTAAAATTTGAATTACAGGGGCTTTCTGTTCCTGAGGTGGTTATCCTGTCAACAATAGACATTTTTTTCATATTTACTGATGAATAACAGGAAACACACAATTTTTTTCCTGGAATGAGGATATCTGGATTTGCTTTAGACATATCTAATGATATTGTTTTTAGTGATTTTGCTCTGATGCTATTTGGATGTTTATTAAATGGATTAGAACACTGTCTCTGTCTTAAAATATACCATTTTAGATATTTATCCTTGTGAACCTTGCATATACTATTTCCATGGACAAAGCATTTTTCATCTGGGATTACATAATGCAATCTTTTTTTTAATAACTGCAAATCACGTGAAGACAATTGAAGAACAGGAATCAGATCAGTACTCAATGAAACACCAAGTTTCTTGCATACAAAACACTCCATGTCCACTGTAGAATCTTAAGCACAAAATAACTATTCTATGCCAGTGCATACTACATTGAAAACATCAACAGAAATGATATTTAAAAGGCAGGGGTGATTGTGTTCCGGGTTTTTCGGTCGATCCTTCCGGGTTTATGAGATCGTTACGTTTAGTGGAAAATTCGGACATAAAAAATATCGCGAATTTCGACAAATGGTCGCCGAAAAAATCAATTCCTCAATCGTCCGCTGAAAAAAATCGACAATTTCGTCAAAGGATCGCGAAAAAGCGCGAATTTTGCAAAGGATCGCGAAAAAACTAAGATTTTCGTCAAAACATCGCAGAAAAAACGCGATTTTCGTCAGAAGATCGCGGGAAAACGGATGTATCGTCAAAGGAACGCTTGAAAATGGATATCGTCAAAAGATCGCTGGAAAAACGCAAATTTCGTTAAAAGATCATGCAAAAAACATGAATTTCTTTAAAGAATCGCGGAAAAAACGCGAATTTCGTCAAAAGACCACAGAAAAAAACACATAATTAGAACCGGGAAGGATTTTCCCCATCCCGGAGTCGCGGGGAAAATGCGATTTTCGTCAAAAGATTGCGGGGGAAAAACGCGATTTTCGTCAAAGGATCGCAGGAAAAATGGAAATATTGCCAAAGGATCGCGGAAAACACGAATTTCTTTAAAAAATCGCGAAAAAAACCCCACAAATTTCACCAAACGATTGCGGAAAAACGCGAATTTCTTCTAATAATCTCGAAATAAAACAAATTTCCTCTAATGGTTGCGAAATAAACACAAATTTCGTCAAAGGATCGCAAAAAAGTGCAAAATTAGCAAAGGATAGCGAAAAGATAAGATTTTCGTCAAAAGTTCGCGAGAAAAAAGGAAATGTTGCCAAAGGATCGCGGGACAAGCACAAATTTCATTAAAGGATCACGAAAAAAACTTTCTTCAAAGAATCGCGGAAAAAAACGCGAATTTCTTCAAAAGATCGCGGGAAAAAACGCAATTTTCGTCAAAGAATCGCTAGAAAAGCGGAAATATCGTCAAAGGATCGCAGAAAAAATGCAAATTTTGTTAAAGGATCACGAGAAAAAAATATGAATTTCTTTAAAAAAATCATGGAAAAAACTCAAATTTCGCCGAAAAATCGCGAATTTCGTGAAAGGATCGCAGAAAAAACACAGAACCAGGAGTGAATCTCTCCCCACCCTCTCTGCAGTAACCTTTTAGAAAAGTTGCGGTGAATTTCAGATACATTTTTTTTTTTTTTTTTTTTACTTAGAATCACCCCTGGTATTGTTATCCATCTCAATCTCAGTACAAAAATGTCCAGAATTGCATATCTGTAATGCGTAATACCCAAGAAGAAAGCAGGAAAAAGAAATTTACCATTTACCTTGTGTAAGAGTAAAGCTAAAAAAAACAAAAAAAAAAACTTTTTATTTATTTTTTCTAATACTTAGTCACTTAGAAGTAAAATTGGATTGGTTTTGACATTTTTTTACTGTTTTCAAATAACTAGGTATGACTTGCATTAAATCTACTAAGAGATCCCACTCTTAACACATAATTTGTACTTGTTTCATTACTTAGAATAAATTCATTCACTGAGTATAGAATTCGAACTTTGCATATTAAACAAGATAAATTGCACTCTCCATTTGATGAAGTCATTTAGCTTTCAGTGAAATTAACACCCCGACTGTCTTGGAAAAGGGCAAAATTGTAATGTTGTTTTCTCTAAATTTTGTTTTAAATGCAGGCATGAGATTCTTCCGCGGATCCGCGGTTTTCAGCTTTTTTGTCATTTTTGAATTTCCGGTAGTTTTTTTTTCGATTTTTTTCAAATTTTCGCTTTTTTTCGATTTTTAATTTCTCATTTTTCAAGAATTTATTTCGTGCAGACATCCGTTTTTTATTCGTTTAAATAAAAAAAGAATCAAAAAATTATTTTAATCCGCATCAAAATATGCCTATATTTCAACACCAACTACGAGTCGAGAAGTCATTTATCGTGCGCGGTTCGGATGAAATTTCCTATTTCATCGCGATCCCTGAACCATGGATGATTCTGTTCCGAAAAGTCAGAAGAATTACGGCAGTCATTTCCGAAAATTAAAAAAAAAATCGTTCATAAATCTGAAAATTCGGACATAAAATGTATCGCGAATTTCGACAAATGATCTGGAAAAAAACGGCAATTTTCGGCAGCCGATCACGGGGGAAAAAACGGCAAAAAGATCTCTAAAAGAACGTCAATTTCCGTCAAAAGATCACGAAAAAACGGCAATTTCCGTCAAAAGATCACGAAAAAACGGCAATTTTCGTCAAAAGATCACGAAAAAAACGACAGTTTTTGTCAAAAGATTTCTTTAAAACGGCAATTTTCGTCAAAAGATCACGAAAAAAAACGAGTTTTTGTCAAAAGATCTCTTTAAAACGGCAATTTCCGTCAAAAGATCGCGAAAAAACGGCAATTTTCGTCAAAAGATCACGGAAAAAACGACAATTTTCGTCAAAAGATCACGAAAAAACGGCAGTTTTTGTCTAAAGATCGCTATAAAACGACAATTTCCGTCAAAAAATCGCGAAAAAACGGCAATTTCCATCAAAAGATCGCGAAAAAGGCAATTTTCGTTAAAAGATCTCGAAAAAAGCTGTAAATTTCGCCAATAGATCGCGAAAAAAGGGCAAATTTCGTCTAAAGATCCCCCCCCCCCCTTCCAAAAAAAATGCAAATTTCACATTAATGTTCTGTATCTTGGTAAAATAAACTTTTCATTAGAGTAAGTAAATAATTTCTGCCTAATTCGCGTTAATAATTTCTTTTTAATTTACACAAAGCTAAATTGTATGTAAATTATATATATTAGGAATTTGTTGCGCTTGAAATTCATAACTATTATTGTTCAAACGTTCGCGCAGTTTTCAGCTTTTTTGCGTTTTGGTCAATCTCATCCCTGTAAATGCTAAATAAAAATGAATCTTTGAACATTTTATAAAAAAGCTTAATAACGAATATGAATGCAATCCTTGGAAGTATTAATAATTGTTCAATGTATTAAAAATGCATTAAATAAATAGAATTATATTACTTTAAATATTGCTTGTATTGCAGTGAAACCTGGAGCTTAGTGACCGTATTAACACGGGCTTGTCAGTGAGGGGGTTAACATAAGTTTACCAAATTATGTTTTTCTGCAATTGTATATTTCAAACAATAGCAGAAATAGGTCATTTGATTGTCATGCTGTTGCAGCATCGGTTGTTATGTAAATTGATATTAGTATTTTTTGCATCAATAATTTTCAGGGTTTTTCACTTTGTATCGATTAATTTTCAGGGTTTTTCACTCTGAGTCACAATCACCCCTGAAAAGGGATAGCCAAATTTTTTTGTACATTATGATGTAATATTTCATCATACTTTAATTACAACCAATTAGAAAACAGATGACGATACAGCAACAATCTTTTCTCAAAATTGCATCCGCATACAACATGATGCAATAATTCATAAATTATGTCAAATATTTTTTTTATTTAAAATTTTATATATAATGCAGTTTATAATAAGCTTACCCACAAAAGGTTTCAAAAATTTTCAACAAAAGATTTGTTGGATACATTATGATAAAATTGCATAAACATATAACATGATGCAATATTACATCAGGATAGAAGATGATGCATTATTACATCATGTTTTGAATTCAAATAATAAGGAAAATAGATTATGCAAGATTAGCATTCATTTCATGAATTCTGTCATTCTTAGTATGTAAATTTATTGAAATAGAAAATACATAAACAGACATATTTATATCTGAATATTTAATGCAACTTGAATGATGTAAATACATGCATACAGCAGAATTTTTCTATAAAGTTACATACAAATGTAAAACTTTTTAAGTGAGCAATTTTTAAAGTAAGAAATAGAAATTTAGGTATAAAAATTGAATTTCTTGCATGGAAAACGTTTTGAATAGATTCCACATATACACATGCAGTAAAATCTCATTTATATATATTGCATTTAAAGGTTTTTCACAATTATACATTATATTCTTTATTTATTTTCTTATTTTCTTCAGTGTTAAATTTTTTTTTCAATTATACATTTTTAACAATGACTTCTTTTTTTTGGGGGGGGGGGGGGAGCAATTGGAGGGTGGTCCTACAAAAAACTCATGAGATTATATTTCATTATAGTTTTACATTAATTCAGGGATTAAAAAATATTTAGTTTTGGCCATTATTTCTTAAATCAGGGATATTTACATGTTTTAAGGTAGTCACTGCTTAGTAAGTGACATCCTATGTGTAAAAAGCTATTTTTTTTAAACGAAAAATTTTACCTCTCCAATTTTTTTTCTATTTAAAGTACACATATGGAGCAATGTTTTTAGCAAGTTTGAAAAAAAAATTATGATGGGTCATTTTTTTTTATGTCTCATTACAGTAAGTCATTTTTTTAGGGTGATATTTTCAGTTTGAATGTAATAAACAGTATTAAAATAAAAAATTACTATTGTTTTAATATCATTTATGCATTCTTTATACAAATAGCTTTAAATTGGTACCAGAAATATAAAATTTGAGTCATTAGTTGTCAAGTTATGGACATTTATAGACATAGGGATAGCATCCAAGATGGCCGCCATTTGGTAAAAATGATGAATTTTCAAAAGGCTGTATCTCAGTCAATATTGCACAAATTATCTTAAAATTTTAGATTTGATGGTTTCACTACTACATCTGTCTGTAATAAAAATTTTAAAAAAATCTGTGACAATGGTGCAACAACTTTTCTTTAAATTGGTTGATTTCACATGGAATGACCCACTTATAAAAAAAAACTAACTACAGGATTCAGTATCAAGATCAAGTATAAAAAAATTCAGGTATTTTTAAAACAAAATTTTAAATACAAAAAAGTATTTTTAACTGAAAAAAATTAACATAAAGTATAAAATGTCTTATTTCACATTTCCTAACATGTTGTATAGTTTAAACTCAACTGAAGCAAAACTTTAGAAAAGATTATTTTCTAATATAACTACTTATTTAAATTAGTCAGTTTATCTTTCAATGGTTGTTCTGAATTATGTCCCACATAATTATTAGTTCAACATTTAAAAATAAAAGCTTCAAATCCAAAGCTTGAAAAATATATTTGTTTTCTTTTTTGGCTAAAAAAGTCATATCCAGAAGAGACAAAAGTTCTTTATCAGATTGACACAGTCAATAACAGTTGAAAATTCATTTCATTTACACTGAAATATTACAAAATACAACATACGACTGAAAATATCAAAATATCTAGTGCACATTCATATTTTGAAAATAAATATCAAATGCAGAAAATATGAAACATCTTGATATTAAAAATAAATATCAAGTATATGAAAATATCAAAAATCTTGATATTTTGAAAATAAATGTTGGTTATATACTATAATATATATCACTGATATTATTTTCTTCTTTTCCTAAAAAAGTCATTGCCAGAGGCAAAAGTTCATTATCTACAGAATGACGCAGTCAATAACAGGTAGAAATTTCATTGACACTTGCTTTGAATGTAGAAAACATAAAAATTATCTTGCTCAGTGATATTTTGAAAATAAATATCAAATATACAAAATATCAAACATCTTGATATTTTGAAAATAAATATCAAGAATTTGAAAATATCGAAAATATCAAAAATCTTGATATTTTAAAAATAAATATCGGATATATATCATGATATATATCCATCGATATATATCAACGAACCCTGCTATGAATGTGCTTCAGCAAATAAAAAGAGCATTCCTTCAAATTCGGAGCATGAAACAAAAACTAGAAAGGAATACCAAGGCTGAATACTGAATATCAACCAAATATTCGTTGCATGCCTAAAATTTAGAAAATTTACAATAGTTATCTTAATCAGTTTAAATAGATTTCTTTTCCTGAACAATTACTTGTATGTTGTAATTCAATTATTTAACTTTTCACATCTATTTTTAACTGTCCCAAGCAGTGCCTGATTTATGGCAGGGCATTCAGGGCACGGACCCAGGGCCCTGGATTTTCAGGGGCCCCCAAATGCTGCTGTAAATTTGTTAGTTATTGTCCAAAATCTGTTGTAAATTTACATTTCATTCTAGATTTTATTGTGTTTGTATTGTATTTTTATAAAATCGTATATTTTGTCTGAAAATCCTTATTTAATTACTTTATTATAGTAAATATTTTCTTTTATCTTTATCAATTAAAAAATATATTGTATTTTCAATTCTTAGTTAATCCTGTTCCTTTTCTCGTCAGCTTATTTGGTGGTTGGTGGGCGAAGCTCGTAGGTGGCAGAGCCCCCTAATATTTTAAATAATTGTAGCTTGGTATTGCGGAAAATTTATTTTTAGTTGTTGCATACTTTATCATTCCAGACATATGGACGTGCATAGGAGAAGATAATCAGCACCATACAATTTATTATAAAACGTCTACTCATTAAAATTTCTTAGTTACGAAATAATTATTTAAAAGTAATTTAATGATTATCAAATAACTATTTTAATGAATATTTTAAAATAATTATTAAAATCAATGGTGGTTATCTTAGTAATTGCGTTTTCAATGCACACACACAGATATATATATATATATATATATATTACTCAACCCCCCCCCCCCTCCTGCCCTCGGTGCAAGGGAGCCCCATATGCATCTGTGCCTGGGGCCCCCAAATTTGTAAATCGGTCCTTGGTCCCAAGGTGCACAAGGGACAAAACACAAGTTTAATAAATATATTTTTTTAATTTTTGTATAATGGATATAAGATCAAAAGCTATTTAATAATGTAGGCAAAGGTTAAAAAGAATGAATACCAGGTAAAATTTTGACAATTGATCAATATAAAAAATGGAAAAAAGGAAGAAAAAAAGTGTCACAAGGTGAGCCAGTCTTCCCTAGTAAAAGGAACATATTTTAGCCCATTACAGTAAGTAATGTCCTCTTTTAAAAAACTTTATTCGCAATTCGTACAACATTTTTTTAACGTTTTGCAAATCTCATTATATAATTTTAAGATATTTTCAAGTTTTACAGCAATTTTTTGACATTTGTAAAAAAAAAAAAAAAAAAATTAAGTTTTTAGCCCAATATCGTAAATTTTGTCCTCCACAATTTTTTGAAATTTTTCGCATTTCATAGCAGTTTTATGTCATTTGTGACAGAATTCTGGTTACAATACTTTCGCGCACTGCACTGTAGTAAATTTCGTCCTCTTCGATTTTAGAATTTTTACCCGTTTTTTCCTTTCATACTTTGTGACGTTTCTTACACATTAGTAAAAGAAATCTGATTTTAATTTTTATCCCAATAAAGTAAATGGTCTCTTTAAAAAAAAATTTATTTGGAATTCGTAAGACACTTTTTAAATGTTTCACAAATATTTTAATGTGATTTTTAAATATTTTTTGCATTTCTTGGTGATTTTTTGGCATAAAAGAATTCAGTTTCAAACTTTTAGTGTCATACAGTACTAAATTTTGCCTGTGATTTTTGAAGCTCTACATCATTTCTTATGTGATTTTTTAGTGGAGTTTTTTTCTGTTTCGATATGAGTTTCATAAAAGAAAAAAAAGCTGATTAAGGAAATGTCTAGATTTTAAAAGTGACTGAAGAAAAGCACTGTCATTATTTATCCCTTTTTATTTACATTTTGATCATTATTTAGCCACAAACACAATATCTTCTTGTTAAAATATTTTGAACAAAAGTTAGCTAGGCATATCTTGTGTCCCAAGGTGTAGAGGAAAAGGTCCAAATACTGGCTAAAACTTTTGTTTTCAATCTAGATCATACAATTTTCAAAATTAATAAAATAAAAAATGACAGCAGGGCACCCTGACATATACACCTGTTTAGAGAAAAAAAAAATCAGTTTAAAAGGCGTTTTCTGTTTATAAAAAGCAAAATTCCGAAAGTCTTCAAATTTTGAGTTTTTAAGATGGGGTCTAAATACCGGCTACCTAAGTTTTTTTTCCAAAAGATCATGCAAATAGAGATAATGATAATTATTAAGCAATAAGAATATTATTCTAATAAAATGTATTGATTAATAACATTACTTATGCAGAGAAAAAATACGCAATTTTTAATAAATATGTATTTTTGTCAAATTTCTAAAATTCTTTAGCACTATCTGTCACAGTCCTCTTCCCATTATGTTTCTAATTTTGTTTTTTAAAGTGATGTAAAACAAACAAAAAACTTGCTGATTGAAATGAGAAATATTTTATCTGAAAAAATCAAAAACACAATAGCACTCTCTGCGTCAGAATAGTCCCCATCAGCCCACATATCGCATTCTTAACATTGAACCTGGAATCCCCTACCCTATTCTTGTCCACAGACGAAGCACCCATGCAGAAGACAGAAATTTATCATATTCCTCTATTGGATTTTTTACTTTTTTAAACCTCTTGCTGTGTAATTGTTTTATCAAAATAACTTCAAAAGTTGTGTATTTAAGCCCTTCGCGACGAGCGTCTTTTAAGAATTTTTATTCTTTTGTCACCGGTTTTTCAAAGCAAAAATTTTTGTCTAATTTAACCGGGAAAATGCTCCGATTAAATAAGGCAAAATTTACAATAAAAAAATAACTGGTGGGAATAATCAAGCAGGGTTAATTAGACGGATGCATCCCTGAGGAAACCTCGGGTTGCGCAAATTTTGCTACTTTTACGTTGCCCGAGGAAATCTCGGGTTGCGCAGCGAGAGGGTTAAAATTAAATTTCTGCCTCTTTTGCTTGGTTTACTCCGCCATTTTTTTTCTTTCTCTTCATATTTATTACAGGCAATTTTCTAGTGTCCAAGAGCGCTTTTTCGGAAACTGATCCGGTAACCAGTGTCGGTCCTGAAGAATTACAGCCATGATTGCTTTTTTCATATTGCGAAATGGGACTGGAACTATTTCTGAACCATTTAAATTAATTTATTAATTATGGAACTATTTAAATCAGGGTTGGCACGGTTTAAACCAAGTGGTTTTAACCATGGTTTAAACAATTTGTTTTTTTTTTTTTGTCAAAAAAAACCATTTGGTTTTTTTAGAAAAAATCTAATATAATATTTTCTCTTTTTTGTAATTTAATTGTTTTAAATTATTGATAGAAGTAATTTCTACTTTTAACACTTCATCTCAACAGTCAACATGAGACATAATGAGCCTAGGTCATGTTTCTATGCATGTAGAATGAAAATCAGCGTGTGCTGATGAACATATCTGGTACCCTAAAGATTTTTCTTAAAACATGTGAAATTAAAAAAGATAAAATAGATGAATAATATTCAATATTTAGCATAAAATATTTTCATTTAAAAAATGCAGATTATTTACAGCAGTTAATAACAAAATACGATGATCTTTAAGATTTTGTTAAGTTGTAAAAGAAAATTTTCTGGATTGGGAAAGATTATCCTTAAAAAATTTAAAAGAGTAACTTAAGATATCAAATTGAATAACACAGCTTGCAAAAATTGAGTGCTAGTTATAGCATTTCAATAATACCAATCAATCTTTTCTGTTAGTTGCTGAATCTAATGGCCAATCTAAGCTGTGATGAGGCTGAATCTAATGGCCAAAAATGTTTACTTGGACACTTGGAGTTATCATTCGGAAAACAAAATAACCAGAAGTATTTGGATATTAAAAAAAATAATGATAATAACAACCATAGAATAATATATTATATTCATGAAACTGCATCAAATGTTTATTGATTGGTTATTATATTATTAATCAAAGGATTCTTCATTCAATTTTAAAGGGTATCAACATTTCACTGTGTAGATCAGTTTACTTTGAACATAAGACATAGCTGTTACTAATAATGTTTAAATTAGAAATGATTTCAATTTTCTAGTATATAATTGACTGTAATTATTTAATTTAAATATTTTTAAAAGTTATATTACTTATATAATATCCAAAAATGTTTATTTTATCAACAGATATGCATCTGTATGCAATAGGTAATTATATTTAAAAAAAACCCGGTTTAAACCAAAAAAAAACCTGGTTGAAACCAAAAAAAACGTTTTTTTTTTGTTTTTTACAAAAAAACCGTTTTTTTTCCAACTCTGATTTAAATTAATTTATTCCCCTCCCCTTCAAGCAGAGCAACCGAGAGAGGTCCAAATACCGGCTAGCCGGTATTTAGACCACTCTAGGTAGCCGGTATTCGGGCCACTGCTATGTTTAAGTTAAAAACGGTATTACTCATTCATATAATAAAATACCAATAATGTGCACGTGGCAATTGAGAGCTAAATATCTCTAGAAAATAACTTAATCAACAATTCAAGCCAATATACGATCAGTATATTTAAAAAAAATGACAAACACATATCTGAAAAACTTTTGATGTACCAGATTACGTAGATTCGATGCTTTTGCATTTACTATTTGTAAATGACACAGACTTCAGCGACGTACTTTTCGTAACTTTCTTCTATCAATTAAAGTTACAAACTCTGCCTATCACCGCTAGGCTGCACTGCGCTCAGTTCTCAGAACATCTAGTAGCCAGTATTTGGACCCTAGCTGGTATTTGGACCTTCTCCTCTACCATATATCTGTTATGAAATTTTAGAATATCATGTTGTTAGGCTTAGCACTAGAACTATTATTATACATCAGTTTTATAGGAAAAACTTTAAATTCTCATCAAACTCTTTTTTTTTTTAATAAGTATCAGCAGTTTTATGCCTGTATATGATATGCTTCTTTCAATGGCAGTGATTTTTTTCTTCAAGTATTAATTAAACCAGTGTTTAAATTTTTTGTAAGTGCCTAATAAAAAAGTGGACATTAACCCTTCACTGCACGATTTTTTCTATTTTTATGAATTTTTTTTTTTTTTTTGAAATCTATATATCGATCTAATAATGTTAAAAATAGTAAAAAAAAAATTAAATTTCAAATTATCAGCTAAAATTTGATATTTTATGGCGTGTACCCTATGTACACAATTAGGGTTTTAAAATATTGTATTGCTATATTTTATAATTAAATTAGCTTAAATTAATTAGTTTTATCTGCTTAACACTCTGCTTTTTTTAATATTAATATTTTTAAGTATTCACTAAAAATAATGAAAGTAAATTTTGCGTTAGGTTGAATCCATATCAACTCAGGCAGGGGGTTACCTTCATAGTCTCAGAAGTTTTTGAATTGAACATATGTTAAAATTTAAGCAAAAGTAAGATACCTGTATATTTTTGTTTTGTCCAAAAAAATTTCTGCCGAGATACAGGCCGCCAAAGATGGCATCCCAGGCACCATTTCCCATTCGCAATTTTCGTTAAAAATTTTAAAGTGCTCTATCTCTTGAACAGTGCAAGATTTTTTGTTGCGTTTTTTTTTTATTTTAAAGATAATATTCTTCTGTTTAAAATGATATACCCAATTTTGAAATATGTATTCAACTTTTCTTGTAGCAGCCTTTTGAAAAAAAAAATGTTTTTCAAAAAAAATTTTTTTTTCAAAAATGCCAATCTCAAAAATTTAGATTTTTTTGCTGTTGATCAATATCATTGGGAACTACCTTCACTGTAAAGGAGAACTTCCACTTTTGAGTTTAATAAGTTTTAAAAACATTTAAAAAATTCAGAGAATTTTACAGGAACTGTATATATACAGTTCCAGTAAAAGTCACTGAATTTTTGCTTATTTGTATCATTTTGTAAGGGTAACCCTACGATATATCCTAAACAAGTTGGAAATTGCAATATCAAATGTGGCAAATGAGGTGCGTTCGTACAATAACTAGTTTTATAAATATTCAGATCTTGGTGCAATAAGTGTTACACTCTTGGGCAAAAAGGCATGAATACAAAATTTATTTTGACTTCTATATATTAAATTCAGTAATACGGAAGTAACATGAATCCATCTTAAAAAGGACTTAATCACCATGGCAACCTAGAATCATTACCTATCATGTTATATCATTGAATCAATTATGTATCACAGGACTTTTAAATAGAATGGAAAAAACTTTTATTAATATCTTTTTAAGTTTCTATTCGATTTTCATAACATTTGAAGCGATACATATTTTATTTTCACTACAGAACATTGCATAGTAAAATAATCTCAATAACATATATCAATTACACAGCAATACAACCATATTAATGCAAGTTAGAGTTGAGACAGATGGGCAGACAAATCGAATCCATAAAGACTTTTTCAACTATGTTAAAAAGTGTTAAAAATACATAAATAGGTTGGAATTTGACTTTTAAAAATTCATATCAATAGACGAAAGCATACTTTCATACAACCCTGTATTTTACATACTCTCTTTATCTTTATATACATGCCACTATTTAGCTAATATTTAATTAAGACTAAAACACGCTTAAAACTAGTGAAATCACACTTCCAGAGTTTATCATCCATAGTCGGCCATATATCTAATTCTTTGTGCAGACCTGTATATCATTTTATCTATATTCTACAATTATATCTTAGTATACTAAATGAAGTTTAGTATAAAAATGCATAACTCATTTAAAAATCACCTTTAAATCACTTTTGTTCATACTCAGTAACTCTTACGATTTCTTTTGTGCACCCCTGTATATGATCTATAGCATTTATACACACAATGCAATTAATATGGAAAAATTTAGTTAAAAACTCATATCACAACTAAAAATGCACTTCCAGCAATCATCGTTAATATACATTATTTTGTATACAGTAAAGTATTTGAAATCTTTTGTGTGACCCTGTAAATACTATGCACTTTCTATTACACAGGAAGTAACTTGTAAACTACAGCAACATATATAATTTTATTATATGTGAAAGAGTTTAGCATAATTAAAATACGCCACAAACAATATTCCCCTTATACCATTATCTAATGGAATTCTTTTGTGAGGATCTGTAAATGAATAATTAATATTCTTTGCACCACATATTTTACAGAATGTATATTTTAATACACTTCATTTTAGTACATAGTTAAGATATTTTTTTTCCATGTTTTGTTTTATGCTTCCATTCATCGAACTTTTTAAACACGCCTTGTATAACTTGTCAAAATCAAAAGTGGAAGTTCTCCTTTACAGGGAAGGTAGTACTCAATGGTATTAATCAACAGCAAAAAAATCTAAATTTTTGAGATTGGCATTTTTGAAAAAAAAAATTTTTCAAAAGGCTGCCACAAGAAAAGTTGAATACATATTTCAAAATTGGCTATATCATTTTAAACAGAAGAATATTATCTTTAAAATAAAATAAAAAAAAAAAACGCAACAAAAATCTTGCCCCGTTCAAGAGATAGAGCACTTTAAAATTTTTATCGAAAATTGCGAATGGGAAATGGTGCCCAGGATGCCATCTTTGGCGGCCTGTGTCTCGGGCCAGGAATTTTTTTGGGCAAAACAGAAATATACAGTTATCTTATTTTTTCGTGAATTTCAGCATATGTTCAATTCAAAAACTTCTGAGACTATGAAGGTAAGATTTTTTCTTTGGCTGCCTGAATTGACATGGATTACACCGTTAATAGCTTGATCGATTTTTTTTTTTTTTTTTTTTTTTGCTTCCGAAGAACAAATTCTAATTTTTTGTTAAATGCAGCCATCTGACATGGACAAAATAAGTGTTATACTATTCTTTGGACTGTTCTTTGATCAGGGATAGAGATCATATTGGCCAAATTCATGGCACATAATGAGAATTACTGTGATTTTAGATATGTGCCAGATGTGGCATATACAGCAGTGAAGGGTTAAAGAACTGGAGGGTTTTTTTTTATCAACTTGTTTATATATGTCTCTCTATATATTTTTTATCAATCTATTTATTTTTCAGAATCTATTATGGTCTTTATTATGGCTAAAATGAAACATCATTTAAAGAAATTGAACACCTTTAGCTGAGGTTATTCAACCACTGTTTTTGTGTCATCATTCATGCAATGCTAATTGTACTTTATTGTAAGTATGCAAGTGTTCTAGTAACTTATATGAATACAATAAATTGTCATTAATCTATACTAATTAGGGCTGTAAGCTGTCCAGATTTTTAAAAATAACTGAAATGATGAAAGCCAAAAGCAAAGCTGAGAAATTTTATAAGTTAACCAGTATAGTAGACTCCTTCAAATCCATACAGTTTAGGACCAGAGGTTGTGTAGATTTTAGAATTTTGTGGATTTCTGGTCATTGCTTTGTTTACATTTTTTAAACAGTAATTAGAACGTAATAATGCAGACAAAATTATAGTGAATGCTTGCAATTATAGTAAAATATTAAAATAATTAAGTAAAATAATAAAAATGAAGATAATTTAAAAAATGATTAAGTTATTAAAAGTAAAGGTCAAGTAAATAATTAATAAGGTATGATTAAATATGCATAAGAAAATGAGATACATGTTTCTTGAATTATTCAATGACACTTTCCTCATAAAGATACCCTATTAATTCACATAAAAATCATAAAGTAAGAAAGTTTTACTTCAGGTTTAGCCAGTTTTAATAACCAAAAAAGCTTCATTAATACATAATTATATTTGGTAAAAAGATTGTGATTACCCGTGATATCAGTAATACCTTGATTTTTTTCAGAAATAAATTTATACCTCCTTTGTGAAAAATCATGAGTTCAGTCATATTATTGAGAATTACATATTAGAATACATACAGAAAATAATAAAATTAAAAAATTCTGTAATTTTGCCCCTATATCTGAACTGTGTGGATTTTAGGAAGTCTACTGTTTTAGTTATTTTATTAACCACCTTTTAAAACTATTTGCTTAAAAAAAATAATAAATAAAACTGCTAAATGATAGGGTTTATTTCTTTTAATATTAAAATAAAATTAAATAGGCTATACTCTTAACATTATATTCAGGGCCCAACTTAGGCTGCCTAGGCTCAGGCGGGCACGCGTCATTTATGGGAAGTGCCTCCTTCTATCTATCCATAGAAATTGTTCACAAATAATGCAGAAGAGGAAAACTTTAATAAAGAATTTCTTTTGAAAACAACAGATTACTAAATTGTTATAATAAAATTTTAATCATTAGTTTTCTAATGATATACAGTGAAACCTATTTGAACGATCACCTCTAAACAACGACAACCTCTGAATACCAGCCAACATATTGTTGGAACCAAACACATTCCACAGCATTAACACTACTACGAACCTCTAAATAAGGAATTCTGAACAATGGCCGCTCAAAAGTCACAAGAAAATTTATTTTTAACAGTTCCTGATACAATTTCATACTTATTTGCAAACCGAAATCTGAAGCAGATGAAACAAAATTTACTTAATATGCCAATAAAAAGTCACTTATTCTCTTAAACACTTAATCCTTTTCCAAAAACTAGACATAGAAAGTGAAGACATTAATAATGATGGGAAAAATTTAGATAATATTCTCAGAACGGCAGGCATAACTAGTGCCAGTAAGTTTCTATGCCTGGACAGAGATTTGGCAGTTAGTGCCACATTTGATTCATGTAGCAAATAGTAGAAGATAGGAGAGAGGAAGAGAAAAGTGATGCGGAAAGGGAAAGGGAGGAGATTACAGAATCACCTAAAATTTCCAGTATTAATACATATACCAAATTTTTGACGAACATTCGTGAAATTCAAAATTTTGCATTAAATCATAATGATAAGTTGTACAGCAAAACAACCCATACCATTATTTCTTTGGAGAAAGATATTTATACAGAAAAAAAAGAAAACTGCAAATCACTCATTTTTTTAAATGTATTAAAACAATGAGATCAAATAAAATGACTGTGTATTTCTATTTAAATTTAAGTAATTATGATTTTTTACAAGTGAAACCTTTGAATAACACCCACCTCTGAAGAGCGGTTACTTTTCACCGCTCGGGGGGGGGGGGGGGGTAGAGGGGCATATTTTTGCACTACATTTTCAACGATATCTCTGAAAATACAATACATAAAATTAGAAGAAATGTATTTTTGAGTTCAGCATTATGAAAGCTTTCACATGATACCCCACATGTTACACAAAAAAGGATTTTTTTTTTCAAGTAATTTTATCAGCCCCTCTACATTTTTTCTAAATATGTTTGTGAATGTTTAATTATCTGTAAATATGTGGGTCAATAATCTTTATTACTTTCCCTAATTTGAACTTACCACGTGCCATAGTTTACAAGTAAGATGGTTGTGACAGATACACACAGGTGTGATCATATGATGGTTCCGTATTTTCTTTTTATGTACAGAACCCTAAAAAGAAATAAATTGTATATAAAAATAATAATATATATATAAATACATATATAAACAAGCATAAAAGTTCACCAGGTTTGTTTTCACAGTTGTTTATACCATTTGCCAACAAACCTCAATTCTAAAGTCAATTGTGCCAAGCTTAAATAGCTATGGATCCTATATGGAAAAGTCCCGATGTTTTATGTCATAAGGATATTTCTTAAATTGCAGTTGATGTGAGTGCTCATCAGCGCCATCGCTAAGACTTTTTATTGGTGGGGGAGTGAACCTTAAATTGCCAAGTCAAATTTCAGTATTTGCCTACTCGTTTTATAATTTTGCCAACTTACCACAGTTTGAAAATGTAATATAGTTCTTATTTGTTAAAAGTTTAATAATATTCCCAATTAGTTTTGTAATTTTTGCCAAGTCTATCAGAAATAGAAAATATATTATAGTTTTTATAAAAGTTTTAAACAAATTTGCCAACTAAGTTTGTAAATTTGCCAAGTGTAATAACATTCGCAAATGTTTGGGGGGGGGGGCGGTGGCTCCCCCCATCCGCCCCCCCTTAGCGAGGCCCCTGGTGCTCATATGACATAAAAGCATTTGTTTTATTTATTTCATGTTTTCAAAAGAAAGCGAGAATTCTCATTTTCTAATTAAATCTGTTTATACTGCTCTATATTTTAAATATATATAGTTGAGTTTTTTATCAGATTAAAATATTTCAAATTAACCAAATGAATTACTTTTTTCTAATAAATTTAAATGTTTCAAATTTTTAATTTTAATGATTTAGTAAAGGTTATTTACTTGAAAATGTGTAGTTTTAAAATTAAATTTGAATTACAAAAAAATCAGATTTAAATTTAAAGAATCTTATTTTTTTATTTAAAAAAGTCACAATCTCCGATTTTAATGATGTTGTGATGCTTTAAATATAATCAGGACCTAACTAACGCAACGGCATGCGGGGCAGCTGCGAAACGAACTATATCGTTAGAAAACTAATGATTAAAATTTTATTATAACAACTTATTGTTTTCAAAAGAAATTCTTTAGTGATTTGTCCCGCATAACGAGACAAGTTATAACCATTAATGACCAACTGGAAGCATTTTCTTTTAGACATCTTATAACACACGTAAGCAAAGTAAAATTTTGAAAACAAATATTCCTGTCAACCAATCCATCATTTTTTTACTATTATTTTACTAGTATGTTTTCGTGATACTCTATACAGTAGACTCTCTCAAATCCACACAGATTGGGACCAGAGGTTGTGCGGAATTTAGAATTTTGCGGATTTCTGGTCATTGCTTTTTTTTACATTTTTAAACTATAGTTTGAATATAATAATTCAATCTACTGAAACTAAAATTATGAAAAAATTAGAGGTAGTTGACGTTAATTTAAACCTTGCAGGAAAACTATAGTGATTGCCCTAGGTCTTGAGGAAACCGCATTTTTCCGTTACACAAAAATTTCCATTTGCAGATACTCAGCAAAGGTGTTGAGGAGCGCTGGAGGTACCTGTCATAGCAGAAGTATAAAAACGTTCTTGATAGAGATTTTCGAAAGAAATAGTCTGTAATTAGCCGAGATATTAAGCCTAAAGTACACAGACAGTTTGGACATGTTTAATGACAGGGGTGGCGTACCCTATGTACTAACTATACTTAAAAAAACTACATAACAACTTTTAATGATAGATTTGTGTAATGCAATGTCCAGTAGCAGCATAAAAGCAATAAACGTCAAATTGTTAAAAACAGACTAATTTAATTGGAATTAATCACATAAATACTATGGGATTCGCGAGTAGTTTGCATTGAGTGGATCTCTCAATACGCCTCCCTTGCCTTTAAAAGTTAATCCAAAACCTATCTGGAAAAATGCGACGTTGCAATTGCAACTTTGCGAGCTCCTTTTGAAGCGCACTCAGCAAAATGCCAAGTTTAACGTTTGAATAAGGATTTTGTTTTACCTACGCTGTAAAAGGAACAGATTATTACTACGCTGAATTTAGTTTTATGAAATGCCAAATGAAGTTTAAATATGCACTACTTTTATTGTCAGTACCGAATTAAGTTCATCATAACCAGATTAGGATACGACTAAAAAAAAGAGTTATACAGAATAGCAACATTTGATGTTATTTAGATTTCATATCTCTTCGAACTTTTATGGTATACCCATTCATGCTTTTCAAGCATACATAGCTATACCCAACCCTACGTTGTATAGTTTTTTACGAAGTCTTATTCTTTTAGCAACGATTTTTTTTTAATAATACAGTTAACAATTCATATATTTATTGTACGGAATCCTCTGAGCATGAGTGATACTCGCACTTGACTGTTTATTTTATAAAAAAAAAAAGTATAAATGGCTTCTTAACATTAAATAGATTATATAAATATTTTAAAAGAAAATTGCTGGCGTTTATGAAACAATGAACAGGTTGCCAGAAATTATTCATGAAATTTCCTACTCTCTCCAAGGCCATTTTCTCTATAAAAACTAAAAGATCTTCTTAAAACACCAGAAATTTTTTTTTAAATGCGTCAAGCCTTTCCTTCGTCTTAATTCGTTAGGCGCATAAATGACGTGTACAAGTTTTCCGGGCCACAGGCTGGAATTCCTGCTTTTGAAAATTCGCGAGGACGAAAAAAAAAATCCGTTTTTTGATTTCTCGGGATTCGCACAAAATTTTCAAGAATCAGGCTTAAAACAACTCCACTTTTTGACTATCCCGTTTAAATTTTTGGTTACAATCTAAAAATCCCAGCGATGCCCCCCCCCCCCTATCTCATTCGGTTTTCGAAGAATGCGTTGACTCGTTTGAACGCCAATGAAAGCACGCCTTTCTTCTGCGGTCTCATTCATCCACAATCGTCCCCGCGAAGGGTCACTTCACGGCAGATCAGTTCACGAGACACGATGGGTGCAAGTTTTCCGTCCACAGATTTGAAAATTCCCGAGGACGGAAGCGGGCCGAAAAAATCTCCGAGGACGAAAAAAGATCCGTTTTTACATTTCTCAAGATTTGCGCAAAATGTTTCAGAATCGGTCTTAAAACTCTACTTTTTGACCATCCCGTTTAAAATTTTGGTTAAAATCTGAAAATCCCAGCTTATATATTTTTCATACAATCTTACTTTTCCGCGGAAACAACGCGATTTCTGTCTAAGGATCGCGGAAAAAACGGTTCCTCTCAAAGGATCGCGAAAATGACACGGTCTCCGTCGAAAAACTCGCGAAAAAGGTGGATCTCCGTCCAAGTATCACGAAAAAGACTACATCTCCGTCCAAGGATTGCGAAAAAGACGTGATTTTCGTCAAAGGATTGCGAAAAAGATGCGGTTTTCGTTTCAGGATTTAAAAAAAAAAAAAAAAAAAAAAAAAAAAAAAAAAAAACGCTTTTTGCCGAAGGATTGCATAAAAATCGAGATTTTCGTCAAATGGTCGCGGAAAAAACGCTCTGTCAAAGGATCGCGGAAAAGATGCGATTTCCGTCAAAATGTTGCGGAAAAGACGCGATTTTTGTCAAAGGATCACGGAAAAAACGCTTTCTGTCAAAGCCTCGCGAAAAAGACGCGATTTTTGTTACAGGATAGCAAAAAAAAAAAAAAAAAAAAAAAAACTATTTTCACCAAAGAATTGCGGAAAACGTTATTTTCGTCAAATGATCGCGGAAAAAACGCTACTTCTGTCAAAGGATCACGGAAAAGACACAATTTCTGTCAAAAGATTGCGGAATAAAGGGATTTTTCTCAAACGATCGTGGAAGAAACGCGATTTCTGTCAAAGGATCACGAAAATACACTATTTCCTTCAAAAGATCGCGAAAATGACGCAATCTTCGCCAAAAAATCGCGAAATAGATGCGTTTTTCGTTAAAGGATCGCAAAAAAAACACGATTTTCGTCAAAGGATTGCGGAAAAAACGTGATTTTCATCAAATGATCCCGAAAAAACGCGAATTTCGTCGAAAGGTCGTTTAAAATACGTGAATTTCGTCGGAAAATTGTGGAAAAAAGACAAATTTCGTCTAAAGATCGTGAAAAAAACGCAAATTTCAGCTAAAGATTGTGAAAATAACGCAAATTTCGGCTAAAGATCGTGGAAAAAACGCGAATTTCGTCTAAAGATCTTGGAAAAAAGCGCGAATTTCGTCAAAGGGTCGTGGAAAAAATACGAATTTCACCTAAAGACCGTGGAAAAAACGCGAATTTCGTCAAAGGGTCGTGGAAAAAATGCGAATTTCATCAAAGAGTCGTGGAAAAAACTCGAATTTCGTTAAAGGATACGGAAAAAACGCGAGTTTCATTAAGATGATCGCGAATTTTGTCAAAGGATCGAGGCGAAAAACGCCAATTTCATTAAAAGGATCGCAGAAAAATGCGATTTTTGTTAAATGGTCAGGGAAAACACAAATGAATGTTTCCTACTTTTATAAAAAGAATGTATCCAATTGGCTCTCTTCTTTTATAACTCTGGTGAATTTTGTTAAATTGATGGTAATTCCACATGCAAAAAATTTTTAATGCTAGCAGAAATGAAATGAAAATATGATAAATCTGGAATAATTTCATTTACTGTAATTTATACTTCTATCACCAGTGTAATTTGTATTTTAGTATTCCTTGAGTTTTTTAAAACTCTGTTTTAAGGTACTTTTATTTAGTTTGATATTTATTCCTGAAATGATAAAGGACATTTTTTACTCTTGCTTCCGCATGTTGTAAACTGTAAATTTTTTTCCTTCATACCCATTTTTCTTCAATTTATATGTTAAACTGCATATTGTTATTTATTAGTATTTAAGGTAGTGAACTTAGTTTTATTTGTATTCTAAAAGTGGGTATGAATGGGATATTTTTCAAACTGTATTTTGTAATTAAAGATTTAAAAAAAAAGAAAGTAATTAACAAGATTGATCTGCAGATATTTGAGGTTATATATATATATTAATGTCATTTATGAGAAGATATTTTTAAAATTGCAAAAACATTGGGTATAAGTGTGCCCATGCACATTCTTGAGTATTTCACAATTTTATGTGTCATAGCTTTTCAACTATTGTTTTTAGCTATAACCTATATGAATTAAACTTTTTAAATACTGTTTACATGAATATAAATGTTTTACATTACATGCATTTGCACTTATTTTTTTTTTAATTCGTTTCAACATAATTGAATTTTACTGCATATAATATATAACTGGTTGGGTTCTGTCTAGGTGGTACGTCGGCACGTGCGTATGTGCTCATTCAGGGGGGGGGGGGGGATTCAAAATATTTTCAGGCTTGGCCAAATTTCAAACTTGCACCCATAGACGTGCTTCTATTATGAAAGCAGCAGCTCGCTAGGCCTTTCGAAAGATTTTAGTCTTTCTTCGTCAGGTGCAAAGAAGACGTACTTCTACTATAAAAGCTGAAAGATCTTAGTCTTTCTTTGTCAGGCGCAAAGAAGACGTGCTTCTTGTTATATGAGACTATTCATATAATTAGTGCTTAATCTCTACTTCTATAAAGCACTGTATTCATACATCCTAAAAATAAGCAGAGATAATTGACAGTAAGAAGCATCTGCTGAAAAATATTGTAAACCCTAAATATGCAGAAAGAAATATTAGTTGTTTTGCAGTAAGTGTAAGAAGAAACTAAAATGATGACTGATAAAGGAAAATCAAACATAACTTTATTAAAATCTTTCATAATAAAAAAGAAGTTATAAAAATATGTTTTGATAATAAATAAATAACTGTTGGCTAATTTCATTTCATGCAGATAAAAACTTGTTAAAAACAATGCCATAAATATTCATCCCTTCGGAGCTCATGCTATAAGTTATCCATCGAAGCTCAAATGGAAAAGAAAAATGTCACCTGAAGTAAATAAGCGTATTTCTTTCCATAAACTTTAAACAAGAGGTACAACATCGTAGAAACAACGAAGTTCCGAAGATTCAAAACATCTTATCAGCACTTCTTCCGTCTTACATAAAAACTCAATTACACGTATTTCACACCAGTCTTATAAACACCGAAGCGGCAAACGTCAAACATACGGAAGGCGACATGGGCGTACCCAAGGAGGGGCTGATGGGGCTACAGCCCCCCCACCCCCCGAAATTTTCGAAAATGATATGAAAAAATTGCTGATTTTTTTCTCTTCTTTTTTGGAAAAAATTTTAATTTTTTTCTATCATACAACGGACTAGCCATTCTCATTAGTCCCATATTAGTCCACATTGAAACCAAAGAAGATAAAGGAGACTGATGGGGATGTTTTTTCCTTACTTTTTTAGACAAATCTGTAATTTTTTCTTCTGTCATACAGCGAAATAGCCATTCTTGTTAACCCCATATTAGCCCACATTGACTTCACAACATACTATAAGAGGGGGGGTGGGGGGGGGCTGATGGAATGACAGCCCCTTCATCTCGCAAATAGTCGAAAATGAAATGTAAAAATAGTGCTGATTTTTTTTCTTACTTTTGTTTGAGATAAATTTGCCTTTTTTCTCCTATCATTCAACAGACTAGCCGCTCCCTTCTCTTTAGTTCCATATTAGTACACAGTAACACTACATTATACTAAAAAAATGGAAGGGGGCTAATCAGGTTGCAGCCCCCGCCCAAAATAGTCGAAAATGAAATGAAAAAAGTGCTTATTTTTTTCTTTTTGTTTGAGATAAATTTGTACCCCCCCCCCCTATCATTCAACAGACTAGCCGCTCTCTTCTTTTTAGTTCCATATTAGTGCACAGTGACACCACATTATACACAAACAGGTGAAAGGGACTAATGGGGTTACAGCTCCCTCCTCCAAAATAGTTGAAAATGAAATGAAAAAATAGTGCTTATTTTTGTTTCCTTCTTGTTTGAGATAAATTTGCATTTTTTTCCTATCATTCAACAGACTAGCCGCTTCTTTCTTTTTAGTTCTATATAAGTACACAGTGACGCTATCATTCAACAGACTAACCGGTCTCTTCTCTTTAGTTCCATATTAGTGTATAGGGACACCTCATTATACCCTAACAGGTGAAAGGGGCTAATGGGGTTACGGCCCCCTCCTCCAAAATAGTCGAAAATGAAATGAAAAAAGTGGTGTTTTTTTTCTTTATGTTTAAAATAAATTTGTATTTTTTACACTATCCTTCAACAGACTAGTCGCTCTCTTCTCTTTAGTTTCATATTGGTGCACAGTGACACCACATTATACCCAAAGAAGTGGAATGGGGTAATGGTGTTGCAAAATAGTCGAAAATGAGATGAAAAAAAAAGGCTGATTTTTTTCATTTTGTTTGAGATAAATTTGTAACTTGGTTAACTGCAGTATAAAGAACTAGCCATTCTGGTTAGTCCCATATCAGCGAACAGTTACACCACAGTTTACCCAACGAAAGGAAAGGGACTGATGGGGTTACAGGCCCCCCTTTCGAAATAGTCGAAAATGAAATGAAAAAGGTACTGTTTTTTTTACTTTCTGTTTGAGATAAATTTGTAATTTAGTGTTCTGTTTTACCGTGGATTAGTCATTCTCGTTAGTCCCATATTAGTCTACATAGACACCACGGCATACCCAAAGAAGGTGAAGGAGAATTTACTTTCAGTGGTGGAGAGAACAATTTTACAGATTTTAAGTTACAATGACTTTCTTTTTAATGAAAGTATATAAAATAAAACCCATTAACAGTTTCAAGTTATTTCGGAGTAGGGCGGCCTCAGGATCGGACCCGTACCACTCCCCTCCTAGGGGTGATTCTGAGTTTAAAAAAATTCTGACATTCACAGCAAATTTTCTGAAAGGTTACAACAGAGGGGGTAAGGGGTATCCCTTCCCCGCACTAATTATTTTTGTTGCAGTTTGGGTTAACTCTGTTTCTTGGTTTTCATTTCTGGTCAATTTCAAGCTGAGTGTAGATTCCTGGAAGTTGGGTTCTGGTTAACCAGACTTTTAAAACGTTAGTTCAGTATATTATTTCCGTTTAAAAACTATACCTGTAGTAATAAACATAGTTGTTTGTATATGTGCCGTTTTCTAAAGAGACCGCCGTGTTTTTTCCACGACCCTTTAATGAAATTCAGGTTTTTATGACGACCCTTTGACGAAATTCGCATCTTCCCATGATCCTTTGACGAAATTCGCTTCATTTTTCCGCGGCTCTTTGGCGAAACTTGCGTTTTTTACGCGACCCTTTGAAAAAATTCACGTTTTTCCGCGATCCTTTGGCGTAATTTGCATTTTTTTCGCGATCCTTTGTCGAATTTTTTTGTTTTTTTTCTGTTGCTTTTGGCGAATTTCGCGTTTTTTTCTCGATCCTTTGTCGAAATTCCCTCTTTTTCCGCGTCTTTTTGACGAAATGCGCGTTTTCCGCGGCCCTTTAACGGAATTCACGTTTTTTGCGATGCTTTGACGAAATTCACGTTATTTTCCCGTGGCTCTTGGACAAAATGCGCGTTTTTTTCGTAGCCCTTTGACGAAATTCGTGGTTCTTTGCGATTCTATCACGAAATCCGCGTTTTTCCAAGGCCCTTTGACGAAATACACGTTTTTTTGTGACTGTCAAGATTTGCGTTTTTTCCGCTGCATTTTAAAAATTCGCGTTTTTTTCGCAGCCTTTTGACGAAATTTTCGTTTTTTTTCGCGACCTTTTGACGAAAATTCGCGTTTTTCCCGCTACCTTTTGACGAAAATTTCGTTTTTTTCGCGGCCCTTCGACGTAATTTCGCGTTTTTTTCGCAATTCTTTGTCGAAATTTGCGTTTTTTCCGCGAGTCTTTGCCGAAATTTGCGTTTTTTCTGCTGCTTTTTGACGAAATTTCACGTTTTTTCCGCGACCTTTTAACGGATTTTCCGTTTTTTTGCGATGCTTTGACGAAATTCGCTTTTTCTCCGCGGCTCTTTCGTGGAATACGCGTTTTTTTTTCGCGATCCTTTGTCGAAATTCGCGTTTTATCCCGTAGCTCTTGAACGAAATGCGTGTTTTTGCCGCGACTCTTTAACGAAATTTACGGATCTTGGCGATTCTTTCACAAAATTCGCCTTTTTCCGCGGCCCTTTGACGGAATACGTGTTTTTTAACGATACTTTGTCGAAGTATGGGTTTTTCGCGATTCTTTGTCGAAATTTGCGTTTTTTCCGCGATCCCTTGGGGAAATTTGCTTTATCCTCGCAATTATTTGTGGAAATTTGCGTTTTTCCGCGTCTTTTTGACGAAATTCGCGTTTTTTCTTGCGATCCTATGTCGAAATTTGCTTTTCCTCCGCGACCTTTTAGCGAGGTACGTGTTTTCTTTTGCGATCCTTTGTCGAAATTCCCGTTTCTAACGGCAGCCGTTGGACGAAATTCGTGTTTTTCCGCGACTCTTTGTCGAAATTCGCGTTTTTTGCGATACGTTGACGAGATTCGCTTTTTCTCCGCGGTCGTTTGGCAGAATACGTGCCTTTTTTCACGATCCTTTGTTGAAATTCGCCCTTGGACGAAATTTCGCGTTTTTCCGCTATCCTTTGTCGAAATTTGCGTTTTTTCCGGATTCTTTGTCAAAATTTGCGTTTTTTCCGCGATCACTTGTCGAAATTTTCTTTTTCCCCCGCAATTCTTTGTCGAAATTTGCGTTTTTCTCGACTTTTTGACGAAATTGGCGTTTTTTTTTTTTTTTTTTTTGCAATCCTGTGTCGAAATTCTATCTTTTTCAGAGTTTGTTTAACAAAACTCGCGTTTTTCGCTGCCCTTTCACGAAATTCGCATTTTGCGATGCTTTGACGAAATTCGCTTTTTTCCGCGACCTTTTGGCGAGATACGTGTTTTTTCGCGATTTTTTGTCAAATTCGCGTTTCTAACCGCAGCCTTTGGACGAAATTCGTGTTTTTCCGCGGCTCTTTCAGGAAATTTGTGTTTTCGTCGCAATATTTTGTCGAAATTTACATTTTCCCCGCTGCTTTTTGACGAAATTCACGTTTTTTTGCGGCCTATTGCCGAAATTCATGTTTTATCTGCGGCTATTTGACGAATTTCACATTTTTTTCCGCGGCTTTTTGACGAAATTCTTTTTGCGATTCTTTGTTGAAGTGCGCGCTTTTTCTGCGTCTGTTTGATGAAATTTGCGTTTTTTTTCGTGGTCCTTTGACGATTTTTTTGTGGTCATTTGACAAAATTCACATTTTTTTCGCAGCGCTTTGACGGAACACGTCTTTTTTTTTGCGACCATTTGTGGAAATTAGCTTTCTTTCGTGGCCCTTTGACGAAATTTGTGTTTTTTCAGCGGTCAATTGAATAAATTTGCGTTTCCTCCGTGTTTGACTTTTTTTCGCTATCCCATGACAAAATGTGCGCTTTTTCACGGCCTATTGACAAAATTCTCATTTTATCGGCAACCCTTTGACAAAATTCCGGTTTTTTCCGCGATCCTTTAAGGAAATTTGAGAGGTCTTTTTCTGCGAACGATTGATGAAATTGATGTTTTTTGCCGACCATTTGTCAAAAATGGCGATATATTTTTTTAGTCCGAATTTTGGGACTGATGACCTATTTTTTTTTTAATTATGGAACTTCATACCTAAAATTTACGGAAAATTCGGAACAGAATCACCCCCCTTTCCCCCCTCTGGCTACGGTCTTATTGTCAAAAATGATTTCTGTTTACAACACAATTCAACGTGTTTCGTAAGATATAGAACGTTGTAGAAATTTAAGTCAGCCCCCTCCCCCCCGAAATAAAATCCTGGGTACGCCACTGGAAGGCGAAGCAAGTAAGTACCAGCCAACAACTGTGAACGTTGCTGTTATCTACATCGGCAAGCTCCGCGGTGAAACGGAAACTGGAAACTCCCCCATCACACGTGGAGAAAGAAACTTGTTTAGGCACGCGTCGCGCGGATATTCACAATACCTACTCGGTTC
Organism: Maratus speciosus; assembly: GCA_963932465.1. Taxonomy (NCBI): domain Eukaryota; kingdom Metazoa; phylum Arthropoda; class Arachnida; order Araneae; family Salticidae; genus Maratus; species Maratus speciosus. The sequence goes on along the minus strand of OZ010797.1, from coordinate 138,564,174 downwards.
AGAATGAAGGCTCTTCTGATTGAACGCTGGTTATCACGTGACAGAGTTAGGTTTACCACAGTGTTAGCGTTACTTTCTTTTGTGAGCGCGAAATTTTCAACACTTTTGTTTTGTTAAGAATGGCTGAAGTTTTACCTCAAGAATATGGTTACAAGATTATCGAAAACAAAGAGAAAATCTTAATGTTTCGCATAAAAAATATATGCGATAAAGATTCTGCTCTGGTAAGTAGTTTTGGGTTAATTCATTTTGAAATCAGTTTTAATTTAAAGATTTCCATATCCGTTGATTTTATTAGTCCAATTTATAGGTATATGATGTAATTGTTCTCAAGAGTTCATCTGTTCTTTGAGTTTTGTACTAATTGACTTTATAAACAGATAGATAATAGTAGTTGAGATAAAATTTAAAAAAACAATTTACAGTGTACTGGAAGGTAATTTTTTAACCATTTGGAAATGGTTGTTGTTTTTGGTCGGGGATGATGGGGCCAAATGATGCTCGCATTTTATTTTTTTTAATGAAATTCAACGATGTTCTTTACTTTTAGAAGAATTTTTATTTGAATAGGTAATAGAAAAGCATAAAATCGTTAAAAATTGAAAAAGTTACAAAATGGGTAGGCGCAAATTATCAGATATGGAAAAATCCAAAGCCAAAGAGCGACGCCGAAATGAAAATCGTCTTGTAAAGCAAAAATCGAGGTCTTCAACTCATTATGTAGGCCATAAAAATCGAGGTCTTCAACTGATTATGTAGCCCATGAAAATAGATTACAGAACAAAAGACGAACGCAAAAAAGGAAACAATCTAATGTTTAATCGATTTATAGTAAAAGGCCATGTCTCAAGCGGCTCCAATCCACTAGCCACGGCGTTTTACAATCGGTCGATTCTAACCGGGAAAAATTGAGCTCAACGTAGGTAATTTGTCGCAATCTGTGGATGATTCGGTGGAACTGCTTTCGATTTGTAAACTGTTTTTCTTCTCGGAACGGGACTTGGAGAGTTTATTGATGAAGGTTTTGATCGTCTGAAGTTTGATCTTTGCTATCTGTTGTTGAAGAGGATGCGACAGAATTCCAAATGATCGTTGTAATCTATTAAATTACAATTTTTTTTCTTTTTTACGAAAGGGCCATGTCAATATAATAAGTTTGTTTCTGACTTTAAAAGTTGCTGGATATTAAATTGTCTTATAATGCCCTTATATTTAAACCTGTTTTCCAGAAATTTAAAGTGATTATTTTTCCTTTTGAAACATCAAAAGCCTTCTCTTTCCTATAAAAATAGGTGGGGAAAAAATCTGCCTGCAAAAGTTATTTAAGTTCAGTTATTAAATTGGTGCGGATTATCAGATTTCATTATATATTAATTAAAGATCATGGTTCATAACAGTAAGATGTGTAACTTTTTATTCAAGCCATATTACCAGTATGAAGTTTTTCACTTTGTTGAGTATTTTAGAATATTGCCTTGAAATTTTATGAAAATATTCTTCTCAATAACAGTTAAAGCCACTGAAATTTTGAAAGAGATAACAAAATGAAATTAATCTTCAACTGTTAATTCATTTTCCTCAAAAACATAGTTTTTGTGTTAGTAGTCACAATTCCCCCACAAATTAAAATCATAGCATAATAAACTATCAATAATATTATTTAATGAAAATATTGCAAAAAGACAAATTCACGCATTCTAATGATTTCTAAATAAATTTTTATATGCGGATTTTATATATCTAGATACAAATAAACATTCCCTGATGGAATGCAAATTTGTATGAAGTTTCTTTAGATTTCTATTCCTTTTTTTTTTTTTTTTTTTTTTTTTTTAATGTATAGAAAGTTGAATTAAATTAGTGAAAAAGTTGTATACTTCCATGATTCACTTTCTGAAATATACCCAAGAAGAAACATCAGGTTACAGTTTATGGATATTTTTAGTGTTTTAACACAACGCAAACTTTTTTTCATACTTAGAAAGTACCTCTTCTTCCATGCAAAATAAATAAAAAAGTGAGAAAAACAGAAGCAAAGTGTTGTGTTATTGTTAGTGCTGCTTCTAATTCTGTTTTATTTTACTCTGAAAATTAAAAAAGAGCTCCTTTAAGGCTGTTCTCAACTGCTCTGCTCAACAAGCGCAAAACATTTTGACACATTTACAAATTCATTTTTTAATGGAAAGATATAAAATTGGAAGGCCTGACTATGGAAGCGATTTGAAATCGAACTATGTTTTCCATTTTTTGATAAATAAATTACCTATTGAATTATAAGCGATTTTGATCATGTGATAAGGTGTTTTTCTCCCTTTGCTGACTGGTTTTTCTGCTTCGTCCAGAAACTTGATTCAAAACGCCCACTTTGACACTATTTTCTGAAAGATCCATTGTGTTTGCAAAAAATCGGAAAACACAGTTCGATTACATAGTTTCTGAACAACAACACCTGCTAGTTTCAGGCATTTCCAAACAAAAATAAATTAAAACTTATTTCATAAAGTTACCCTTTTGGATTTGAGAACAGCCTTAATGAAGCTTTGAAACATTTAAATGCTAAATTATTTTTGACTGCTTGTGCTTTTCATTATATCACTTTTTACATGCAATGTATTTATAATGAATTGTGTTATGAGTATGTAAAATGACAAATTTGATCATTTTATAACTTATAATGATTAAAATAAAGCTGCTCTCAGGTAAAGATGTTGGCTGTGCCCCTCTTATTACTCATTAAAGAACAATTTCATTGCTTTACATGATTATAAATCATATTTCAGTAAATACATGACTTGTGAAAACCAACATAATGAAAAGACCAAGGAGCTCAAATAAATTTGGCGTCCATCTGTTTCAAAGTTTCATAAAAGGAGACCAATCTTTTATCATCTTTCAAAATAAAAGAGTGAGAAACAGCAGTAGTAACACCACATATACTTCGCTGCTGATTGGCTGTAAAATTATAATGTCTGTCCTGAATTTTTCTTATTTCAACTCTAACACCTGAAATCGATCTTTCAATTTCTAGTATGCATTGCTTAAAAGGATTTTTTTATAAGTTTATTTTAAATTTCAGACGTGGCTAAATGTCTATGAAGCTAAATCAAAACATATAGTATACAAATCCATAGATCATTATACAGGTCTGAAAAAAAAGCATATTTTTTCAACTGTTGATTGCAATAGCAGAAATTACGTTTTCAAATGCATTCCTTAATTCTAATTATTTCTAAAGCAAATCAATATTTTATCATTTGTTAAAAGGTTCGTGTATAGTATTAAAATTTCAGAGATATTGCATAAAATGAAGTGCATTTTTTAAAGTCAAAATATGCTTAATGTTTATTATCCTATGGAAAACGCACAGAAAAAACGAAAAGTGATTTCGGTTGATATTCGGCTAAACCGAATATTTGGTAGACCAAATAATTTGATATTCAGTAGTATGGCCGAATATGAATAGATACAGAATGTTCAGTGCATCCCTAATGGTTATGCACCTCAGGACAAAAAATCATGAAAAAATATCAAACTATGGTGTCTCAACTCCAACCAAAATTATACTTTATTTTTTATTTAATTTTCTACATTTCAATGTTTAATAATATTGCATTGTTGCAGTTTCATAAGCAGTTTGCCTTTTTTAATGAGTGTGTTTCGACACATTAAGTGTACTGTTGTTGGAACTTGTATACAATTGTAATCATAAAAAATAATGTGTGACTTATCAGCTGTGTTAGACTTACAGAAAATGTTTTAAAATTAAGTTATTAATGTATAATTAAGTTCTAAAATATGAAAATGTTGTATTGTCACATTTCATCTTTTAGACCTTTTATTACAGTTAGCAAGAGACATGTTTTATCGTGCGCAAACACATATTAATAAAAACAAATTTAATGTAACATAACTGTTTGGTATTTTAAATGATGTTTGTTATCAGGAGGGCTCTGTTTCTGTTTATCACCAATATCACTGCATATTCGTAAGATTATTTTAGCATGTTTTTAGATTGCATCTTTGGGTTTCTTGATAATTTTGTATAATTAAAATCAGGGAGCTGGAGCGCTCTGGAGCTGTATTTTCCCTGGAGCTGGAGCTCTAAATTTTCCCCTGCTCCAGGGCTCCTTTAGTTTTTAATATTCTTTTAAATATTTTGTTTTCAGTCTTTTAACCCTTAAATGCCGGGTGTTGCTTTTCGGCAACATACCCAATTTAGGTTCTAAAATACTATTAGAATAATACTGAAGCTATAATGCCTAATGTTGCTAATAAATACATTCTGAAAATATTATTAAATCGATTTTCAACATGTAGATGGCAACACTTGTGCTGTTTAAGAATAAAGATCGATTTTTTTTTCTCAATTGTTGCTACTTGTTCTTTTTGTTTAGTTTGGAAGCTTGCGAAATACCCTATTTTGTTCTGGAGTGAGCAAGCAAAATTTATTTCTTATTATAGTTCCTAAAATTCTTGTGTGTTTAATATTATAGAATTTTATCAAAGAAAATTATTTTTTCAATTAAAGACCAGTATTGCCGATTAGTAACAAACTGTTTTTTAGCCGTAAACCATACTTAAAACAAAATATGATTTTTTAAAGTATTTTTCCCATGATTTATTTAAAAAAAGAAAGCCGAAAAACATTATTATAATGATTTTTGAAAAATCAGGCATTTAAGGGTTAAATTTCCAGGCTTAAAATATTTTAATTACATCATTATTCAGTATTTTTATTTTATCATTTTTTAGGGTTTTTTCTTTATTATTAGAGATGGAAAACTTCTCAAAACATGGTAACACTACTTTACTTCTACTTGAGCTAAGTGACAACACTATTTGAAAAATATGGCCGCCTGTTGTTTGCATATGTAGTTGCACAATTTTGGTTGTTTGAAAAGTGTAGAAGTAAAATTCCACCAAACTTTCTATTTTAAAAGCAAAAGCTAAAAGATGTCATATTTTCTGAACAAGCATTTCAAGTTTGATGAGAAGAAAATGCATTCTGTCAGATTTTTAATGAAGGTAATGGAAGAAAGAATTTGTGAGCAAAAAATTAAATGTGTAAATTAAAATCTGCAACTCAAAAGTACGAAATCGGAGCCGAGTTGGAGCCGGAGCCACAGTATTTTATCTAGGAGCAGAGCTGGAGCATCAAAAATTGTTCGGCTCCGGGTAACTGATTAAAATAGACAAATATAATCTAAACATGGTATTTTCTTCAAAACTAAAAGCGATAGGGTGTGAGATGTACTTCTTCATAGTAAGGCTATTTCAGTTAAAATACATGTTTTAATGAAAAGTGTTTTGTATCTTTATCAATGTCTAAAGTCTGAACAAGATGTTTAAATTTTCATTTTATTTAATAGTCAATTTGTGAAAATTTGACAAAAAATGTAAATTGCAATAATTGAAAAGGTAAATTCTGAAAAGCAATTAACAAAAATTCAATAAATGTTTCATTTAAAATAAAATATAATTTGCTTTTGTTTCAAACATTTTTATGCTATTATAAACTAGTTTAAATTTGTGAAATTGTTGAAAGAACTAAAATTCCTTAAGTAAAATTTACTCTTATTTCATTTTATCTGTATTTCATTTGTTTTTCAATATTTATTTGGAAAATGATAATAATGCATTTTCTTTTTCTTTTCTTTTAGGCATTTAGAAAATTCCAAATCCAAGTGCCCAGATCCAGATTCAAAGGAATATCCTTGTATAGTAACTATAACAAATAAACACAATCATTGTTTAAAAAAGTGCTGCTATATTGCGTTTTAGAGACATGGCAGAAAAACTGAGAAAAAATTACTTTGCTATTTTCAGCAGGGCTTTTCTGCTTCACATGGTCACCATTCATTAGAAATGGATTTATTGCTCAATGATGAAGAAAATTATGAAGTTGCAAAATCAGATGCATGAATTCTCCTTTGTACTTCTGTCATTTAACATTTATTCAACAGAGAGTTTACTAATGCTTACGGTGCAAGGCATCGAAGTACCATGGAAGAAGATTTGGAATTACGTCTGAAAAATAAATGCAATTTAACTGGTAGTAAAGCATGATTTCAAAAATACGAGGGACAATTCGTTAGAGCCATTTGGACTCCAATTATGCAAAGAGCTGTTGAGTTGCTGCCACAATCAAATGAAATTATATTCGTTGGTGCCTCAAGTAATATGGATAAAGATGATCATCGATTTTTTTTTCATAACACCCTGTGTTGTAGGTGGGGTTCCATTAGGATGTATAATTACAAATAATGAAAAAGAAGCAACATTTCGTGCTGGGGTAAAATTACTAATATCATGTTTGCCACAAGACAGTAGACTTGTAAAATCTGGACTAGTTGTTTTTATGACTGATGGAGATTTAAAAGAAAAAAAATGTTTTGGTCGAATTCTGGGAAAATTCCAGATTTCTACTTTGCCAATTTCATGTGTTAAAAGCAATGTGGGCGTGTCTTTTTGAAAAGAGATGTTTCGAAGGATACTCGTAGAGAAATCTATTTCTTGTTTAAAGATTTAATGAATTCCCCAACAGTTGAAATATTAAATGAAAAATGGACAAAATTGGGAAAAAATTCACTTCTGGCTTCTGAAAAAATACGAAATTACTTCTCTGGTCTTTGGAATAAAAAGGAATTATGGGCTTCTTGTTATAGGCTAGGATTGCCAATCAGAGGCAACAGTACCAACAACTACATTGAAGCTTTATTTAGAGTACTTAAAGAGTGTATTCTGGATAGGGCAAAAGCTTTAAGTGCCATTCAGTTAACTGACTTCATATTGACTGGATATGAAAATTATTTGCGAAATCGCTTATTGGATTTTAGTCTCAGCAGAGACTCGAAAAATCTTCTTCCAAAATTTAATGCTAAATCTTCTACTGAAAATATTGAAAATATTATATATGATGAAAAAAATAATATTTACATTATTCTAGAAAAAATAATGAATGGGAAGTAGATCTAAGTGGAATTTTTTGTACCTGTCTTAAAGGAATACTGGACAATTATGTAAACATACTTCTGCAGTTATTATGAAATACTCCATTGAACTACCAGCATATGTAAATTATGTTGAAAGCAGAGATTTGATGTACAGAATTGCAATGGGAAAAAAGCTGATAATGATGAATTTTTGCAAGAACTATCTTTCAATCCAATAAGTAAGACTTCAAGTCATATTGCAAATACTGCCTGTTAAAAATCCCATTTCTTTAAACAGAGATGCAGTTTCTGTTCAAGACTGTAATAACTTGGATTATGATAATCTAAATCCTGAATCAACAAAACAGAAGCTAATTCTGTTTCATGAAAAGCTTGCTTCAAATATAAACGATAATCCAAATGCATTTGTCCCAGCTGTGAACAAAATGATAGAAAATGCCGACAAATTCATTAAAACAGAAAACGAAATACTTTCAGCACTGTATAATTTTGCGAAGCCAAAACATAATTTAAACCCTACAATAAATGTAAAACGAAAACACTCTGGTGTCCAAATCCCAGTTCAACCTACAGCTATTGGTGGGAGGAAAACTAGTTTAACAAGTAAAAGGAGTCATTTAGGTGGAAGGCTTTCTAATGTTAATATAATCAAAAAATATAAAAGAACATGATTACACACCTTTTTCACATTTACCTGATAAGTGGAAGAAACCGATGTATGATATCAATGATTGTGTACTGAAGAATACTTCTGTTGGTAGAGATAGAGCTTTTAAATAAATTTTATATGCATATATTTGTAAATAAATATTGTATTTATTGTTAATTTTATGTGATTTCATTTTGTTTATGGGTACTAATGCATACAAAGTAGCTCTGGGACCTGGGAATCTAAGAAATTTCAGCAAAATGGAAAAATTGGAGAATTTAGAAATTTTACACCAAAATGCTAAACCTTGTCACTGTTTTCATTTTTATAATTTCTGAAATGTAATGTAAATAAACAAATGTTCTTATTTATATGTTATATAATTGTGCTGGCATGTTATACAAAAGAATACTTAATTCCCCAAAAGTAAAAATATTAGTATTTCCATGTTGTTTTTATTTATTCCATATATGACAGGTGTTTGTAATCCGTATTTTATCCGGATAGTTTTGATTTTTTAATCTGAAAGTTTCATATAAAATAAAAAATGTTTCTTATCTCGTTAAGCGCCACGTCAGTCACAGGTGACTGAACTTTCCATTTAGAAAGCTTCATTTAACGATGTCTGACGGGCTAAAAAATAATATAAAGCTAAAAAAATACATATTGTTTTAAGTAATTACTGAAAATTTATTTAAAATTTACTTACCTTTTATTTATTACAGGATTATACTTTCTTTAAAAATTGCTTAAAACATTGCAAATTTTTCAGTGTCAGTCACCGTGGCATTCAACGTGTTAATTAATACAACAAATAATTTTGTGAAAAATACAAATTTAAAAATCAGTCATCGAAAGTTTTTTTCATTTCTTGAATACATAAAAATTGATGACTATATCAAATGAATCATTAATTTAAGAAAAAAATTTAAATTTTGGAAAAGCCTCACTCACTAAAGTGAAACTATTAACATTTAAATTTATAAATACAGTACAAAGTCTAAAGTCCGGAATCCTCAGGACTTTTCCAAGTCCGAACTTCGGACTTTTCCGAACTTTGGGCCATCAAAAATATTGCCTTTTCAATAAGAAGAAAAATAAATTTCACTACTTAAAAAGGCAAAATATGGCGTTCATGCATTGAAAATTGCATATAACAGCTATTAATACTAAGCTAAACAATCATTTACATCAAATAAATCATAACAAAATAAAAAATAAAACAAATTATTTAACAGAACATACAATTTAAGAACAAATTTTAACTTTTTAAACTACTGAACATTTCAGTTAATGTGCACTGCTTTATTAACTCAGGTTTATCATTAAGAAGCTTTTCTTTTATTATGTACTTAGACATGAGTTAAGATTCAGTAATAAAGCTTCTTTGTTCTAGACCTTTTTTCTCTTTGTTCGTTTCAACAATTTTGTTTTTTCCCGCCATTCTTGAACACGTACTATCACTGGAATGTCCGAACTTTAGACTTTCTACTCTATATTAATGATTAATGAAAATAAAAAAAAATGATCTTGGATATTAATTTATTCACATTATTTTTCTTAATTATGGGTGATTCCATACAAAATGAGCATATCAGCTGTGGCTGACATGTCGCAGATTTTAATGGAAATCAGCATATAAGTAGATCATATTTATTTATGAGTAAATGCAAAATAATATATTTCAGGTTTGTTTATTTAGTATCAAAACTTACATTAAAAGTTGACAGAAAATTGAGGTTTTGTCTACATGCTTGAAATTTCATTTTTGATTATTAACCTTAGGAATGGAAATATTATGTAAAAAATATTTTATAAATAACAATGAATAATAAATTACCGTTTGGCATACTTTAGTAATGGTCTTTATTTTCCTTAACGAGATAAAAAATAAATAATGCAAAATTGTGAGACGAAAATAGAATATTAAAACATGCATTCAAAACTGAATTATCTAATGCATATATGGTAAGCATGGTATATAAGCATATAAACATAATTTTGGTTTTAAGCCTTCTGTTGCATTATATTAGGCTTTCGGAAAATACATGAAAAGCAAATTAATAGCACAAAAGGGGACACTTTGCTCATTCTACAGATGAAAAATAAATAGTACATCTTGAACAAATGTAAGCAACAAAATTTATATCTTTTGAATATGAGAATTTTTGGTACTTTTCAGTTTGCCAGGCGCCAGTGTTATATATACTATATTGTATATATATGTATATATAACACTGTCACCCAGCTAACCGAAAAGTACCTAATTTTTTTTTCTCAGTTTCTTCAAAACAAAATTTTTTTTACACTTTAAAGAAAATAATTTTTCTAATCGATGTTGTACAAGATGCAAAGCTCATTAGCACAATGGATAATATAAATACCCATCTTCTTTGTGAAACAAACACTGGGGCTTCCACATCAGTCTGATCACATAACCATGAAATATGTTATGTCAACAGTAGACTCCCTCAAATCCGCAACCCTAAAATCTGCAAACGCCTGAAATCCGCACATCATCGCAAATGTAAACAATAAAACTTTCAATTCAGATGGTGGGACAAAATTACAGAATGTTTTAGTTTTATATCATTCCGTTTGTATTTTATTATGTAATTAATTATCTATAATATAACTGAAAAAAGTAAAGATATTGCTGATATCTTTGATAATCACAATCTTTTTATCAAATCTTTTATGTATTAATCGAGATTTCTTGGTTATTAAGGCTGGCTAAATCTGAAATAAAACTTCCTTACTTTATGATTTTGATGTGAATTAATAGGGTACCATTAAGAAACAAGTTTCATTCAATAATTCAAGGAAAATGTATCTTATCTTTATTATGAAGTTTTAATTATACACTATTATTTATTTGACCTTTTTAATAATTTAATCACTTTTAAAATTATCTTATTTCTTATCATTTTAGATTATTACTTTACTTAATTATTTTAATATTTTACTATATTGCAAGGATTCTTTATAATTTTGACTGCATTATTACACTCAAATTACTGTTTAAATAGTGTAAACAAAGCAATGACCAGAAATCTGCAAAATTCTAAAACCCGCACAACCTCTGATCCCAAGCAGTGCGGATTTGAGGGAGTCTGTATAACAATTCAGGACATATGTTCAAGAAATAATGTTGACTCTAGAAAAAAAGGACTGCCGAGTGGGAATTTTTCAAAAAGGGAACACTATTCTAAAATAAGGCCACACTTGTACATTGTTCACAAAACATATTTTGAACTGGTTTGTTTACAGCCCGTAGAATTTGCGATATTTTCCCGGTATCAATTGAATTGCCACAGCCGCATAGAAAGTGTTAAAAAGGGCAGCTGGGCGCATCGGAAGGATAGTCAACACTAAGAAAGCAGAGTTCGACTGTTCTATCCCTGATCCTTAATGAAATATAGCACTGTAGAGTTTACTTTAGTTGCACAATTTACATAGGGTGATGACATTTATCAGAGATAAATGATATTTCTAATGAATGTTTAAAAAATGTTAAAAAAGGAGTCCTTCAGAAACTGATTCTCAAACTAAAAAAAGGCCTAATCTAAGACTGGAATACAGATCACTTTTTAAGAGGAGAAATTTAGAACATACTTCATAATTATAATGATTTTCTTTTGTTAAAAAAAGTTTTCAATAAGCAGTTCAAGAAAATTCACAATATATCTAAAACTATGTAATTCTCCTATTCCATAAGCATAAAGTCAGTTTTACACATGAAAATCTGTACATTTAAAAATTACAAAGATTGCATTTGTGAAAGCTGCAAAATAAGCAATGCATTGAAACCTATTTGGAATAGTTATAAACTAGGTTAATGCATTCTTTTGTGAGCAAAATGAGAGAAATTTTCATTGTACTGTATCATAATTGATACAAGTCTAATTTTATATCATTTAATTTATTCAGATGATTATTACTACTTTCTAAAAGTCTTTCAGAAAAATAATCATAATCTTGTAAATGTGTGGTACTAGTAATTCGAAACTCAAATTTTCAACGCATTTCATTTATAAAAGATAATGCAAACATTTAAAAGTTTTGCAATTATACATATCTGCATTAATACTCAGACTTTCTTCTTTCATAGACAAAGAGTAACATGATAATTAATTACGGCAATGCTTATTTATCAAATTACACAGTTTATTCCTCACATCATTCTTTCCTGTATACTCCTCAAATGAAAAGCTATCTTTTTTGTATGTCTGTGTAGATGTGTTCTTAAAGTACCTCTTTCAGAAAAAAACTTCTAATCATTTTTCACAACTAAAATGTCTCTATTTTGTATAAATTCTAATATGTGAATTTAGATGACCATTTTAAATAAGATCTTTAGAGCATATTTCGCAAATAAGTTTTCCATTCATGAGTTTCAAGAGAACTACTTCCAAAAAAAATTTCTTATGCCTACACAGAGAATACCTTTTCAATATATTTTTCAAATATGAGATTCTTCTCATTGAGTAAGGAGGTAAAATTTTAGAAATTGTGGCTAGGAAATCTATTTTATTACTGAATGTTTTCTACTTTATGAATATGGACATGTCTTAGGAGAGCATCTCTCTGAGAAAATCCTTTCGAGCATATTTCACAAGTGAATGGCTTTTCTTTAGTGTGAGTTCTAAGGTGTTTTTTTAAATTACCCATTTGGGAAAATGCTTGTAAACATATTTCACAAGTGAATGGTTTTTCCTTTGTATGAATACGGGCATGTATTTTGAGAGAACCTCTCATAGAAAAACTTTTTGAACATATTTCACAAGTGAACGGTTTCTCTTTAGTATGAATACGGACATGTCTTTTGAGAATGCCACTCTGGGAAAATCCTTTTGAACATATTTCACAGGTGTATGGTTTTTCTTTTGTATGAGTTCTAATATGAGTTTTCAGATGAATACTAAGGGAAAATGTTTTTAAGCATATTTCACAAGTGAAAGGTTTTTCTTTTGTATGAGTTCTAAGGTGACTTATTAGATGATAGCCTCGAGAAAATGTTTTTAAACATATTTCACATGTGAAAGGTTTTTCCTTGGTATGTATACGGGCATGCATTTTGAGATCACCGCTTCTAGAAAATGCTTTTGAGCATATTTCACAAATAAACGGCTTTTCTTTCGTATGGATTCTAAGATGTGATTTTAGAGCACTATTTGCAGTAAATGTTTTCAAACATATTTCACATGTGAATGGTTTTTCCTTTGTATGAATACGGACATGGTTTTTGAGATTGCTGCTGTTAGAAAAATCTTTTGAGCATATTTCACAAATGAACGCTTTTTCTTTCATATGAATAATACTGATATGTTTCTTGAGATTACTTTTCAGAGAAAATCGTTTGGAACATATTTCACAAGTGAACGGTTTTTCATTTGTATGAGTCCTAAGATGCGACTTTAGATTTCCCCGTTCAGCAAACATTTTTGAACATATTTCACAAGTGAATCGCTTCTCTTTTGTATGAGTTCTAATATGTCTTGTTAAAACACCTCCTTGAGTAAAGGATTTTAAACATATTTCACAAGTAAATGGCTTTTCCTTTGTATGAATACGGGCATGTTTTTTGAGATCACCATTCTCAGAAAATCCTTTTGAGCATATTTCACAGGTAAATCGTTTTTCCTTTGTATGACATCTTAGGTGTACTTTTAGAGCACCACTGAGAGTGAATGTTTTTAAGCATATTTCACAAGCGAACGGTCTTTCCTTTGTATGAATACGGACGTGTTTCTTGAGATCACAAGTCGCAGAAAATCCTTTTGAGCATATTTCACAAGTGAATGGTTTTTCTTTTGTATGAGTTCTGAGATGAATTTTTAGATTCTCCCTTTGGGAAAACGCTTTTAAACATATATCACACGTAAATGGTTTTTCCTTTGTATGCGTATGAAGGTGATTCTTGACAGAACTGCTTGTAGAAAACCTTTTTGAGCATATTTCACAAGTGAATGGTTTTTCTTGTGTATGAACATGGGCATGTTTTTTGAGATCACCCCTATCAGTAAATCCTTTTGAGCATATCTCACAAATAAACGGTTTTTCCTTTGTATGAGTTCTAATATGTCTCTTTAGATAACTATTTTCAGCAAATTTTTTTAAGCATATTTCACAAGTGAATGGTTTTTCTTTTGTGTGAGTTCTAAAATGTCTCTGTAGATGACTATTTTCAGCAAATGTTTTTAAGCATATCATACAACTGAGTGGCTTTTCTTTTGTATGAGTTCTATGATGTCTTTTTAGACTACCTCCTTGGGTAAATGTTTTCAAACATATTTTACAAGAAAATGGTTTTTCCTTTGAATGAACATAACCGTGTTTCTTGAGATCACAATTCGCAGAAAATCCTTTTGAGCATATTTCACAAGTGAATAGTTTCTCTTTTGTGGAAGTGTGAAGATGTTTGTTTAGAGCAGACGTGTGAGAAAACATGTTGAAAGACTTTATATAAAATTACTTGGTATGTTTACGAAGCACAAGATTAATATGTACAATATTGGGAATTCCAATTTGAAAGATCTTTTACATCAGTATTCACAATTTTTTTTCTTTTCAAAGTGGATAAATTTCACAAGGAAAAAACTTTATTGAGAACATCAAGAAGGGATCTGTTTTAATAAGTTGTTTTATGCTTGGTTTATCTTTAAGATCTGAAAAGATATAATGCATTTAATTAAACATTTTCCATTAGTAATTGTAAATTAAAAAAATCATTACAAAATATCTAAACAGCGAAAGAATTATTTACTACATTTATTAAAGTTTGAAACACTTACAGAATTGGAAACAAAAAATTTTGTTAAAAAAATCTTTCTTTTTTGTCCAAAACATTTTTTTCCTCTTTGTATGGCCTTGGAAAAAAAATGATCACCGCATATAAACATTGTATAAAAATATGACTGATACCAATCGTTTAGTAACTGAAGAGCTCAGATGACACAATAAATTTGAGAAAATCCGCTGACAAATCAGATAATTAGGGAGACTGGGGAGGATTGACCATAGAAGAAGCTTGACGCACCCTTCAGTTTTCATATTTGAAAGAATTTTAGTTTTATCAATAGATGGCAAACAAAGCTAACAGAATGCTAAAAAAAACTGCCTTTGTTTCATGCAGATAATTGAAACAGGAGTGGAAAGAGTCAATTGTGAAGAGTTTTCAATTTAAAAAGGTGTGTTTTTTAGAAATATTTAGTAAGATTTTTTTTCACATAAAATATATCGTAGAAATTTAAATAAGTACATTTTAATTAAAGTAGAAATATTGAGCTTTCATTCCTGAAATAAAGATTGTACAGTTAATTAGGGTAACATAATCACGTGCTTTACAAAATGGCAATGTGGGGAGGGGGGGGGGGGCTTGACCCAATGAATGTGAGGGAAGTTGACCAGATGGTCAAGGCTCAATTAGGTGTTTTTGGAAATCTTTTTATTATGCACCGTACATAATAAAGGGTTAATCGTTATATTTCTAAAATAATGTAAATTTATTCTATAAAGCTGCAGTAAAATGAAGTAATAAAAAAGGATGATGTGAAAAATTGGTGAAGTATCCACTGCCAGAAAAAAATTACTGAAATATAAACGGGAAAGTTGATAGGAACTTTTATTTCCTTTAAGCATTCTTACAATTAGAACGAATGGAATAGACTAGAAAGCACCAGAAAGAATGAAAGCAGAAGTCTCAGAGGTTGTTAATGGTAGGTTAAGTGACCATGCAGCTGCAAAAGAACATAGCACTGATCGAAAAAATTCTGAAGGTAGGAAGATAAATTTTACCAAGATGAACACGGCGAGATGAAGCCAAACTATGTGATAATTAGTGTTTTAGCTCGAGTGTCAGAAAAAGTGATACAAGGAGCCAAAAAAAGCAGGACAGCAGCTTCTAAATCAGGACATAAAAATACATTCAAACCTATGAAAACGGAACCTGTCTGCCACGGAATATTATCTTAAATGTTAAAATTTCATCCCCCCCAACAATTATACTTTCTTAGAAAAAAGCCTGTTTTTCCTGTCTTGCAATTCCGTCTAAAGATGTTTGTTTAAAGATCATATTTTTAAAATATTTTTTATAATATTTAAACCATGTACCATTAAGTTATTTTGCTTTTTTAAACTGACTTTATATTTTTTAACAGATATTTCAATATAAAATAAAGTGGTCAAACCGTTCACATGTGGGGAGCCTTGACCCATTATTTTCTAACCTTTAAAATCAATTATTTAAAAAGTTTTTAGGATATTACACTTATGTCACAATTTTATTTTGATATTTGATTGTATGACGAATAAAATGATACACAAAACTTTATTCTAAGTCCAATATTTAAAAATAAATTTTTTTAAAATAAAAAAATGGGTCAACCCTCTCCAGTCTCCCCTACATTAGTTTTATTGTTAAATGATTCCTTTATCAATTTAAATCTTTGTGAGTATTAAGTCTTTTTAAATAGTAATTTAACACATAGTAGAGGACCATTGATTCTCTGTAATCATGTCCACTAATAATCGTTACTTAAATTTGGCTTAGGAAGTCGTCTAGAACAGGGGCTCTCAAACTATAGTACCCATACCAGTACAGGTACGTGAAGCTCTGGTTACTGGTACGCAAAAATGTGATACTGGTAGTGAAATGAAATAAAAAATACAGTATGTGAAATCAAAAAACAACTCAATACCCCCTCCTCTTTTTGATTTGTCAGTTAACCGGCCTCGTAGTCTCTTCAGTGTGTTATATTACTGTTTTGACAGCGCTTTGCTTCCTCTTATTTTAATGTAATTTTTATTAGAATTTTAGATAAATGGAACTAATTAGATGTTTAGTTGATCTTTCATCCCACCTGAAAAAAAAAGTTTTCTTCTATTACTATATTGTATGTGTGTATAATACTTATTTTAACGAGCTTCTATCTCAGCGGTAGAATTGATAAAAAAAAAGTCACTGATCCAAAGGACCAGTAAACATCAGAGTTTACTGGTCTGCAAACATCGTCACTGGTCCGCTACATAAAATTCTATTAAGTACCTTTAACCCTTTGAATGACCCCCCCTTCCTCCTCCTCCTAGAATGTAAACCAAACTTCCTTTCAGTACCCAAAATTGTCGGCATAATAAAATGTAAAATTATAATTTGCTAAAAATTAAATAAACAGACATGAACAAAAACTATAAAATTATTAATTATGTATATTATTTCTGATTGTTTATTTCAACTGACTAAGTTTTAATGCAATTTTTTATTTATTTTTTAAAATAAAATAAAATTCAGTGGTTTGTGTTTGGTTGTGGTTATTTCAGGGACGGGAAAATTTACGTTTGCCTGTCAGAGAGGGGAAAAAAGTTACTGGTCCTGCGGACCACTCAATTTTTTAAATTAGTGGTCCAATTGAATTTTTAGTGGTCTCGGACCAGCGGAGCACCAAGGATTTCGAACACTGTATCTATTATTAATAAGTAGTTTATTTTCAGAAGATATGTGAATTTCTTATGTAGGTTATTCATTTATTAAATTTTCTTCAGTGTATTTTACTGTTGATATAAACATAGTGTTATAATAGCAAAAAATGGTACGAACAAGGCAACTTTAAATGTGTATGTATTTTTTAATGTTTAACAAAGCTATGTAGTATTTATGTTCTCTATTTAAATAGATCTATTAATAGATTGAAATAATATTTGTCATCAAAAAATGATGCACTTTATAATGATAAATACACCCTTCTCATTAGCAATACATGGGAATAAATAGAGTCACCCTAGGGTCATTCCATGTCAGTTCAGGCAGGCATGTAACCCACCATCACAGATTTTGATGAAACTGCGTGTGTTTGTTCCTTTTATTAAGATATGATTCCCAGTATTTTTTTTTACTCCTTGGTCAAATAGTTTCTGAGAAAAAAATTGTCAAAATTTTGAAAACTGCCATCAGTTGGCATTCTTGACTGTTCGATTTTCAAATGTAGCATGACATAAATATGATCATATTTCAATATCTATTCCATAAATCATCTTCAAATAATTTATGCATAATATATAGGGTACGTATTTTATGAAAAAAAAATATTGTTACGCTTATATAACATTTTAAGTGTGTCTAAAAAATGTTTAATCTTTGAAGTCGTGATTTTTTTATGAAAAATAATGCATTACCTAAAATAGCATTATTAACGAAAGGCGGTATTTTTATTAAATTTATTTTTTGTGGGGGATATACTTAAAGGTGTCCTTTACCTGATTCTGAAATAAAAGTAGTGGGATTTTGGGTGTTTTTAGTAGTATTTCATATTTTAAAATATTTTGAGGCGTATTTCAAATCAAATCAAGCAGAGTCATTCCATGTCAGTTCGCCTAAGATATTTAATTCACTGTCACAAATTTCAATGAAACTGGGTATGTTTATAGCTCATTTTAAGACAGGATCAAGGAAATTAAAGGTGATTACAAGTAAAATATTTTTAAAGATAAAAAAAATATCTAAATTTTGAAATTTTTTTAAAAATGTTTTTAATGGCAGATCTATATTCAAAGACTGCATAAAAAAAAGTCATTTCAATATAAAATCACTAAATAAGTTTTAAATAATATATATGGGACAAATAATGTAGGCAGATTATTATTTATTGTTGTTTGTCATGTTTAAATGCTAAGAGTGTGTTTAATCTTGTGAATTCTTAAAATCAAGAATTTTGTGAAAAATAATGTGTTAATCAAAAATTTATTATTAACCGAAGTCAGGCTGTTATTACTTTTTTTAATTGTACGTAAAAATATCTTTTCAATAGTTATGAAATAAAAATAGTGAAAATATGAGCAATTTTAACAAAATTTTCATAAAATGTGAATGTTTAATGATAAATATTGAAGCTTTTCATGCTAAGATGTACTAAAATGACTACGATATCGTGTATTTCTACTCTTGCTTAAATATAATACATACAATAATAAAATAACAAATATTATTTACAGCAATAAAAATTAAATTAAATAGTACCAGTTCCTTTACCAACACTACATTGCTCAACAGCCGACTTAAAATCAACAGCCCGCACTCTTATTGAAAAATACTTTCAACTGTTCAAATAATAAATAAACTGCATTTAAAAATTTTAATATCAACTTATTATCTTAAGACGATGATAATAACTAAACAACATGATGAATTTATAAATCAGCTTTTAATTGAAAAGTCATGAAATGGTCCCTTTAAATATTGTTGTTCATCGAGTCAATCAAAACAAATTATATAAAAAAAAAAATAGTGAGCCTAATATGCTGACTGCAATGACACTTCTAACAAAACTAATTAATTCATTACCATCTGAAATCAAACCCGAAAGATCAAAAGAAAAAAAATCATCTGTAGTGTGAATGTGACATACTCAGTGGTTGTTGAGGTATGTCTTTGTGACATTTTCACCTGTACTTCAATAAAATATAAACATGTAAGCTTTTTTCATTCATCCAAATTAAGTAAAACAATTATAAAATTTTGTTGTCATTACACCAGATGTTAAATTTTTCGTTACATACTATTAGATAAGTTCTTTACTTTTAGACATTATTGACATAATATCATAAAATTTGCTATATGTATTTTCTGTAAGTGTATAAACAATATATATATGCTTTATTAAACATAAATGAATAATTTTTAAATAATTTGTTTGAGAACAGGGATATATATACACACATATATATGTTGAAAATCCATCTTTCAGCAATATTGTGATGAAATAAATCAAATTGCCGTAATTTCCGGTGTATAGCCCACGGATCATACAATCGTGTTTCGACCCAGAAATTTTTAAAAATAAAATGTAACTTTTTAGATCACAGTAAATATTGGTCTTCAAATACTGAATAAAATTTCTGGGTCCAAACTGAATTGTTTGATCTGCGGGCTATACACCCGAAATTACGGTACATATCATTAGAAACTGAATAAAGTTACAAAAGTGCAACTCATTAAGTTTTAAATATTTTTTTAGATATAGTTATTTGAAAGATATAAATATAATGGATTACGCATTTTTTGCATATATTTAAAGCACAATACGTCAAAATTTTCTTCAATAGAGTGAAATTTGTTTTTTTTTTTTTCAATATTAGCAGCTCAATGCTAAATTTTCAATATTAACAGCCAAATATGAGTTTAAAGATTAGGACTGTCATTTTGAAAATTTCTATTGGGCGGTGAGGAGCTAGTGATTTTTCTCTTTTTTGGAAAGGGATAATTGCTCTTCGCCCTAGAAGTTTTACTAAAAAACAATATTGTTTATTTTTTTCCTTAAGAAACGAACATAAAAGATAATTTGAAAAATAAAATAAATGTATAAATAAAAATATTTCCAGGGATGATACATTGGATAGGTTTTACATTTGAAAATATTGATAATTTTAAATATGATTTAAATACTACTAAAACCAACCAAAATCCCACTATTTTTATTTCAGATCCAGTTATAATGTAGTATTATGTACAATTTAAAATTAAAAAATTAGTCATAGAAACTCCACCTCTGATTGATAAAGATTTTTTAATAATTTCATTATTTTTTGTAAAATATTTTTGATTTCAAAGATTATACAATTTTTTAGACACATTTAAATATTTTTTAACATTACAGCAATATTTTTTTCATAATCTACATACGTTATTTACCTTGCTTAAATTATTCGAAGAAGATTTCTTTATTAGTTATTGAAATATGATTTTATATATAAAATGAGGCCTTTGAAAATTAAACAATCATTAATGGCAACTCGTGGCATTTTTCCAAAATTTTGATAATTTTTTCTCATATGTTCACTATTTTTATTTTATAACCATTTAAAAGATATTTTTACGTACAATTAAAAAAAAAGCAATAACACCCTGCCTTCGGTTAATAATAAATTTTTGATTAACACATTATTTTTGACAAAATTCTTGATTTTAAAATTCATAAGATAAAAGACACTCTTAGTGTTTAAACATGATAAAAAACAAGAAATAATAATCAGCCTACATTATTTGTCACATATACATTATTTGAAACCTATTTAGTGATTTTATATTGAAATGACTTTTTTTTTTTTTTTTTTTTTTTTAATGTAGTCTTTGAATATCGAACTGTCATTAAAAAAAATTAAAACAATTTTTCAAAATTTTGATATTTTTTATCTTAAAAAATATTTTACTTAGGATCAAGAAAATTAAAGGTGATTACGTCTTAAAATAAGCTATAAACAAACCCAATTTCATTGAAATTTGTGACAGTGATTAAATGGCTCAGGGGAACTGACATGGAATGACTCTGCTTGATTTGATATGAAATGCACCTCAAAATATTTTTAAATAGGAAATACTACCAAAAACACCCAAAATCCCACTATTTTTATTTCAGAATCAGGTAAAGGACACCTTTAAGTATATCTCCCATAAAAAATAAATTTAATAAAAATACCGCCTTTTGTTGATAATGCTTTTTTTGTTAATGCATTATTTTTCATAAAAAATTCACGACTTCAAAGTTTAAATATTTTTTTAGACACACTTAAAATGTTATAAGCGTAACAATATATTTTTTTCATAAGCTGCGTACCCTAAATATTGTGCATAAATTATTTGAAGATGATTTGTAGAGTAGATATTGAAATATGATTATATATATGACATGCTACACTTGAAAACCGAGCTATCAAGAATGCCAACTGACGGCAGTTTTTCAAAATTTTGACAATTTTTTTCTCAGAAACTATTTCACCAAGGAGCAAAAAAAATTACTGGTGATCATATCTTAATAGTAAGAACAAACACACGCAGTTTCATTAAAATCTGTGATGGTGGGTTACATATTGATATTTTACTGCCTGATTTGACGTGGAATGCCCCCCCTACTGAATATATATCAATTTACGACAATAAGTCATTAAGTATTGTAGCTTTTTTTGTACGAAAACAATGCATTTTGTTAATATACTTATTATTAAAATGTAATGATGGTGATACCTTTTATTTGAATGTTAAAATAAATCTAACTACCAATTTAATAATGTAATTATGCAATTAAATACAGTAAAATCTGATTACACAGAAGCACAAAAGACTGGAAAAAGTATTTCGTTTTAGACATATTCCGTTTATACAGGTTTTCCTGTATTAGCTTTGAATTTGACACCGGGTGGTACGCAGAAGTATGAACTTTTATTTAGTGGTACGTCGTTCTAAAAGTTTGAGGACCCCTGGTCTAGAAGAAGTATAGAAATTGTGCAGAAATTAGTGTTAGGCAATACAGATGTTTTAAATGACTCTTTCGATTGCCTAAATACATCAAAAGTTTTTCAATAACTCCAGTTAACCAACTGCTGTTGAAATCTTATCCGTTTGTATCAATAATTAATTGTCTGAGATGGAAGAATTAAGGAAGAAAATAAAGGCATCAGAGATCAATCACTGACACCAGATGTTTTTCCTTTCAATATTTCCTATACTATGATTCATATTCATTGGCAGAACGTCAGGCTAAAATTTTTGTTTAGAATAATAAACAATCATCTGTATAACATATGCCGTATTTAATCTCTTGTTTCTATATGCCAAATATTTGGGCAGGGCTAGTAGAGCTTAAGCCATTTGACAAAACCTCCCTGCCCAGCCTGAATTTGCCAAATATTTAAAAACAAATTGGAAATTGTGATGTCTTTGTTATGGCAAGGAATCATTTGTTTTGTCGCAGAAAATTTGATTACACGTATTTAAGCTTTTTTAGGGATTTTTTATTTTAATTTTTTTATTTCTAATAGAACAATTTTAGGTTTAAATAAGTCAAAGTAGCTTATCCTAATAAAGAAAAGTAAGGTTTATTGAATTTTAACAGATATATAATTTTCTGAAATCAAAGAATACAGTTATTTATAAGTAATAAGTACTTCATAAAAATTTTCGTCTTGTGTTTTTTGATGGATTTATGGACATTCTGAAGAGTTAATTTACTTTTGGACAATTACTGTATCTTACGCAATTGTTGTGGGTACTTTTTCTCATAAACTAATAAGAACCAAGAACCGTATAAAAGGTTAAATTTGGCATTTTATATGTATGCAGTAGCTTGCAAAACAAATACTATACTTAAAAAGGAACAATGATTTGTATACTTTTGAAGTATGTTTCTATCGCTAGTGGTATAAGATATAATTGTCACAACTTCTATTTCCAATCACTAGAATGCTGCCCTGGGTCAGGTATGTCAGCTTTAGCTGCAAAGACCTGATGCACAGATGATGTCGGGTTGCTGCTAGTTTTTTTCATTGCAGATTGACTCATTGTTTCGCATTTTGTTTTTACTTTTGCAGCCAGGTTGAGCAGATTTTTTTTAAAGAAAAGAACAATTTCATATAAAAAAATATTTGAGATTGAATGAGATTTTTCACATGTTCATTTTTATGCAAAACATAAAATTTATGTTACAGATATTGTTACAGTCTATATTTGCATAACAGCAATAAATTAAATTTTTATTGGTTTCAAGTTGATTCTGAATAAAATTTGCAGGTTTGGAGAGTGTATAACTTGACCCGTGAAAGATGCTATACAGTTATATAAAAAATCATTTCATATAAGGTGTACATATATATATCCCGTGGTAGAGTCACAGGAACAATGTTACAGAATAGGAAAGATTTCTTGCAGAAAAAAAATCATTTGAGAAATACATTTTATTGAAGTCAGAGAAGATCCATGTAACAGCAATAAGGATTTTCTGTATGTTTCAATTTTGCAAACTGATATTGGTAAGAGAGAGTCTGCTGTGATTCAGAAGATTTTCATCCCCCTCCACAAAATTTTCATTTTTATCTCCTTACTCTCCAACTCCCCCCCCCCCCCACACACACACACACACTGTTTAAAATCTTTAAAACTTTAAAAAAATTGCGTTACTTATTACTTTGAAGTAGCAATAAATAATTGATCAATCATCTACCTCTCCCGAAATTTTTAGTTTCCTTCTGTTTGCCCCTGCGTCCTGTCTGTCCAGCATTAACCCTTAACTGCTGCATAGATATTGCGAGCAGTCTCTGAGACTGCGTGATCGAAATATGAATAAAAGGCTATATTAACTTAACTCATAAGATACTGTTTCTGTACTAAATTTTATTGACAGGACTATTATAATTAAAATTCACCTACTCAAAATTCTCTAGCAATATCACTAGAAATCTTAACAAAAGAAATTTTCACTAGTATCTATAGTTAAACTGTGAAAATTGAAGAAAACAGCCAAAGATTAGTTTATCACCAAAGATTAGTTTAGGCTTCAAGTTGGTAATCTTAAAAATTCTCAATTTTTATATTTTAAAAATTTTCTCTCTTATTATAATGTTGTTTTGCTTTAGTGCTTTTATTTGTTACTTTGAAATACTAAAATACATAAATATTCGCATAGTTGAAAATTCTAAATTACCCCACTTTTGCTCCATCATCACACAATTTAAAATCTGTTAAAATCTTTTCGTTTAAAAAACAAATCTGCCCTATTTATTACTTTAAAATAATCATAAATGAATGATCAGTAACTTACACCCAGGGTATGAAAAAAATAAACATTTCGGATAAATTTGATTTAAATCAGATTTTCTTTTATTTAAATCAGATTTTTTTTTTATCTAATATTATTTTGCATATTATGAAACATCTTTTAACTCTCTACTGAATGTTTTTAAATCGAGAATGGCAGGAGACAAACTGTTATTAACTTACTTTTATTTAATACATAGTTTTTCAAAGTGGCATTAAAACAAATTTTTAAATGCATTACAAAAATATTTTGGTGTCATCTAATTGACTCATACAGTGCAGTCACATCACCAGTATTAGCTTCTTTTTATTTCATGTGTAATTTTCAGTACTGAAACAGGTTTTTAAGACCGAAACCGAATTTCAGTAATCTTTCTATATTCGGCGGAAAACGAAAATGTCCAAAAAGTTTTTTTAAAGTAATTAATATTTACATAAATATACGTAATTTTAATTAATCATTCATGTAATTATATGTGTGGCCCAAGTTGGCTTTCTGTGCCTTCGACCAAAACTTTCTATTTTCATATAAAATAAAATGTAATTAATTCACCAACGACACAGAATGATGTTCTAATTATACAAATTTCATCTAATTAAAAATTGTTTTAAGTATACATACCTCGATTTATCTTTTATAATGATTTTTGTAAATGATCATCTGTTATACTAGAACTTAATCAAACAGTATTGCAACAGTCTGCAGTTTCAAACTAAAAATTTTCCATTATTGTTAAATCTGAAGTTTTTAATAAGCACATGAAAAGCGTCTTCAAAGTTTAGTCATACATGCATTTCTTGCTTTATAATTTACACTCACATCTTGAGTCAGTCATGACTGATAATTAAAAACAGTGAAGTTCACAGCAATAAATAACAGTGTCTCATTTGAGCCGATACAGCTCAAATAAATGAGTAATGTTGAAATTCTTCGAAGGAAGAAACAAGATTTTTGGAATATGGACAGTTTCGGTCGAGTTTCGGCCCGGCCAAATTTTCGGAAACACTTTCGCCGAAAACGCAAACAAAACCGAATTTTTGGTTGATCTTTAATTTTCAGTTTGATACTAAAACGATTTTTTAAGATCTTACATTGGTTTCAAGAGTCCCATTCCATGCTGCTAAAACTAATTTTTCGACCTTGTACAGGTTTCAGAGGCTCTGTACACTTACAATGGGAGTAATTTTTTTAGCATTAACTTAAAAAAAAAAAAATACATAATTTTCAAAGTGACACTAAAAACAAATATTTAGATCTTATAAATATACATATTTTAGTGGAGTCTCACTTGGCTCATACTGTGCAGTAATTTGCACTATAGATTAAAAAAGGCTAATGTTTTCACCATTAACTTTTTTTTAAATTTCATGTTCAAATTGATGCTAAAACAAATTTTTAGATCTTGTATTTGGTTTGGAGGCCTCAGATGATTCACAATGCTGTAATCTTTTTATCATAAACTAATTATAATATTATATTATCAATATGTATTTTTTTAAAGTGATACTATTTTTTTTTATTTTATACTTTTTGGGGCCTCCATCTCACAATGAATGGTGTTTTTTACATTTGATTTTGTTATGAGTAATTTTCAAACTCAGAATGCTACTAAAGCAGAATTTCAAATTTACAAGTTTCAGAAGGATTATAGTATAGTTCATGCTGTCCTATTTGAAGCATTGTCAGATTGAAAAAGATGGGGCCCACTAGACCTTTTCTGAAGTTTTACTTTTTTCTTCTGAAATTTAGAGATTACAAGAAAAAGTTCTTGAATCTACTTTATTTTTATTTATTAATTTTTTTCAAAGAATAAATTTTAACAGTTTTTAAGAAAAAGTACTTCTTATGCTTAAAACTTGTATTCCTTTGTATAAGGTACAGTGGGACAACACACAAGGCACAGTAAAATATGAAACGTGAAGAATAAATTACAATATTAATAACTATTTAAAGGGAAAAGTACTTTATTAGAAATCAATAGCCATTTTTTTTTTCAATACATTAAATAGTACAGAATAAATGTATTGATTTCATATGAATAAAATATATTTAAAAGATTTTCTCTATGATTTCATTGTATGCTTTCATAGATATATTGAACAAGATTTTACATATTTAAGTCTAAATTAAAAAAAATTAGCATGTTTTAAATATGTATAAATAAAATAATTTAAAGAACAATATAGTACATAAAAATGTACACATACAGCTATATATGTCTTAAGTTTTATAACAATTATATTCTTTTTTTTTAATCTTTCTTAATAAAATTTTCTGGTCACATTCTTCAAGATATTAAAATTGCACAGAAATAATTCAACTATTTTCCCTTTTTAAATCTAAAATAAAATAACAAAATTTACTAGAACATATTCATAACAGTAGTTAAAAAGGTGAAATGTTGATCTGTTTAAATTTTTCTATTGAAAATTTCACTATTAAATTGGTATAACAGAGTGGTCTACTGTAACTCTTTTTGGGATAACCCACTGTACACCATGTAAACATAGAATAAGAAAATATTCTGTACACTTTATTTTATACAAAAAGGAAATTTTGAATAAAATTAACAATAAACGAGTGCCTTATCTGTTCACTTCAACTATTTTTCCTCTATAAATCTTACCTTGATTAACAAAATATCTAAGAATCAAAACAAAAAAAAATTTACTTTTGTTAGCTAAAAAAAAGCGTAATGAATAAGTTTTGATTTGACCATATATTTTATAGTGGAAAATATTCTTTACTATACTGCTATTGATGAGTACAAATATGGAATTAAAACATGTCAAATAAATACGTTTTGGAGGGATATTCCACTGTGTCATATGTTTCCTTGTGATTAAAATTATTTTTTCAGGATTATGATTTTTTACAATGAAATATGAAAATACCCCAAAAATAAATATCTATCCACTGGGTATTTACCCATCCCACATCACTGGATATAAGTAGATTTCCCTATGAATTTTTTTCGTTGAACATGGTCTCACTTCCCATCAAACAATATGTCTACTATATCAAAAGCAGCAGCCCTTATAAACACAGGTCAGTCGATTATTCAGACAAAAAATAGTCCAAAAACCGACAACACAAAAACCTATGTTATCAAGCACAAGAAAAAAAAACTTTATTTTATGGGAGAGTAGGAGTAGGGGATCTAATGATTCATGTCTGCCAGAAGTGAAGTGGTGTATAAGCCAAAAACTAATACCACCAGTGGTTTACTCGTAGGCTTATCATTGTGTGTGTCCTACAACTATCCTCCATGTTTTCATACCTTTGTTCATAGGTATGAAAAATTCCATAAAATAAAGGTTTTTTCTTGTGCTTGATAACATAGGTTTTTGTGCTGTTAAATCTTGGACTAAAAGATGTCTTACCAGATACTGACAAAACAATTCCAGGTTGAATTTAAAGTCAAGTAATCGTTATTTATTTTAGATATATAATTTCTTTTGCCTTTGAATGTAATTTGCCAGGTAATGGTACAACATACTTAAAGCTGTTGCATGATTTCAGGGCCTTTTTCTTGGCTCAAGAGGAGGAATGACCCTTATGATATATATATATATTTTTTTTTTTTGCGCCAGCCTTTACTTTCTGACAAAAAAAGAATTAGCATAAAATGTAAAGCAGATCCAGAAATTTGTGTTTTCATTTGTCATTATCCGATAGCAATGACTGAATGAAAACAGTCACCAATCGAGACTTCAAAAATGTTGGGATTTTTAAATTAGCTAATACAGGTGTGACTTTGGATACCTATTTCTAGAAAAAGGATCATTGGATCTGTTATCACCCTGACAATTATAAACTCTGATTCACACTAGCTTTTTCTTCTTCTTCTTTTTGAGATTTTTAATGATCAAAATGAGAGCAAAATTATTATTATTATTATTATTTTACAAAGATGAACAAAATTTAAATTTTTTTTTTCAAAATGATGCGAGACCCACAATAGGACCTTAAAAGGTTACAACAAGAACCAATTCCCAAATTCTACTTTCGGATGTTCTAGAATAAGTTCTTTGATACTAACACAAATAAGCTTAAAAACAGTAATTACAAAACTTAGTGATCATTTGGCGTGAAATTTGATCGTGAATTGTGATAACAGGGATAGATCGATACTTTTAGCGTTAATTTCACAGCAATATATATATGAATTTCAGAGCAAAAGATGAATGTGGGGACAATAAGATTTCCAATGATATATGTCATGATAGGGTCAGATGAAAAGGATAAAGTGCACCCCAGGAGGAACAATTAAGCCCCTAACGAACACGGGTGCTGACTGAGGGCATAAAATGTTAGGCAACACCAAACATAATTTTGGTCAAGGTTTGAAAAGGGGACTACCAAATGGAAGACAGAACCAAGATTTTTCCAACAATGTACTCGGAAGATAGTTGGAGAAGTGCCATCTCCTTCTACGCCAGGGGGGTGGGGGGCAAATAAGACCTGAATTGACAGTGGGGCAGACCAAGGATTAAAATTGGCTAAATGAATAAGAAGTTTAGGGGGAAATGTGAAGAATGGTAAAAGAAGAAAAGAAGCAAAAAACTCATATTATGATTAAGGGTTGAGATACAAAGAGGGGCCCAATGCGGCCAAAGCTTGTCCACAGAATGAGGGCCCTAATACCCAGAATGGATGATGAACCTACAGAATTTTAGAAATGATTGAAATAATAATGAAACAAAAAAATTCTAAAAATCGGATGACAAATGTCAAGAGCCTGGGGCTAAATATGAAAAGTTTCAAAAAGGGCCGCCCCCTGGTTGTAGAAATATGTAACAAGAATTAGAAGGTAAGTTAAAATGCAAAGTTTTTATGCTATGAATTTCATAATTTTTGGACAAAAATTAGGCAAAATGTTTAAAGAAATAAAGTTTTAAAGCACCCTCTTGCGGCGAAAAAGGAAGTTAAAACTATGTAATATATGCCAATAATTTTTATTTGAATTTGGGCACAGATTGATATGTTTCAATTTTCTAATGAGTGGAAGATACTACACTAGAGTACGAAAAAACTTTCGATAAGTGCTACCCTTTTAAGCATTTTAGCCTTGGGGGTTAAAATTATTGGTGAATTTCCAAAAGAAAAGCAGATTTAGAAAGGTTATGAGATGATAATTTTTTTGAGGTATTAGGAGGGTAATATATTGAAAAATCCCCTCCCCTGGGGAAAGTATTAAAATATTTAAAATGGCATAAAATGCAGTGCAATTTAATATAGTAATAATTATAGCAGTAATTAAATATAACAAACATTAAAATGATAATATTAAAAGATTTGAGAAAGCTAAAATAAGGATAACATTGAAATGTAGCATTTTGAAGCTAAATGTAATAGCAAACATTGTAAAAAAGCCCTTCTATGCAATTTGACAGTCTGCCTCTAAAATTAGCTTAAAGACAATTCCAAGTCAATGTTACCATTTTTAGTATTTTATTTTTTACATCAAATGGATAATACACATATTTTCTGATAGTATTAAACCTATATTTTTGATATTTGCAATGTATTTTATAAAAGGTTGAATAGTCAAAATCAGTAAAATTCATTATAATCAGCATAGCTACATTTTATGTGCTTATTTGTATGTCTGTTACACATTGGATGTTTGTCTGTTACAGTTAAGATTACATATTTTTCATAACTATATTGTGGCAACAGTCAAATTTTGCGGAAGTCAAATGTTTCTGAACTGCCTCTGAATGAAAATACATTTTTGTTAAAATAAATTATATGTTATTTTATAAATAATATAGATAAACATTAAGGTGTCCAAAAAGCATGGTAATTCCTGTTTCTCTTACAATGCCACTTTTTTAATCATAATTATTCACATTAAATAACTTATTCATAATAAACTGCATTAATTTATCTTATAATATCATATACTATTTGTAGCCATCCTTTAATTAACCGATTATTATTTTTTTAAATAAGGTAAAGTCATTTTTTCCTCTGTGACTGTTAGTCTGTTACGATGGAATTGCCCTTAAGAAAGATCAATCTAGAGGCTGTTAACGGGTATAGATTGATTACATCAATCTGCAATGATGATTTCAAAGAAAAAGCAAAATGAACGATGCTACTACCTTGCCATTTCAATGCATCGATTCGACCGCAGTGATGATTTGAACACAAATAAAAATGAGCGATTTCAGCTGAATCAATGTTGTCTGTATCAACTGTAGACGTGGTTGCAAAAATGAGTGATTCTTATTGAGAAGATCTCTACTCTCTAGTGTATATTTATACTTTACTCAATATTTTGAGTTATATCAATCCAATCCTCACAGAACTTAGTCTGTTTCTCACCAATAACACTGACATTTCAGTTTTGGTTCTCCCTGCTAGAGACACTGCAATTTCTTGTATTTTCTGCTGCAAAGTGTACTCCTTTTTATTCAATATCTCAGGTTCTACGAGTCCGATGGTCACATAACTTGGAGAATTTGTTTTGCTTTGCCCCTCCCCTCCTCCATTTTGGTTCTGGTTCTCTCCGTCAGGGGTGCTGCAATTTGCTGCATTGGCTTTTATATTGTGTTCAGCTTCAACTTTTAATATGAATTCGGTGAACAAAGCTCCCTTTAAGCTTGTTGGTTTCTCTTGGCTCTTTAGAAACCTTAAACAAAATCTCCAATGTTTCAAGCCCCACCAGTGGCCGAGAGGTTCTGCTCTCGAAGCTGGTAGACGGGAGGTGCTGGGTTCGATCCCAATCGCGCCCGTCGGCCTAATCGTTCGGAGTTTTCGTGGTTTTCTTCGAACCATGGATTTCCATGCGTTAATACGGGTTAGGTTCCCTTAGAAAGACCCCCACGAAGGGCACTCCCCCTCGAGCCTATATCCCTAGTGTAGATAATCGGCCGTCACAAAATCAACCAACCAATGTTTCAAGAGCTGATATGAAACTGTTAATGCAAAATTAATCATATTACAAAGGAAATAATCTAAAAGCAAAACTAATCTTAATTTCTT
The DNA here is from genome assembly GCA_963932465.1 of Maratus speciosus. Lineage (NCBI taxonomy): Eukaryota > Metazoa > Arthropoda > Arachnida > Araneae > Salticidae > Maratus > Maratus speciosus. Next base: position 138,533,002 of record OZ010797.1, on the reverse strand, counting down.
TATGTCAATTCTTCATAAAATTGGATCTGATGTCAGTTAAGAATAACAATTTATTGATCAGAGACACCAATAAAAAAATTGATAGTATTGGGTAGATACAGTTTGTCATAGTATTGATTATATTAATAAAAATACAGACATCGCCCATCACTACTAAGTACCATCCTTTTAAGTCAGATTTTTTTTTTAATATATCTCTCACATACATATTTTTTATAACATATAAAATTTTTAAAGGGGAGGTGGGGAGTTGGCGCAATATTGACACATTCTTTCAAAATCTAATTAAGAAATAGATTTGATATTTGGCAAAAATGGGTAGAAAATATTTTACATAAGCGAATACATATAGTATTACTTATGAATATACAAAGATGGACTTCAATTATCAACATTTTTGAACAGCAAAATTGCTTTCTTGTATTCTACGAGCCTTATTTCAACAAGAATCAGCTCATTCAACTTGAATTGGGGATGGTTCGTTTAGAACAGCACTCTCTGGCAGTAGAAATAGGGAGTCAAATATTTTCTGGTTCGTGTGCAGCACGACTGCTATATAGTGCCATAGGCAGTAGGGATCTGTGGCAGAAGTTCATTCGGTGAGAGTTTATTTAGAACAGAATGCCCCTCCCATCGGTGGAAGGCGGAACTAAAAGATTTTCTGGTGCATGCGGAGCATGCCCGGTATATGCTGCTGTAGGCAGTGGGGCACAGAACCAATGGTTCATTTGAAAGGATATATTTTTTAATTTGAGCACGTAACTAAAAGATCTTTTGGTACATGCAAAGCATGTATGGTATATGTTGCAATAAGTAGCAGGGAGTTGAAACAGAGGTTTGTTTGGAAGGACATTTTTTTTAATTTGAGGCAACGATGTCATTAGGGGACCAAATAGCAGGTAATGCCAGCTAATAAAATCATAATGTCAATGATTAAATTAAACTTAATGATTCTATCAAACATGAATTTGATTAAATGCTTTTAAATAATACACAAAATTAATACAAACAAGAAAACATTACAAACACAGGGCACTTACTTATGAACTTTTTGATATAAAATTGTTGATACTTTAATCAATCTAAACTCCTTTAAATTTACTATGCACAGCATACAGTCAATCGATGTAGGAATTGTGCTCTTAATAATCTCAAACAAAAAAAAATCACATGGATTCTTAAATTAAATTACATTAGTTGGAAGCCAAACCTAACACATATAACATAGATAAAAAATTCACAAAATGATGTCATTTTGAAGTTTGAGGTGATTTTTATGCTAATCTTTTATTTTCAAAACTTAAAAAAATAAAAATTATGAACAGTTTGAATTTAGGTTTTTGTTCATCTGACAAAACCCTATTTGTCTCGCTCCTCTGTCTATGTGTCCGTCCGTAACACAGCTCGTTCTCAAAAACTGTATAAGGGTGAAGACTTGAAATTTTGCATACTTACAGCTGAACACCCAAGATCACACAACAAAGCATAAAATTTGGAAAAAGTTTTAATGCACGTTATTAATTAAAACCCCAATTAAAAGAATGAAAAATGATTCATTTAACTAAAGCACTGATTTTAATCAAGCTGCAATGATTCTTTTTGTAAAAAAGGGGAGGCGTTGCCATAATTTTGCATAGCTACTAGAACGATAAATGTACTGGGCTGTTACAAACATATATTATACATATCTTAAAATCTACCAGACCTAAAAACTTGAAAATTGCGCACCCAGATGCCAAAAAAAAAAATAAATAAATAAAAAAAAATAAATAAATAAATAAAAAACCTCTTTCGGTATTTATATATATATTTTTTGAAAATTCCATCTACAAGCAGAAAAATGCTTCACTTAAACTCAATTTATTTCCTTTCAAAGACGAGCAGTAGAACAAGCTATTTGAGAAATATTTCATGGCCAGATGGATGCCGCCTAATGTTAAAAGTGAGACATCTGGTAAAAACATGGATAATTTTTTGACTAGGTTTGTTTTTAGGGTATAATTTTTTTTACAAATACTACATTTATAGATCCTAAACTTGCGCATGTATACTTATTTTTCGATGTGGATTCCAAATTTGCAATTTTCATAAAAATTAATTAAGAACTTTTTATCTAAAAATCACCTTTAAAAAACAACAACAAAAAAAAAAATGCTTTTGTGTAGCACATTATTTAAATCTAAGCATTTCTCTACTAATTATCATTATTTTATGTCTTTTTTTTTTTATTGTAGGCTAATTTATTTATGAGTGGTAGTAGTTACCTCTATTATTAACAAAAGTCATCAAGTCATCGAATTTATAATTTGAGATATTTTATAACCCCCATTTTAAAGAAGGGTGGAAGTTGAATTTCTAAGACTATTTTTTACCACTCTGGGTTCTAACTTGTGCATTTTAAGCAATTTTTCTAACTCAGCCTCTAATCTAGCTACAGCGAGATTCGATTGCATTTGAAGGCAAGACCAAACTGGCATCTCGTTGAGCTCAACATGTTGGTGCTGTCTAGAGATGGGAATGCTCGGGAAAACCCCCTTTTTTTCAGTTTTTTTCCAACATAGGCGTAACCAGCCTTTTGAACGAGGGGGGGGGGGGGTGCCCAGACTTTTTAACGTGCACATGTTGGATACAAACAGTATCTTATATAGTAAAACCTGCTAAAACGAATCCCATAAAACCGATCGAATTTCCGTTATAGACAGTTTTCCATCTTAATTGTGTGGTATTTCTTTTAAAAAGGGCTCAAACGCGATTTTTGTTTGCGTGAGGATGGTTAAGAAGGGGTTCAAAACATTAAAACTAAATCTAATGGTAAAAAAAAGATATGTAAATGTCCTTGCAGCAGTGATATGAGACAGTGACTAAGTGTGGTCACAACTGTAAAACCTTTTGGCACTCTAACTTCTTATAAAGATTAAAAAAGGCCTTTAATCATGCTGGAAACTTCTATAGGCACAGGGGAACACTGCATGAGATCTAAAATTGTCTCAAAGTCTTGTAGATGAAATTTTGCCGGAAGATAAATCTCAGATAATACATGCGGTACATCAGTACATGCGCACGAATTTTTTTCAGAATGTGACTCCATGACTTCTTAGGGATCACCGGATGGACCCAAGAAATTTTGGAGGAAAGTCTATATAAATAATTATTATAATATTATAAATAATTATAATATTCATTAATAGCGTAATTTCCTGCCTATAATCCGCGGCTCAAACAATCATGTTTCGACCCAGAAATTTTATTTCATTATTTAAGTTAAATATTTATCGCAATTTAATAAGTTACGTTTTATGAAACAAGATTTCTGGGTCTGAACCTAATTGTTTGATTAGCAGATTATAGGCCGGAAATTACGGTAATTCAGGTTTTTTACCCCAGAGTGTGTCGAATATATTAGGTAAAGCAGGTTATGATAATATACACTAAATTTTATCAAGACGATAAAAATTGTACTATCATGAATCATGATGCGACTGTAATAATAAAGATAGGTGCTTGTAAGTCTCTCTGTGTGTGTACGCGCGCGCGCTGAGCTCTTATGAAACAATGCAGCCTGCACCCATAAGATTTGACAGGACCTGTATGCATGAACTCATGCATATGGAAGACAATTTCTGCAATTTTTCAATTAATTTTTTCTGCGAATTTTTTCGCATTTTGCGGCAATTTTTTCAAACAAGTGAAAAAGAATCCGATTTCAATATTTTACCCAGTAAACTTTGTCTTCTTTTCAATAAAGTGTTTTTGAGATTCTTACAGCGATTTTTCAATTTTTAACAATTTTTTAATGTTATCTTTAGAGGGTTTTTTTTCGCATTTTGTGGTGTTTTTTTTTTTTTTTTTTTTTTTTTTTTTAACATTTCTAAAACGAATACGGTTTAAATCTTTTGCCCAATTAGTTAATTTCGTTCCCTGTGGTTTTATAATCTTTTCCGAATTTTTAATGCACTTTCTAGCGGGGGTTTTCGTGCTTTGAGGCGATCTTTTGAAACAGAAAAACTCTCTGGTAATTTTTGCAATTGCTGTGATTAAATTCGAATTGGAATAATGTCAAATCAGCTCTTATAAGAAAGCTGAAAATTTAATTTTGCTTGAAATAAAAAACGCAATAATTCAAGATTCGCTTGTTTCGAGACAGAAGAGGTTGTAGCTTGCTCGGGAGTACGTTGCAGAAGGCAGTCCCCCCCCCCCCCCCCGAATCCTACATTTGTTTAATTCTATGTTCGTTTAAAACAAAAAAAAAAAAAACCCACTTCTCTAGTAATGAAGTTCGGGGACAGGGTTTGAAACAACGCGCAGGATCGCGCGATTTGTGCACAGAAAAGGAAAGTCTCTCATAATAAAAAATGCTGGGCAGTATTTCCCCCTTCAAATTTTTCACAGACCTGTGATTCTTCAGTAAGTATTTAAAAAAAAAATTGGGTCCGCGATTTTTATTTCTTTTATGGAATTTCTCAAAATCAATTCGTGAATCAGACTCGGAAAAAATTGAGAATTTCTTCAAACGATCGTGGAAAAATATCGGGAATTTCAATAAAAGAGTGCAAAAAGTAATCGCCAATTTCGTTTAAAGATTGCGCAAAAAAATTACGAATTTCGATAAAGGATTGATGAAAATTTTTTTCAAATTTCGTCAAAATGAGAATTTTGTAAGAGTAGAGAATTTTGTTAATTGGTACGGAAAGATATCGAGAATTTTTTCGAACTGTCGTGCAATACTATCCCGAATTTCGACAAATGATCTCCCTGTAAAAGTATCAGTTTCGTCAATCAGTCACAACAGAAAATAAATTTCGTCAAAGGATCGCGGTAAAAACGAGAATTTCGTCAATGGATCGCAAAAAGAAAGCGCAAATTTCGTCAAAAGATTACGGAAAGAAAAAGCGAATTTCATCGAAGGATCGCGTGCTAAAGAAATGCCAATTCCGTCAAAATATTGCGGTAAAAAATGCGAATTTCGTCAAAGAATAGCGGTAAAAAACACGAATTTTGTCAAAGGTAAGTGGCGAAAAGTACGGATTTTGACAAAAAAATCGCGTAGAAAGACGTGAATTTCGTCACACGATTTTGGGGGGAAATTGTAAATATTATGAAATGATCACAGAATAAAATCGCGAATTTGTCAAAATTTACTGCACTGGGCTAAAAAGTTGAAACGGGGTTCCTTTTCCTACTTTCAAAAGAACGCCGCGAAACGAGAAAAAACTCTAAAAATCGCGTAAAAATTTACAGAGGAAAAAAATTACTATATTGACTTGAAAGACTGCAATCATATTCCTTTCAAGAATGTCAAAAAATGTCCGCTAAACTTTCAATTCAACCAACGAACCAACCTACAGATTAATTTGAATTTTCTGTGCTATTATTTTTCATTTACAAAGGAGGCAGGGTATGTGCCCCCCCCCCCCCCTTTACTTCGGCTAATCGAAATTTGGATTTACCGTTTCACATTTGCATCCCTTTTTCAAAATTTTTTTTTGCTTTTTTCTTAGCTTTAAACTACCAAAGCAAAGAGACAAATAGTTTCCATCCTCGTCAAGAACTTGCGTTAATTTCTCATGAAATTGCAGAAACATGCATATGAAAGTACGGCGTTTAAAACATCTCCCACAGACAAAGGACGTCAAAGTGGGATTATAAAGCCACCTTTTTGAATTACTATGACTAATACAGATTCTTGCAAATATTCTAGTTTTAAAAAAGATAAACGACATAATTTTCTTTAAAAAAAAAGAAAGAAAGAAAAAAAGAATGTGAGTTTCTTATTTTTATCACATTTCAAAACTTAGCCGTTTAGTTTTCCGAACTAAACTAATTGAACTCTGTTTTCACTTCTTCTTCTTTTTTCTTTTGCAGATTTCGATTTTTTTTAAATAATTGTGCTCGAGTCTGCAGAAACGGGGGGGGGGGGCACCCAACCCCTGGTTACGCCTATGTCCAAAGGATTATTTTTCAATTTTTCCTAATTGGAAAAATTGAAATTTCATTTATAAAATACTGTTGTCAAAATTTTGTAATTGCAATATTCTGATACTTTTATTTATATTTTTTTCATGTTTAAGGTCCCTCATGAAAACCTTAATGTGGAAAATCTTATCTGTAAGCAGGGATCTCTTAAAAAAGAACTTGAGTCCCTTAAGGGGGTCCGGGACACAAAAATCTTCAAATTTTCATTTTTTTTTTTTTTTTTTTTGGATTAAAATTTTTCTGCCGTTTTCTGCTTAAAATGATGTTTAAATCATGCTTCTATCTTAATTAGAACAGGAAATATTAATATTTTCGTTTTGGTTTGTTTTCAAAATCTGCCTTTCAAGCTATGGTTGTCAAGGAAACGAGTTCTTGTGAAATTGCATTTTTCTTCATGATAGGTTTTTTTCACCATTTCTCATATTTAAATTCTCATAACTCGAGAACCGTTAAAGATACAGGGTTGAAACTCGGAACATATCTTTTTCAATTATTTTACTTTACTTTTGAGCCAGCATATTTGAAAAAAAATATTTACTTTTGAAAATATGATTTTTTTAAAAAAGGTTGCACCACTTTTTTTGTAATTTTTTCGTTAAATATTTTTAATTTTTTTAAAAATTAATATTTTTTAAAATGCTGGCTATAAATTAAAAAATATATATTTCTGTTTATTTAGATGAAAAATAATTTAAATTCTACAAATAATATTTTGAGTTATAACGATTTTAAGTTATACCACTTTTTTTCATAAATTTTAAATTAAAATTTTTTTAAAAAAGCTATGAGAAGTTTTATCATTTGATTTTGTTTGCAAATGATATGGTTAACCATCACAAAAAAATTAAAAATTTTAACTCAATAAATAAAATTTTTTTGAAAATGTGTCCCTGACCCCCTTAAAGGATACTTCATAGTTTTTTCACCTTAAAACATATTATACAGTAGACTCCCTCAAATCCGCACAGCTTGGGACCAGAGGTTGTGCGGATTTTAGAATTTTGTGGATTTCTGGTCATTGATTTGTTTACATTTTAGAAACATCCATTTGATTGGTAGTTAAGCAAGGGAAATTATAATGAATTCTTACAATAAAGTGAAACATTAAAATAAGTAAAATATTAAAATAATTTATTAGTTCAAACGTAAGTAATTATTAAAATAATTATGTAAAATTAAAATTTAGAAAAATATTAAAATATTACCGATGAAATCGATTCAATTCGATTCCAAAAGTCCTATGCTGCCATCTAGTGGTAAAGCGATTGTAAGATCGATACACCATCATATAGATATGCTAATTTATATCAAAATAAAAAGTAATGTAAATTTATTTAGTAATAAATCAGCTGTAATAACCAAAAGAGAATGATTAACAAAAAATTTTGTTAGAAAAACTTTGTGGTAGTCGCTGATTTCGGCGCCATCTTGAATTTTGTTCCTGCAACTTAACTGTAAAATTCATTGTTTAGATCTGAAAAAATACGCGGATTTTAGGCGTTCGCGGATTTCAGGGTCGCGGATTTAAAGGAGTCTACTGTATTACCTTTAACAAAATTCTTTCGCTTAAAAGTATTCAGAATTTTTTTACAATCTCCAAATTAAATCCTTCACAAATGCAATGATTTTAGAATTAAAAAAAAAACCTGTCGTATAATAGCTGCAATAACCAATGAATCTATTATCTAGTTCATACTTGCCAAGCTCCCGCTTTTTTTTAAACGAAGAAGCATACTGTCAACCAGAAAATGTATTAAGAGCCCACTTCAGTCACACGAAAAGACCCGTTTGCTAATGCTATTCCTATGGGAGAAATTTATAAAGATATCTCGGTCGCATTTCAATATTTTTAGATGATTTTTTTTGCAGTGGCTAGCTGAGGTCGATCTGTAAAAAGGCCGTTTTTTTATTTTTCCGATTTTCACTGGGGATTTTTTTCAAGAAGATGCTTTCATTTTAGGAACCGGTTCTGAAAATGAAAGTGTCTTGGTTAAAAATACCTGTAAACGAAATTGAAAAAGGAGAAAACGGCCTGCATACAGATCGACCTCAGCTAGCCCCTGCAAAAAAAAAATCATCTAAAAATATTGAAATGCGACCGAGATATTTTTATAAATTTCTTCCATAGGAATAGCATTAGCGAACGGGTCTTTTCGCGTGACTGAAATATGTTCTTAAGATAAAGGTTTCTTACTTCGATGTGGTATTTATACGAAACCTACGTGCTTTTATCTATTAAATAAAATTTCTGGTTTAAAGTATGTTTTGGTGATTTAAAAAAAGCGGGAGGTAGAGGTTGGCAAGTATGCTAGTTGTATATATGTACAAAGGACCATCTCAATAATGTCTAAATAAGAATTGAAATATGACAATTTCTAATTTACAAAATTCCAACTACATTTTTTACGTTTTTTACATTTCATTCACATTTTTTACAAGTTTACAAGTTTTTATAAAAGTTCACAATTGCGCAAAAAACATGATTGTGTGAAAAAAAATTCAAGCAAATCACTGGTAAGATAATTAAATGTAACTTTTCTTGTTAAAAATGAAAATTCATGCGCAAAATTATTTCAATATTATACCAATTAATGAAAAAGGTAAGGTGGAAAATTTGAAACATACATTTATTTTTATTCTCATAGCTGTAATTTTTCACTATCGTTAGAAAAATTTCTTTTGATAATAACATGCAGTTGAAATTATTCATTACTTTTTATAGATTCTTAGAGTTGTCGAAATGTATTTTTAAAAAATATAAATCCATACAAACAAACTTTGCAAAGAAAATGTAAGTAAATCTCTGTGAAAAATCTAGTTGAAAACAATTTTTAAACATATGGAAAAATCCACTTGTTTTAAAAGTTTCATTTAAAAAAAAAAATACCGCTTTCAATATTAAGAATTTAAATTTTACTAAAACATAGTTTGGGTTTAAACTGGAAAGCCGCACCAAAACTAAATATACAGGAAATGAAAATTATAACTGTAAGGGAGGAAAATGTAATATTGTACAATAATACCAATTTTTAAACAATTGAAGATTTGAAAATGATCATAGAATTTATAATAGTACCAGAATTACTATAATTTGTTTCTTTTATACTGGCATCCTTTATGCATTTGAAAACCAGGACTATGTAGATGGAATGTACAATACAGTTTAAAACTGTTTTCAAACTTCAGTGATATTGATTGACACTTAAGATTTTCTTGTTGTTATTTTTTAAATTAGCTTTACTGATATAATTAAGCAAATGCTACTGAAAAATCATTTCAACAGACACATGATATATCACAAACACCGGTGTTAAATTAAGCAAGAAAAGCTACTGTCAGAACTCTGAGACTGAAAGGATAAAATTTTAAAGGATCATCTTTCTCTCTCTCTCTCTCTTTTTTTAAAAAATATATTTATGTAAAGGGAAAATAATTTTTTTTTTAGATTGCATAAATCTTAAAGAAGTTTATTATTGTACATCTTTTAAGAAATTATAACTTTTTTTGAGAAACATTTATAAGAAATCAATTTTTTCAATTTTTCCAGAAAAAAAAAACTGAAAAAAAAAAAACAGTTTTTTCCCGCCACTTCAAATTTTCCAGAAAATTTACATCTCTAGTGCAGTCTATTTCCACTCCAGGCAATTAGGAGGCATTCCATCTGTTGGGGAGTGGGAGGCAGGAAATGGATTTTTTTATGTGACATATCATTTTAAAGTACTTGACCTATACATTACTAAGCAACCACTCTCAACCCTCTTAATTCATTTTTTCACCACTAGGGTGTGTTAAGTTTTATATTGTTAACTAGCATATAACGCACGTCAAAAATGATGGAATGTTGGTCTGTGTTTCATTTTCATAGGACTTCACACAAACAAACAGAATAAAGATTTTATTATTGAAGTGTTTGTATTGTAGAAAAGTACATTTTAAAATTGACAAATGATTTCCAAAAATACAAATAATGAAGATATTTTTTTTTTACTCAATAATCAATTTATTGCAACAATAATAATAATTAGAAAGTGAAACACAATTTCTGAAGATTTTACAAAACATTAAAATTAAATATTCAATGAATTAAGAGTTTTTTTTTTAAATATATTATTTTTATAAAAAATGAATGATTTTCAAAAATGATTGGCTGATGAAACCACTTTCCATTAGGAGTGGAGGCAGTGCTTTTACTCATTGATTACAAAATAATATAATAATAATAATAATGTGGAGCTTTATGTTTAGTTTCTAAATATGAATTTGGAACAATTAATATAAATTAATATTTATATTAATTTTAGCAATTAATACAAACAAAGGAACTTTTTTTTTTAATTGTAGATTTTTTTCACGAAATATGCAGGACTCATTGATATAATTCAAGATCAATTTTCAAAACTTCATCTATATAACTATAAAATCAAATTCAATTTTATAAATTCTTAAAAGATTAGCTTACATCCACTTGAAATTTGCTTGTATTGTAAATAAAATTTATATTTCTTAAATGTAAGGAATATATAATACCATGTATTACGTTTATTAATTATATCAGTGCAGATAAAATTTTGATTTTTTACGTAGTAACAGCCGAACATAGCTTTGGAGTGAAAACTATAATTTAATAAGAGAATGTGAAAAAAGAATTTTCATTCAATCTTATATTTCAATTACATCCCCCCCCCCAAAAAAAAACCCGCCAGTTTATTTATAATGCAACAAAATGAAAAAATTTAAACAGATAATTGTTAAGCTATTAAAAATGAATAAAACTAAATTTAAATTCTAATATTCATTTTAGCTATATTGAATGAAATTTTAAAATTTTTATAATGGAAGCTTTTAAAAATTGATATACAATTACATCATTACGCCTTTAATTTTCCTTATAAAAAACTATAATTTCTTTCATTTATATTGACTGCCGATTGATGGCGCCAAAACCATGTTGGTTTGTTTGTATCAGGTTATACGATGTTTATATTAGCTGATTATCTGTTATCAATAATTTAGAATTTAAAACATTATAATAGGATAGATTTTGAAGGTTTTAAAGAAAAAGAAGGAAAATAAATGTGATACAATGCAAATTATGTGTACCTTTCCATAAGTTGAACAGCCGATATGCTTACGAATCTAAATACTTATGCCTAATATGGCCGTGATAAATTGTTTTCCTCAAAGATGGGTAAGACCCAGAATCATCACCTTAGCTTATTATATAAATAGATTACTACCTCATAAAATTTTCAAAAAATTAAGAAAAAAATTCACATAAATCTAAACAATTAGCATCTTTTCATCCATTTTTATCTTTCTGTTACCAGGGGGAACTATCAGAAACACTCAAAGTTAATCTACAATATGTCAAGCAATACTTTAAATGAAAGGCCATGGCCATGTGCCTAAAAATGTTATTTGTCACATTCCCCCTACCTCACCCCTCTATGTCACTCCGATCTATAAAAGGATTTAATAATTATAAATTAATAATTTGAATTTATTAATTAAAGGATAAAGTGTCTTGAAATGAATATTAAACGAAACCCTCTGTGCAATCCGTGATTGCACTTACCAATTTGTTAAGTTCATCTTGCAATTAAAAATTTTATTTTAATTTGCAAAAAAAACAAAACAAAGTGTCAGTAACTTGAATAGATTAAGCATCAGAAACTACACTGATTCAAAATAGCTAGTTTTAAGAAAATGTGCTTTTGATCTGTCATTGTCACCCATGCCTCCGATCTGTTAAACTGGTTGCCACAACTGAAATATTGGATTGCTACCAGCGTTATTGGCAGTGTCGCCAACTTAATATGGCCCATGGGGCACAGGCCCACCCATAATTCGATCTCTCTGCCCACCCAATTTCAATTGATTTAATTCATAATTTATTTTTTTAAATATTTAATCAATGAAATGAAATTTGGTTTTATTAACATACAAAAATAGTTTTGTTTGAAAAATAGTAAGGACATCCATTAGGCTTGCAGGAACATTGAAAACAACTTCAGCAGATGTATAGTTAAATAACTCATGAAAACAAATTTCCTGCATATTTTGCCATCTGTTTTGATGTCTTGAATTGATAAAGCACTTGGTGACTAAAATGTATGATGCTTTTCTGGACATTTAGTTTTTTACACTTTCACTATTACTTAAAATAAATATTAATGTATTTATAAGGAAGAAAGAATAAAATTTAATAAATTTATAAAATTATAATTAAATTATAATAATTTAAAATTTTTCTTTAAAAAATGTAATTTAATTTCGAATTATTTTTAGTCATTTGCTCCTCTCCTCCCTCTTTCCAAACACATACACACTAAGGGAAAAAATATACAGGGTCATTCATAATTCCTTCCGGGGTTTCGAAGCGTTATAGTAAAAAAACGAAGACGAATATGAAAAAAAGAAACACATGAAATTATTCCGAAACTATTCAAGTTTTACTTGCATACATTACAGGTGTTCTATGTGTGAACCCTTGGTCACACGGCATACATCAATGTGATAGTCCAGTTCCTGCCATATTCTACTCAACATGGTACTGTCTATGTTATTGATAGCACGTGTTATCCTTTCACGCAGGTCAGCTAAATCACGTGGCATAGGTTGTACAAAAACCTGGTCTTTCACATACCCCCACAAGAAAAAGTCAAACGGCGTTAAATCCGGGGACCGTGGAGGCCACTTTAGAAGAGGTACGTCATCTTCAGAAGCTCGTCCAATCCATCGATGAGGTAAGTGTGTGTTCAGGTATTCACGCACATCACACAAAAAATGGGGAGGAGCACTGTCTTGTTGAAATACGAAATCATCCTCATGTTCCTCTAACTGCGGCATTAGCCACAGCTGCAACATATCCAGGTACATTACACCGGTAATGGTCTTCTCTGTAAAAAAGAATGGCCCATAAACACGTGAGGAGGACATAGCGCAAAACACGTTAACTTTTGGGGAATCCCGATAGTGTTCCACTACAGAATGGGGATTTCCAGTGCCCCAAATGCGTACGTTGTGGCGGTTGACAGTGCCACACATGTGAAATGTGCTTTCATCACTCAAAATCAATTTCGACATTAGTGTTTCACGTTCATGGACATCAATGCAAAACGTGAAACGAGAAATGCAATCTGCTGGAGCCAACGCTTGCACCAGTCCCAATCTGTATGGCTTCAAACAAAGACGTTTTCGCAGAATTCGCCACACTGTTGGTTGAGAGATCCCCAATTCTCGGCTTCCGCTAGCGGTTGATTTCGTCGGGCTCCTTAAAAACGTTTCCCGTACACGACCTACGGTGTCCGCAGATGGACCAGGCCGACCACTTCGTTTCCTGTCACATAGGCATCCCGCTTCTTTAAATTTCCGGTACTACACATGAATTGTTTTGTCAGTTGGTCCCTGTTTTCGATATTTATTACGAAAGGCCCGTTGAACTGACACCACTGATTCAGATTTTGCAAACTCCAACACACAAAAAGCTTTCTCTTCGCCTGTAAACGCCATTTTTCTTTACTATAACTGACTTCAATACAGATGTTACTGCCATCTACCGGAAACTAATTAAATTAAAACTCGAATAGTTTCGGAATAATTTCATATGTTTCTTTTTTTCATATTCGTCTTCGTTTTTTTACTATAACGTTTCGAAACCCCGGAGGGAATTATGAATGACCCTGTATATATACGTTTCATTTTATGAAAAAAAATTTTAAGCCCACCCAATATTTTTGAAAAGTTGGCACTACTGGTTATCGGTAATTCCAATTAGCACAGCATCAGTCATCTCGCTCTCGACTAATTTATTGCTTTCAATCTTTCAATCAATGCTTTCAATGACATTTTTCATTCATAAAAAATTATTATTTTTTTTCCCCCCCATAAATTGGGGCCAGTAGCAGAAAGTTCAGGACGGGAGATGAACGTCGCAGATTTTCTTTTCTCTTTTGCAGATTTTCCATCGAACCATTATTTTGCTTTATATTATGCTTTGTTACTTAAAATTATTACCCATAAAAAATAATAAGTGCGTAAAGACATCACAGGTAAGTGATTGTTTGATTAATTTACATTTCAGTTGTAAAATATTTTACCTGCAGATCATTTTCTGCCCTTGAAGTAATTACTGCAGACATTTGGCTGCTACTGGGGGGGGGGGGGGGGGGGTAAATAAAATTGTATGAACCATTATTTATTGGTACAATAAAGAAACACATTATAGCAGAAAATGTTATTAAAAAAGCTACGACTTTTAAACTTTGTGTTTGTGAGCTGAGGCAAGGGGGAGAAGCAGACTTTTTTTTGTGTGTGGAGGGGGGGTTTACTTGATAACTTATTTACCTTACAGTTTAAAAGACTAAGTTTTATGTGCTAAACAAAAGGGGAGGGGTGATGGCAGGGTTGCAAAAAAGCCGGCTAAAATGAAAAAAAGCCACGCCGGTGGCTTTTATTGGTTTTAACTGGCTTTGTTTGGCCAAAATTGGCCTTTTTTGGTCAAAATTGGCTTTTATACAGTGAAGCACTTTAATTATAAATGACACATTTTTATGAGTTTTTTAATTAGTTTTAAAGACATTTGAGGTAGAAATCAATGTAATCCAATTTTTCAATAATGAAGACATTAATATTGGAATAACAGGCCATACAAATTGCCTTCTCTGGTTTACATTGACCTTAACACTTTTTTTTTCATTTTTACTGCTTTATATAATTAAAAAGGACAATGGTTGCTTAGTTATATATTTTATTATACATTTTATATAATTTTAAGGGATATATTAATATGTAAGTCTTATTTTATTTCTCATAAACATTTACTTAAAATCACACATAAAGTCATTTAATAAAAACATCAAGCCGGCAACCCTGATGTGCAGAGTTATATAATAAAGAATTCCAAACCAATACTGTAAGAGTCTAATTTAATGTATTTGTCTGACTATTTATAATTTTTTTTCTGGCATAATATCTTCACAATTGCATTCTAGCAGTTATAAGGACTTATTTATTTGACAAAATTTAATAGAAGTTTATATTTTTGTAAATTATTTATAAGTATATTAAAAATAAATTAATCAAAATATTATATATGAATTATCTATAAACCACCTTTTTGAAAAATAAAAGCCGGCTTTTTTAAAGTGGTTGAAACCAAAAAAGCCGGCCAGCTTTTTTTGGCCTGGCTAAAAGCTGGCAACCCTGATTATTTTAGTAGAAAATATTTATAAGTGTATAAAAAAATAATCAATCTAAACTTAATATGAATTATCTGTAAACCAACTTTTAAATAATAAAAGCCGGCTTTTTTGAAGTGGTTAAAACCAAAAAAAGCCGGCCGGCTTTTTTTGGCCTGGCTAAAAGCCGGCAACCCTGGATGATGGCAAAGGGGAAACACAAATTTTGGGTGGGGAAGGTGGATAAGGAGAAATTTTACTATTATAATAAAATGACAAACACAGCAGAAAAAGTTTTAAAAAAATTAGAGTTTTTTTAAACTTTTAAGTACCGTATGTGTGTAGGGGGGGGGGGGAGCAAAAGCGGGAATTTAGATGAAATTCATTATTCAGTATTTATTGCTACTATAATGTAACAAATAGAAGAGTAAAAGCTTTTAAAAAAATAAGGAGTTATTAAAGATTTTAAAATTTGGTACTGTGGAGAGAGGAGCAAAAGGATGGTACACGGAATTTCAGAAGAAGGGGAGAGAAGGGAGGGGTGATTTAGATGATTTTTTAAAAATCAGAAATACAAAGAAACACAGAAGAGACAATACAAAGAAACCCTTGATTAAGAAATAATACAAGAGTAAAATTAAGGACTTTATGTAGATTTTGCATAAAAATAAGTACTTTTAAGGACTTTCGAGGATCATAAGAACTCTATGTAAATCATAGGCTACGAAGTTTTGGAAGCATGCATTACCTAACGACTTTTAAAATATAAACAGATTAGTGCCCTAATCAATACAGATTAATGAGAATTTACTATATTCATATAACTTATTAGAACTCTTGAATACTTACCATAAAAGACAATTAGCATTGCATGAATGATGACATGAAAAAACTGGTTGAATAACTTCAGCTAAAGTTGCACAATTTCTTTCAATGATTTTCCATATCAGCAATGAAAATGATAAAATTAAATCCTGAAAAATAAACAAATTAAAATATAAATAAGTAAACAAACCTCCAGTTCTTAACATCAAATTATTTATTAGGCTGTTTCTAGAACCATCCTTAGGGTTGTGCAACAGGTTTGGATTTAAATTATCTTATTAAATTAAAAATACTAACATGTTTAATATTTACTAATGAAAACAAAATCTTTAAAAATGTTACAATTAAAGGAAGAATAAAGTTTAAGTTAGAAATTGCTGCAACTGGCAACTATTTTTTTTTTTTTTTTCTATTCGCAGAACTTAAAAAAAAAAAAAAAAAGAAAAAAATCTTTGCCATACACTTCTATCACAATTTCAAGAGAAATGTACCACAAAGAATAATTTTTACAAATAGTAGTACAAAACAAATATAAAAATACTCGACAGTGGCAGCCCTACTATTGTCACATAGGATGCATATCTCCCGCTGTAGTCAAAGGTACAAATATTTTATATATTTGATTTGTTTCTGTTTAAAACAGGGTTGCCGGCTTTTAGCCAGGTCAAAAAAAGCTGGCCGGCTTTTTTTTGTTTTAACCACTTAAAAAAAGTCGGCTTTTTTTTTCAAAAAGGTGGTTTATAGATAATTCATATAAAATTTGGATAAATTTATTTTTAATACACTTATAAATATTTTCTACTAAAACATATAAACTTCTATTAAATTTTGTCAAATAAATAAGACCTTATAACTGCTAGAATGCAACTGTGAAGGCATTATGTCAAAAAAAATATATATATATAAATATTCAGAAGAATACATTAAATTAGACTCTAAATCTAAAGTATTGGTTTGGAATTAATTATTATAGCTCTACGCATAACACACATTTTAAAGATTATATGAAAGAATAAGAAAATGTCACACATTAAAATAGAAACATTCTTACATGACTGATATTTACTTTTAAAATTGATTAAAACTAAATAGCTTATATGTATTTAATAACTGAAGTAGGGATTGACCGAATACCGAATAGTCGATTCGGTATTCGGTGATTCGGCATGGAAACCGAATATTCGGCCGAATAATTGCAGATAAGTATTTTCTTAGAAGTAGAAGAATTCTCTTTTACTTAGAAGTAGAATAGGCTAAATGATGAGTTTCAATATTATGTGCATGAGTTCAAAGTTCAGCTGCACTACCAAAAACAAGTCAAAGGCCATTTTTAATTACAAAAAAACTTTTTTTTTCTTTCCTAAAATAGTCTATATAGGGGTGAAACCAGAACAACTGTCTACGATATAGGAAAAAAAAGTAAGGAATATGGGCATCTTTCCATTACCATTTAATTTTAATTATTTCTACATTAGTTTTTTCAATTTAAATTTATTTAATGTGTATTAACTCTTTAATATACACCTCAAATAAGTATATCAGAGTTCATCTCTGCATATCTAAGGTTTATATTAAAGAAAATACATGCATCAAATAAGTACACTCCTATGCCTATCCTATAGCTTTTATAACCATTAAAATTAAAATCGCTCAAATTTATCTTCATCACCACAGTGATAAATATTAATCAAAATATAAATATGTATCAATAATTTCTCAGAAAATAGTTAAATGTACAAATTGATATACCTTTTATATTTGAGAACATTCCAATTCAATATGTATATATTTAGACAATCAGTAAATCAGCTTAATGACAACATTGTTTCTTTTTATTTGAATGAACTTTTGTTTTTCTGAGAATCCTTATCCTTAATAATAGCCTGTATAGTTTAATACTTTCATTGGGTTAATGAATTTGTGAGTTGAAAGAGGTCATTAAATTATTAAGAATTTAATTTTAATTAAAGTTTATTAAAAAAGCTAATATATGCAAAAATGTGTATTAAAAATTTTTAAGTATTCGGTTGCCGAATACCGAATATTCGGTGTACACTTTGACCGAAGCTTCGGTATTCGGTATTCGGCAAAATTGCTGATTCGGTCAATCCCTAAACTGAAGTTATCTTATATAATATTTATAACACAGTGTAATAAGCAATTGATATTCTGATAACTTATAAAAATGATATATGTAAAAAGTTTTTCTGCTACTAAGCTGTTACGTAACTTATTCCAGATATGTCCATATGGACAGATTAAAATCGTAGGATGAACAACATTGAAAGAGAAAATAGGAAGGATATAACATTTGAGGAAATTTTAGTACATTTAAGTGCATAAAATAAAGAGAACAATTTAAAAAAGAAATTCTCCAAATAAAACTTGTTGAATTAGATATTTGAAAAGCTAGTTGCTATTTAAAATAGTGCATAATCATGCAGAAATTAATGCATGTGTTATTCATAATACTGTTTTAATAGAGAGTAATGATGTTTTTATTAAATGACTTTGTGTGATTTTTAAATAAATGTTTATGAGAAATAAAACAAGACTTGTATTATTAATATCCCTTAAAATTAGTTAATAAAATATATAACTAAGCATCTATTGTCCTTTTTAATTATATAAAGCAGTAAACAAAAAAAAGGGGGGGAGGTGTTAAGGTCAGCATAAATCAGAGAAAGCAATTGGTATGACCTTTTATTCCAATATTCATTATTGAAAAATTGGGTTATATTGATTTCTACCTCAATTAAATCTCTTTAAAACTAATTAAAAAGCACATAAAAATGTGTCATTTATAATTAAAATGCTTCACTGTATAAAAGCCAATTTTGGCCAAAAAACGTCGGTTAAACCAATAAAAGCCACTGTCCTGGCTTTTTTAAATTTTAGCCGGCTCTTTTGCAACCCTGGTTTAAAGTATCAGAAATAGAACTAACAACTTTCTCCACCAAATTCTTTTAAAAATTGCTGGATTCTGCATCATTTTAATTGGCTTTTGGTTGACTACTGATCGCCTGTTCACAAATGTCTCAGGTTCAGCCATCCTGACCAGGTGTAAAATCTCCTGCAAAAATTAAAATCAGGCATGACCCGACACAATTTCTACAAAAAAATTCCAATACTTGTTTGCCAGTTATTAGGAAAGGCAACAAATTTCCTAATATTTTCATTCGTATGTATGTGGGATAGTCAATATCCTCTACAATGCAATATAACAAACTCAGGGATTTAATTAATAGATATACAATATCATACCAAAGGAAAAAGCATAACACAACCAATGTGGAGAAACCACAAAATGATTACGGAGCAATCTTCTTGTGAAAGGTGACTTTTTTAAAAAAAGCAAGAGAAATGCTTTATTCTATAGTTTTTATCTGAACATAAAGGTTGAAGATCCATTGAATGGCAAATAAAATATTTGAGCAAGAATTCTAGGTGAATTCCAGTGCTGTAAAATCCCGATTGTAAACCCCCCACCCACTTTTAAGCAGTTTTGATTTTCTTTAAATTCCCAAATATAACCCCCCCCCCTTTTTTTTCACAAACTTTTTTTGTGGAAAAAATTGATTTAAAAGTCTAAGAGAGATAATTTTGCATCTGTTGACTTTTTTTTGGTGGATTCCCATATGCTTTTACATAACCTTAAAAAAAATTTCCCGCCCCCTGCATGAAAAGATCTGCTTCCCTTGTTTGCTTTCCCTTCTCAGCACAAAAAGTTTAACATCTTGAAAATCTTACTTTTTTTGTTCTATTTGTTACTCGCTAGTAACAATAAGTAAATAATCAATTATAAAAAGTTACACTCCTATCGCTAAAAGTTCAACTTTCCCCTCTGACCCCCCACTCAGATAAGTTTAAAATCTTTTAAATTATTTTTTTTTAATTTTGCAACATTTCTTACTTTGTAGTAAGAGGATTTCATCTAGGGATGCACCGAATATTCGGTTCAGGCCACATATCAAACTATTCGGTTAAGCCGAATATTCGACTTGGCTGAATATCAAACTATTCGGTATGCCAAATATTCGATTTGGCTGAATATCAAAGTATTCGGTTATCAATCTATCGGTATGTTGAATATTCGGTTTAGCCGAATATCAAAGTATTCGGCCGAACTGAATACTTTAAAAAACCTTTTAAAACACATTTTTAAAAACGTTTCACAATTTCTACTTTTAACTGTCAAGTTATAAATATATTTAAAATAATTAGAAACAAAATCATATTTAAATAAGATAGAATGTTTTTAGATTATTTATTTGCTGTTTGTAAAGTATAACTTGAGAAAATTAACCATGAGGAGGATTAAAATGATGAATAATGGGTATGATTAATTAGGATTTTAGTAGGAATTAACGATGTATAAATGAAGGTTACAAAATTGTGTTTAGTAAATAGTCTGTTTCATGCTTTTTCATAAGTTAAGAGTTTCTAAACAAAATAGAAAAACTTTTAGGGTTGTTAATAGATATCAAGACGGACCATTTTTGTTCAGGAAACCATAATCATAATCCACTTATTCAGTCATAAATACATTGTATCTCATCTCACTGGGGGTTAAACTTGGATTTTCTTTTGTTACTTTAACAATCATAAGGATATCACAACTACACAGTAAACTCTGTCCAAGGCAGAATTGCTGGCACAGCATGGCGCCATAAAACCCCATACCAAGGCAGAATTGATCAGAGACTGAGAAAATTTTCTGTGGTAGACAATATTCTGCCTTAAATAAATTTTACTCTATGTCAATGAATTTGCAAGGACTTGAAAATCTGTCCGAGTTGCACAGATCTGTCTTACACAGAGTCCGCCTTACAGAGAGTTTACTGTATTTTCAACTGACTTGCTTTGATTTCTGTAAAATATGATACAGTAGACTCCCTCAAATCCGCACAGCTTGGGACCAAAGGTTTTGCGGATTTTAGAATTTTGCGGATTTCTGGTCATTGATTTGTTTACACTTTTGAAACATTAATTTCATTGGTAGTTAAGCAAGGGAAATTATAATGAATGCTTACAATAAAGTGAAACATTAAAATAAGTAAAATATTAAAATAATTTATTAGTTTAAAAGTAAGTAATTTTAAAAATAATTATGTAAAATTAAAATATTAAATTATTATGAATGAAATCGATTCAATTCGATTCCAAAAGTCCTATGCTGCCATCTAGTGATAGCAAGGAGAACAGTGTTAATGCTATTATCAGTATATATAGCTTATTGCGCTCACTATAACTTTTTTCATTGTTATTTAGAGTATTGAATGCTTTTCTTATACTGCTTTGTATGTTTAGAAATAAATTTATCTATAATTAAAAAAAATAATTCCACGAAAAATAATTTTAAAATAGTGTTCCGGTTCATGGATTTTTCTATTTCGAACCCTGGAATTTTTTATATAGATATGCTAATTTATATCAAAATCAAAAGTAATGTAAATTTATTTAGCTTTAATATCAGCTTTATACAGCAAATTAGCTTTCTTTATCAGCTTTAATAGCCAAAAGAGAATGATTAACAAAAAATTTCGTAAAAAAAAAACATTGCGGTAGTCGCTGATTTCGGCACCATCTTGAATTTTGTTCCTGCAACTTAACTGTAAATTTTATTGTTTACATCTGAAAAAATACGCGGATTTTAGGCGTTCGTGGATTTTAGGGTAGCGGATTTGAGGGAGTCTACCGGTAGACTCCCTCAAATCCGCACAGCTTGGGACCAGAGGTTGTGCGGATTTTAGAATTTTGTGGATTTCTGGTCATTGATTTGTTTACATTTTTGAAACATTAATTTGATTGGTAGTTAAGCTAGCGAAATTATAATGAATGCTTACAATAAAGTGAAACATTGAAATATTAAAATAATTTTTTAGTTTACAAGTAAGTCATTATTAAAATAATTATGTAAAATAAAAATTTTGAAAAATATTAAATTATTAGGAATGAAATAGATTCAATTCGATTACAAAAGTCCTATGCTGCCATCTAGTGATAGCAAGGAGAACAGTGTTAATGCTATTATCAGTATATATATAGCTTATTGCACTCACTGTAACTTTTTTCATTGTTATTTAGAGTCTTAAATGCTTTTCTTATACTGCTTTGCATGTTTAGAAATAAATTTGTCTATAATTAAAAAAAAAAAATTCCGCGAACAATAATTTAAAAATAGCGTTCCGGTTCATGGATTTTTCTATTTCGAACCCTGGAATTTTTGATATAGATATGCTAATTTATATCAAAATCTAAAGTAATGTCAATTTATTTAGTAATAAATCAGCTGTAATAGCCAAAAGAGAATGATTAACAAAAAATTTAGTAAAAAAATCATTGCGGTAGTCGCTGATTTCGGCGCCATCTTGAATTTTGTTCCTGCAATTTAACTGTAAATTTCATTGTTTACATCCGAAAAATACGCGGATTTTAGGGTCGCGGATTTAAGGGAGTCTACTGTATATCCATTGATATATATCAAGGAACCCTGGGCCTGGCTCTTTATTTATTAAAAATGAGGACAAAGATAAAGATTTTTCAGGTAACTTTACCACAAGCTAAAGCATCTAAATGCTGTTGAATTATACTATAAAAAATTTCAATCAGAAGTTCACCAGAGTTTTTAAAGAAGAAATTGTTGGATGAATGAACAATAAAGATGAAGCCTTAAAATCATGTTGCAGATGAAGGAATTATTTCTTCAATAATGAACCCACCTGAAGATAGTGAAACTGAGTCAGACAGTGACTGAGAAAATTTTTTGTTGAAGATTTGGTTTTAGGTGAAAATTTTGAAGTTCTTGGAGCAGCAGAGTTGTACAGACCAACAGGAAATAGTAATGAGTATTTACAGAATTCAAAAGGAACTTCAACAAAAGAAAATGGAAGTTCTCAACCACAGGACTATATAAGAAATGTTGAAAAATTGCAACAAAAAATAATTTTGTGTATGTAAATGATAATGTACAGGTAAGTAACAAAGACTAAAGTTTTGATTTGCTTAAATTGAATTATTACATGCTCTTTTTGGAAATAAAAAAGATAAGTTGAAAAAAATAAATAATTTAATCCAAAATTACAAAACTCTAAAATCTGCAAAATTCCAAAATCCACACAGCCTCTGGTCCCAAGCTGTGCGGATTTTTGAGACTCTACTGTATTAGCAAGCCATTCCTTTATTCAGATTCCGGTTGATTGTATCTATACTGTGTCACAGACCAAATTTCAGTCCTTTTCAACATCATCATCGCATTTAATACAAACAAAATTAATATGAAACATATCTCATTAAAATATCTTTATTATTGATAAAGTTGTAAATAAAAATTCAGTTTCAGCTTGTTTCGTATCCAATATATTTTATTAAATGTATCAAATTTGATGGAATAAATGGATTGAGATATTGTTTCTTGTTAAAAAAAAAAAATTGTTTTGACCACATTATCTCCGTTGAAGGTTTGTTGAAAGATTTTAGGAACAACCTGAATGTTTACATTCTCTGTAAATGATCGCACTCCAGACAGTGACCTAGGATGCATCTAAAAACTTCCTTGCTAAATCAAAGGACTAAAAAGGCTAAATCAGTAAAGTTATTCTTACTGAGCTGCCTTTATTAGGGTAGATTGTATTATTTATTTATTTTTTCTTTAGTCTCTTCCTGTCAAGTAAACAGTATGTCACCCTGTAAATTTTTTCTTCCAATTTTTTCACTATTTCTCTTCGATTTTAAAATGTTTGTTTTAATTATGTGTATTAAATGTTTGTTTTAATGAAGAAATCATGAAATTAAAAATTTTATTAGTTAAAAAAGTCTTATAATTATCCTTCTTAAATAACTCAAAGCAGATTTTTTTCAATATAAAATTTACATATAGAAAACCTTTGTTTATCAAAATGTTTCTTTTATTAAACATTATGTAAAATTGTTTTAAAAGTAACATTTTAATACCTTAAACTTTGAAATATAAAAAATATTCGACCAGAAGAATATTTGGTATTCGGCCTAACAGTTACTATTCGGCTAGCCAAATATTCAGTATTCGGTTCACATGTGGGCCGAATATTCTGTATTCGGCCAAAATCACTATTTGGTGTATCCCTAATTTCATTTAATCTATATCATCGAAAATTTTCATCCTCATTGAAATTTTTGCTCCATCCATTTGGCTCCAAAGGGAAGGAGGGGGGAGGGAAAGCTGACAATGAAAAATAAACCCCTTTTTTTTCGGGGGAGGTTGAGAAATAATTTAGGTGGTTATTTAAATATTTTTTACAACAAAGTTACAAAACAAGCAGAAAAAAAATTAAGAATTATAAAGATTTTAAACTGCATGAGATGCAAGGTGGGGGTGGGTGATATTAATGATACAAAGGTGGGGAGGGAGAGGATAATTTAAGTGATGTATTATTCATTTGTTTGCTACTATAACTGTATTAAACAGGTCAGAAAAGAAATTTAAAATTAAATAGTTTTATAGGTTAAATTATGCATGTTTGATACCAAAGGGGGAAGCAGTTTTGGGGAGGTTGAGAGGCTTAGATTATACTGAATAAATATTGTTGCAATAAATAAAATAACAAATAAAGAAATAACTTTGAAAAAAAAAATAAAGTTTTAAAATTTTGCTTAGGGGTTTTTGTTGGGGGGAAATTTTAGGGGTGGGGGGGAGGTTCTATATTTTTTTTACAAATCAGAAATCTGCCAAAATACAGAAGCTTCTCGCACCTGTATCTGCATTATTTACTCCAAATTAATAGTAAAAAATGGTTTTTAATGACTTTTTTAAAAAGAAATCTCGATTATAAACCCTCTCCCAAAGTTAACTTTTTTTGCTTTTGAAAAAGGGGGGCTTACAATCGGGATTTTATGGTATTTATATTTATGAATATATTATATTATCGATGTGGATGAATTACCATGGTCAAGGTACTAAGCATATCATTTGTTCGAGAGAATAATCAATGTTGTATAAAACTGAAAAGTTAATAGATGCATTAATTTGTAGTTATAAGCAGGGTTGGCACGGTTTAAACCAAGTGGTTTTAACCATGGTTTAAACCAATTGGTTTTTTTAGAAAAAAATCTAACATAATATTTTCTCTTTTATGTAAAATTGTTTTCAAGGTGTCAACGATTTAAATCAGTTGATTTAAATCAGCGATTTAAATCATGATTTTAATCAAGTGATTTAAAAAAAAAAATCATTGATTAAAATCAAAAATTTTCTAAATGTTTAAAATGACATAAAAAAGTATTCAAATCTAAGATGAACATAATTTGGAAAGTTTCTACAGGTATTGTGATTTATGAATACACAAAACAAAGCTTTAAATAATTGTTTCTAAGCGTAATTCCTGAGTATTGTGAAAAATTTAAGTACAGTAAGTTTGTAAAAAGCATGGTTTTTATCTAACAAACATAAAAAGCATTTAATTTAAAAATTATATTTAAATCTAATATAATTTACAGTGTCATAATTTCCTTTTAATAATCAAGTTATTCATTCTTTTATATATACAATAAACATAGCAAGAGAGTGTCAATGATTTTAATCAACTGATTTAAATCAGATGATAAAATCACATATTTTCTGATTTTTTTAAATAGTGTGAAAAAGCATTATAATCAGTAATGAAAATTATCACTAAATCAGTTGTAAAAAATGCAATATTTGTTATTGTTAATTATAACAATGTTAAACTGTGTAAAAAGAAGTACAGTAGACTCCCTTAAATCCGCGACCCTAAAATCCACGAACGCCTAAAATCCGCATATTTTTTTCAGATGTAAACAATGAAATTTACAGTTAAGTTGCAGGAACAAAATTCAAGATGGCGTCGAAATCAGCGACTACCGCAATGATTTTTTACTAAATTTTTTGTTAATCATTCTCTTTTGGTTATTACAGCTGATTTATTACTAAATAAATTTACATTACTTTTGATTTTGATATAAATTAGCATATCTATATGATGACGTATCAATCTTACGATCGCTTTATCATTAGATGGATAGGACTTTTGGAATCGAATTGAATCGATGTCATCGGTAATAATTTAATATTTTTCTAAATTTTTGTTTTACATAATTATTTGAAAAATTACATACGTTTAAACTAATAAATTATTTTAATATTTTACTTATTTTAATGTTTCACTTTATTGTAAGCATTCATTATAATTACCCTTGCTTAACTACCAATCAAATTAATGTTTCAAAAATGTAAACAAATCAGTGACCAGAAATCCGCAAAATTCTAAAATCCGCACAACCTCTGGTCCCAAGCTGTGCGGATTTGAGGGAGTATACTGTATTACACATTTAAAAAACATCTAACTAAATGTTAAATAACTTCAAAACATTATAATATTTAGTAGCTATTCAAATATTTTAATGTTGTGGGAAAAATCTGATTTAAATTTCAAAATACAATTTTTGTAATCCATTTATAAATTGTGTGCGAGTTTGCTGTATACATTGCTACAATTTTTGATCAATTTAATATACATATGCTTTAGAACCTGTGCAAAATTATTGGCCGCTTTATGAATTTATCAAATGATTATTTATCACCTTTTTTTTCAACCACTTTTTCAAAAATGTAGATTGTGTTCTTAATTAAACAGTTAATTGTTTAATAATCACAAAATTTAATCTGTATCATCAATTTAAAATTAAATGCAATTTATCAATAACTTTAAAATATAAGCAGTATTTAATATTGGTTTATATAATTATTACAAAATATTAGTGCACATAATGTTATATGTTACTAAAGAAATTTTTAATTTGCAGTTACATAATTAAAATTTTATTAATTAAAGCAAAAAAATATAGATTATGTTAGTAATTGGAGGGTTATTCATTTTTGAAATGCTTAATTCTTCGTAGATGTGTAATATTTTAACACAGGAAAAAAAAAATTTAAAAAAAAAATCTGATTTAAATAAAAAAAATCTGAATTTTTTTTTTTTTTTTTTTTTTTAAATCATGATTTTTTTACACCCTGATTGTTTTAAATTATAGATAGAAGTAATTTCTACTTTTAACACTTCATCTCAGCAATCAACATAAGACATACTGAGCCTAGGTCATGTTTCTATGCATGTAGAATGAAAATTAGCATGCGCTAATGAACATATCTGGTACCCTAAAGATTTTTCTTAAACCATGTGAAATTAGAAAAGATAAAATAGATAATTAGAAAATTAAAATAGATAAAAAATATTCAATATTTAGCATACAATATTTTCATTTAAAAAATGCAGATTATTTACAGCAGTTAATAACAAAATACAACAATCTTTAAGATTTTGGTTAAGTTGTAAAAGAAAATTTTCTGGATTGGGGAAGATTATCCTTAAAGAATTTAAAAGAGTAACTTAAGATATCAAATTGCATAACACAGCTTGCAAAAACTGAGTGCTAGATAGCATTTCAATAATACCAATCAATCTTTTCTATTAATTGCTGAATCTAATGGCCGAAAATGTTGACTTGGACACTTGGAGTTTTCACTCAGAAAACAAAATAACCAGAAGTATTTGGATATTAAAAGAATAATAATAACAAGCACAGAATAATATATTATATTCATGAAACTGCATCAAATGTTTGACTGATTATATATTATTAATCAAAGGATTCTTCATATGATTTCCAAGATATCAATGTTTCACTGTGCGGAGCAGTTTACTTTGAACATAAGACATAGCTGTTACTAATAATGTTTAAATTAGAAGTGATTTCAATTTCTAAATAATTTATTGTAATTATTTAATTTAAATATTTTCAAAATTTATATTACTTATATAATATCCAAAAATGTTTATTTTATCAACAGATATGCATCTGTATGCAATAAGAAATTATATTTAAAAAAAACCCGGTTTAAACCAAAAAAAACCTGGTTTAAACCAAATAAACCAGTTTTTTTGGTTTTTTACAAAAAAACCCGGTTTTTTTCCAACCCTGGTTATAAGCTAGGTGAATCTTTAAGTAGTTAGAAAATAAAATCCTATATTTAAGTTTTAAGAAAGCTATTAAGTACTACATTTCTGACAAAATAATTTTAATATTTAATTTTGATCTTTTAATGAATATGAGTTGAAAGGCCCCACCGTGAACATCCCTACATCTAAAAAACTATGTTTATTTCACTGACATTTAAAAAAGGTAATTTTTTTTTTCAATAATAGGGTGACCTGGCCAGTAGTTGATCAAATAAAGTC
This sequence comes from Maratus speciosus, assembly GCA_963932465.1. Lineage (NCBI taxonomy): Eukaryota > Metazoa > Arthropoda > Arachnida > Araneae > Salticidae > Maratus > Maratus speciosus. Next base: position 138,504,789 of record OZ010797.1, on the reverse strand, counting down.
AGTGCTACAGGGTTTTTATTCGTTTTATTAAGTTGTAGAAGTAG